>CAWLCU010000456.1:2395000-2542500 GCA_963855975.1 Andrena chrysosceles
ATTGCTAGTCGACAATGTAACTACAAAAGCCCAGAGTCCTCCGACTACTAGTTTAGGAGACAGAAATTTAAATTTAACCCATTATTACTGCAAAAACGCAAAATCGTTATTCTTGATTTTCGTCTTATTTTGACCTCTAGAATCATTTGCATAGTGTACATATAATTTACTTTACTAAAAACTGTTTTAATATTTTGTAGCACCAATTGATGTAAGCTGCTTGCTACAGCATGCAGTTGACCATCAGGAGGTACTGGAAGTAAGGGAACCGTTGGATGTACATATTGGTAAGGAAATACAAATATATATTTATTATAAAATTTAGAATGCATGTGTTTGTTTTTTTAAAACTTAGAATTTAACTAGTTTATACAATATGAATATTTGTAATTGTGCTTTTATTGGATTGGCGAATAAGTTCGTAGCGTTTAATGTTTTCTTTTATCCTAGAACGATTTGTTTGCTGTTTGGCAAAGTGTTTATATGCATTCGAAAGACCCTTTCTGTTCTACAAAACTGTGATAATCGTTGTTTTGAATAATTTATTTTTTTATTATTTTTCAAGCTTAGAAATGGAATTTCCAGGAGGCAAAAATCAACATTTTCGCGCAATTGACTTGCCTATGACACCTTCTCCGTACACGTCGCAAATCTCCCGAGCGGCTGCGGCAGCTTTTTGACTTCGATGAAAGCGAAGAAAAGCAGATGTCGAAAATGTTGATTTTTGCCTCCTGGAAATTCCATTTCTAAGCTTGAAAAATAATAAAAAATTAAATTATTCAAAACAACGATTATCACAGTTTTGTAGAGCAGAAAGAGCTCTTTCGAATGTATATAAACACTTTGCCAAACAGAAAACAAATCGTTCTAGGATAAAAGAAAACATAAAACGCTACGAACTTATTCGCCAACTCAATATATATCCGAATCTACTTTTAAGTCTTTTTGCATGTATGCGATTGCAGTATGAGTGTGTAATGCGTTTTTTATTATGTATATATGTTTGGCTGTCGGACTGTTGCATGAGTGTGTAATGCGGTTTTTATTATGTATATATGTTTGGCTGTCGGACTGTTGCATGAGTGTTTGACTTTTTATATTGCATGAGTGTTTGACTTTTTATATTGCATGTAGGAGTGGAAATGAGTGGTTGGTATGCGCATGGGGTTAGCGGTTTTAGTCGGTATAAATCCGACACTGCCTAGTAGTGCGGATCCTACTAGGCATCTTTTGAAGATTCCCGCTGTTTTCCCTCGTAAAAACAACCCAAAGAAAAAAATAATTTTGTAAACAATTTAATTATTTTGCAGATTCTATTGATGTCAACGAATTCAAGCAATTTGGGAAATAAAGTAAAATATTTTAGGAGTTGTATAAATTTTGTAATATTATTGTTGAATTTAATATGATCATTGTTATTGTAATAATTGTAATACCTAATATTATTTAAAATTAATAAAGAATTTGTATATCATTTAACATGTATTTATGTATCTAATTATACTTTTACTTTTAATTATATTTATATTTTCAGAAGGTAAATCGGAGGAAGTACGGACGTGATTCAAAGGACCCCTGTCATTTCTAAAATAAAATTTAAAAGATTAAATTTTGGAATGACCAGAAATCCTTCAAATGGCGTCCTCACTTTCCCTGGTTTACCTTTTCTAAGGCCGTCTGACCATGGATCGTCGCATCAGTGACGCGTATGCAGCAAATAGAAGGATATACAAAGAAATTGAATATATTTTATTTTACTATGAAAAGAAGAAATATTCAATTTCAATGTTTATCCTTCTATCTGCTGCATACGTGTCGCTGGCGCGACGATCCGTGGACAGGTTTTAAAGTAAGCGGTGCATTACACGTATACACGTACACATACGTCCCGATTCACACCAATTCACGCATTCACAGTTTAGTACGCACCTTATCGGTAGGAGGCGCTACGAACTCTGCTTCAACTTTCGTAAGAGGGAAGCTTGGCCCCCCTGGTTTCTTTTGGCTGAAGGTGTGCGTGTAACGCGTATGTAGTGGATTGCATAATGAAGATCTAGAGACGCGGTAGCGTCTCGACGCCAAGTACATGAAAGAAAAGACACCTTGTATATGCCTGTCGCTGCCGTGTATCTTCACTCGACGCACAGCTATTCCAACCTAACCTGAAACTTATTTCATTAATATCTCATCACGCCTGCAATATTTTCTAAATTTAAAGGCATTTTTCTTATGTAAACCGCATAAAATACTGCATACAGATGCACCCGCGTACCTCAGAGAACTTCTCACTACCAATGTTACAATGTAATTTAGCGGATCGGTGTTAGCGGTTTTATAAGCGTGGATAACGAGGTACGAGCAAACTAATTTAAGCCAGGCGAGTTATAATTAATGGTTTAAAGTAAATTATGTTGTTTTAATTTTTTGTATCTTTATAGGCACAATTATAAATGCAGTGGCAGTTAAAGCGGCACAATTAGTTATTGAACGAGCGACACAGTACAATTACACGCTTTAATTAGAGTTTACGTTATAATTTAGATTTCTGTACAAAGGTAACAACGTCAAATATACAACTCTTACACGCACAGTCAATAGTCAATTTACAATAATTATTAGGTATAGAAAAGGAGTATTAAGCACTATTCTAACTTGCGAAGCAATGTCGCGAAGCTTAGGTTTCGTAGCAAAAGCGAAAGTAGTGCAAGCAAATATAAGCGATGTATAATTACCAAGCGGTGGTGAGATCAAGAGCAGAGTGAGCGATTCCCAGAAATCAGGGTCAATTTCTACGAAACGCAAGCCTCCCCCTTCCAGGAATCGAGAGTCGATGGAAGGGGACGCGACTCGCGCTCCACATGAGTGAGCAGGCCTATGCCACTTGCCAAATTAGTATAGAACGTCAATAGGTGTCACTAAGATGCCACTTTCGTGAACAACCAATCTTCAAATGCATCAGTCCCACTCATCTACTACAAGACAAGCTACCCATTTGACAATCCCACGACACTCTTCTACTAAATTCCGAGGCTCTTTCTCCTATGCTGCCACATATTATTATAACCAATTACCGGGGTACATCAAGGCCATCAAACAGATCAAACACTTTAGACAGTCAGCGGAGATCTATCTAAAAGATACTGATCTATAGTTCTACAGTACTATTCAACACGACTACGAGTATATGCAGTGCAACATATACTTATAATTATATAATTATAGAATTAAGATTATCAAATAGACAGTTAAGTTAGGTATTTAAGTTAGTTAGTTAATTAAGCTAATATTCAGGGTAAGGTTTTAAAACAGCATTCGCTGAACCTCGCCCATTACACCATAAGTGCTATACGTGAACTACTGTCATACCTACATAATGTTAACTCTATATGGGGTAATAAAGACGCATTATTATTATTATTATTATTATTATTATTATATAAGCTTTCGAATAAGACCAATTTCAATAAAATCGGTCCACGCATGACAGAGATATCGTAATATCATGTCATGGATCTGTCAGAAACGGTAAGATTTTCTTCTGATTCTGATTCTTCAAGCCAAATTTTCGTCAACATAATACGTATACGCGTTACACACACACACCTTCAGCCAACACATGTTTCGTTCTTCGTTTGTCGACTCTCGGGATTATTCGGCGGGGATCGTCGTCCGTCATTGTACATACATATATATATACTATTTTGAATTTTATAACCTACCAAGTGTTAAGTGTCAAATAAAGTAAGTTGTCCGAATTTGGAATGTCACGAGTTTTTACACTACATAGGAGACTGAATTATTGTCTCAATTAATAAGGTAAGGCGCCAAAATTTTTTTAATAGATTTCTTATGTAGAGTCGCAGACTTGGAAGTTGTTCGGAGATGGTTCGACTGCGAAGCATCTCCTTTCACACAAGTTTCTGGAAATTTGTATCATGCATGTACAAAATAATATATTGTAGTAAAAAATTACATTGCATTTAAATTGCCAGATACTTGTTTTTGTATATACCAGCAATTTAGAGTTTTTATGTAAAGTTTATTATATATTATAGAAATGAAGGGGACGCACAGGTCTTGGATAAAAATGAAGGGGACGCACAGGCTTGGATAGTAGAATTGAAGGGGATGCACAGGCTTGGATGGATAGAAATGAAGAGAATGCACAGGCTTGGAGGTTGTCGGGAGAAGATTAAATAGATATATAGATAGATATAGATAGACAGAGCATCTTGTTTCGCACAAGTTTCTGGGAATTTGTCAAATAAGGTAAATCGACAAAATTTGTCAATCAAAAGACATAGCATTAAGAATTATTAAGAAAATAGATTATGGTGTACTGCTTGCAATGTAGAGCAAGTCACATTAGTTAAGAAAGTACCCTGAAAACACATCTCCCTTGATGCTTTTCAATCTTTTGTGAAAGACATTCGTAATACTTTAATAAAATCTACAGTAGTTGTCACGCTATTCATTAATTTTTTAGATTCCCATTATTTCAATTCACCAATAAACATACTAAATTATTATTAGTTTTATTCCAACACCAATAAATTGTGCGTTAAAAATATTGGATCTCCTCATTCATTTTCGCTGAATTATTACCATTAGCATTTAAATTTCCTGCAACAAGACTTTCTGCCATACGCTCTCACCTGCTTTGGATACATTATGTAGTCTCTACACTCACTATAGCAAAAGGCCACTCTATTTCTATAAATAATTAATAAGTTCTACGTTAAGTTGTATATAATTATTCAAATGTGGCTTTATATATATATATATATATATTTACAGATAATCATCAAAGCAGAAGATGATGCAGTGTGATCTACGTTGGACTATGTACGCACAAATTTTCACGTAGGGTTTTGCATACGCAATTATTCATTCAATGATCTTTACATATGAGCACTTGTGATAACTTATTATTATAAATAATAATTAGTAAATCCTATTTCAGTTAATGATGCAGACGAAGAGAATTATTTTAACAGCTGAAAGAGAAAGTGACCTTGCTGCAGGAGCAAATGAAATATGTATCCTATTTCAGTTAATGATGCAGACGAAGAGAATTATTTTAACAGCTGAAAGAGAAAGCGACCTTGCTGTAGGAGCAAATGAAATATGTATAAAAAATAAAGTTATTTTTTATTTTACATTAAAAAATATAAATTATTTTAATTTATTTAACATTAAAATTGATATTTAAACACCACGGCCACGATCCTTGCCACGGTCCCCGCCACGACCACGACCACGGCCACGGTAGCGCTCGCTAACGATGGCCCGGAGGAGGGCGGCTTGATCCCTTACCGCCTGCATAATGGCCCAATCCTCTTGTTGGGCCCTCACCCTCCTCCCGCTCCTTGAATGGCGCGCTACGCGCGGTTCTGTAATTAGTAATAATAATAAACAATATTTATTAGTAAAATGTTTTTTATTTAAATTTAGATGTATTTTCAAACATTCTAAAAGTATAATATAACTTCTTTAAATCTGTATGTATTTACCATCGGCAGTGGCCGGCCTCGCTGGTGGTGGTGGTGGTGGTGGTGGCGATGGTGGCGGTTGTTGCGGCGATCGTGGCCGCGGCGACTCCATCAAATTAAAACTCTCGAGTTCTACTTCAATGTCTAAAATAAATTACAAATTTCATCATCAAATGATTGGAAAAATAAAAAAAATAAATTTGAATAATTGTATATAATAAATTTTTATTATTTACCATCTAAGATGGAGCCTTCCAGTTTATTCTGCAAAAATTAATAAACAAATAATTAGCAAAAAAGATCAAGAATTCATAAAAGCGGCGTATGATAGAAGAAAGTCATACATGTAGCGCAAGGGTAAGTAATGTTCAATTGCAAATTGGAAATTAAGAAATATAAAAATTTGAAAACTGAAATAGTGTATGATGCGAAATTATAAAAATTACATTACATTACATTACTAAATATGTTTCTTCTCATTACTTCACGAGCCTTTCAAGTATTCAATCATACAAAAAACTGTAACGTATTATATTATAACTTTATTTTATGAACGATTCGCAGTTGTAACTAGTAGTAAAATAAGAAGATATTGGACACGTTTAAGCTTATATTCTAACTTATAATGTCAACAATTAGAAATATCAAACATATCTGATCTGAGTTGAACATAAACGAACCTGTAAACTACAACATTTTGAGTCGTTGATAGGCACGTTACCTACGTTAACTATCAATGGAAGTAGACCGTAACTGTATAATAAGTGAAATAATACAACAAGAAGATATGAGAAACGTTGAACCATATTCTAACTTATTACGCCAACGATTAGATATATCAAACATTTCTGAGTTGAACATTAACGAACGTGTAAACTACAACATTTTGATAGTCTTTGGTACGCACTTTGCCTATTCTTGTTGTATTATAATTTATAACGCCAACGATTAGAAATATATCAAACACATCTGAGTTGAACGTAAACGAACATGGAAAGTACCACATTTTGAAAGTCTTGGGTAGGCACTTTGCCTATGTTAACTATCAATGGAAGTAGACCGTAACTGTATAGCAAGTAATACAACAAGAACATATTGGATACATAGAAGCATATTTTAACTCGGATGTGTTTGATATCTAGAGACGCGGTAGCGTCTCGACGCCAAGTACTTCTAATCGCTGGCGTTACAAGTTAGAATATGCTTCAACGTGTCTAATATCTTGTTGTATTACTTAATATACAGTTACGGTCTACTTCCATTGATAGTTAACATAGGCAAAGTGCCTACCAAAGATTTTCAAAATGTTGTACTTTCCATATTCGTTTACAATCAACTCAGATGTGTTTGATATATTTCTTATCGTTGGTGTTATAAGTTATATAGATATAATATGTTTGTTGCTTGCAGAAACGATCGAGAATGGGCTGTCTCACCACGTGCAACGATGAGGCGAGCTCCTCCGCTGCTCTTTTGTTTTTTAAGGAGCCCGCTTTTGGCATAGATGCGGACACATTCTGCCGCGGGCTCTTTGAATTGTTGAGTTTTAAGCCGTGAAGCTAATAAGGGGACGCCGCGGATGTGGAAATCGCTTTTGTAACAACAGTATATATGGGGGTCGTAGTATTCATGTAGTATGAAAATACTATTTCGGCTTTTTGTCGAATTGATGTTACGCTAGGTCTTGTTAACGGTACCATAGCTAAACTTGTTTCAGTTACACGAGGTGTTGATAATGACGTTGAAAAATTGAAAATTATATTACCCACTGGGCAAGAACATATAATAGAACGCGTATGTGTTAAATTTGAAGTAATGGATAGAGCGTTCGTTATTAGAAAACAATTTCCGATTTGCCTCAGCTATGGTATAACTATTCACAAAAGTCAAGGACTAAGCTTGCAGAATGCTGTCGTAGAAGCAGGTAATTCAATATTTACTTGCGGACAAATTTACGTTGCTCTTTCACGGGTGACCACATTACAAGGGCTGCATCTTATAAATTATGATCCATCTTCCGTAAAGGCACAAGAATCGGCTATAATAGAGTACAATAGATTGCGAAAAAAATATAGACCTGATCTTATGACTATTTCAATTTCTAAAAACCGCGTTCGCAAAGTTCGCGATGCTGTTTGGGCAGTACCTAATTATAATGTTTCCGAATGTCAGAATACTAATGATCACATCGCGGATACCACTCAATACAACGTGAGAGGTCTCCCGAATTCTGATGGTGTGTCTTGTTATGCGAATGCCTCAATCCAATGCATGTTATATTGTTCATCTATAAGAGAAAACTTATTTTCGATGGAAAAAGCTGATGATATTATAAAAGACTTTATAGACCAATATAAATCGGATCAAAATCCAAACATAATATCATTACGGCAGTTCGCAGGGGAAAAATACGCTTACAATCAGCTGCATGATGCAGCTGAGTTTATTACCTCTCTTTGTGATCATGAGGTTCTTATTAAGAATGCAGTACAACACGAAATAACAACAGTATTAAGATGTTTAGCGTGTAATTACACAAGTACTACTATCAGTACAAATTGTGTGGTACATCTTGCACTGCCCAAGATGTTAAAAAAAAAACATTTGAATTTCAAGATATAATAAAACACAATTTCACAGAATGGAAAAGTCAGAAAGATCCTTGCAATAATTGTGATAATTCAAATTCAAATACAATGAAGAAAATCGATATAACTGCTTCCAAACAAATTCTTATTGAAAAATTACATTTGTTCGATCACGATAATAGTGGAACAACGAAAGTTGAAAATTTCAACATCAAAGCAATGCCTACTACTAAAATACAATTGATAGATCACTGTTATAAACTTAAGGCAGCGATTTTCCACCACGGTAAAAGTATTTCCGATGGTCATTACACGAGTATGGTAAGGGGTAAGGGCACAACGTGGGTATTCGTTGATGATTTACCAGTAGAAAAACAAGCTTGGCCACGAAATGCTAAAAATGCATACATATTTTTCTTCGAAAGATGTTAATTGTGGTTGTTCCTTACAGTTCAATGATAAATACGTTCAGCGCCAAAGGCTGCTTTCAGCGCCATAAGCTGCTTCGCGCACTATGTACTGCACACAAAGCACTATACATTCATATAGTACATATAGGCAATGCAGTGCACATGTTTTTTGGGGAAGGTGTTAAACTTACGTAGAATTTATCCTTAATCAAAAAATAGTAAAAGTACACTCGTTGAGCTGCTTTGCGCTATTCCGAGTATTCCGAGTAAGCTTTACTGGCTACAAACTAGCTTTATCTTCTAACATCACTCGATAGGCTGCAGTGCGCCGTAAACGCGTGGACGTGTAACGAAGATAGATCAGAATTTATAATTTATTGGGATTTCCTTACTTTATCCTTACTTTTAGTACCCGTGACAGGGAAAAATTTGTAAAAAAGAAGAAGCTGAAATTCTGAATCCCAAAAAAAAACTTCAAAAAAGTAAAAAAATATGACGCCAAGAACATGAATTATCTTTGTAAAAAGAAGTGAGATCCCCAAAAAAAATTTAAAAAAGTAAAAAAATTGCGCCAAGTACATGAATTAGCTTTGTAAAAAGAAGTGAGATCCCCAAAAAAAACTTTAAAAAAGTAAAAAATACGCCAATTACTTGAAAATGTCGAGGACAAAAAAGTATTATCAAAAATCACAAAAAAAAGGAAATAGTATACATGAAAAAGTCGGGGAAAAAAAGAGTATTATCAACAAATAAATATAAAAAAACACAAAAAAAGACAAAGAAACATGAAAAAGTCAAGGACGAATAAAGTATAATTAACAAAAAAATATAATCACATAAATAAAAAATAAAAAATATGATTACAATATAAAAAAAGATGTGAAATCAAAATGAGCTGCAAGTACATCACAAAAAAAAAGAAAATAATATAATCACACAAAAACAGAAAATAATATAATCACATAAAAAGAAAATAATATAATTACAATATAAAAAAGGATGTGAAATAAAAATGAGCTGCAAGTACATCACAAAAAAAGAAAATAATATAATCACACAAAAACAGAAAATAATATAATCACATAAAAAGAAAATAATATAATTACAATATAAAAAAGGATGTGAAATCAAAATGAGCAGCAAGTACATCACAAAAAAAAGAAAATAATATAATCACACAAAAAAAGAAAATAATATAATTACACTATATAAAAAGATGTGAAATCAAAATGAGCTGCAAGTACATAAAGGTACTTTCCAACTGCGCTTAAGATGACACAACTACATATACACAGCTAAAATGCTGTGTTATTCCATTACTCATATCGCGGACATTTTAATTAACCCATCAAAAAGAATCCCATTTAAAAACACTGTCGTAAATTAATAGCTTTACAAAATTAATGATATACAAAAATTGCGCCAATTATAACAATGCCTATTTATACAAAGAAAAAAATGTATTAAATAATACCCATCAAAAAGAATCCCATTTAAAAACATTGTCGTAAATTAATACCCATCAAAAAGAATCCCATTTAAAAACATTGTCGTAAATTAAAATCCCATCAAAAAGAATCCCATTTAAAAACATTGTCGTAAATTAATACCCATCAAAAAGAATCCCATTTAAAAACATTGTCGAAAATTAATATTAATTTATTAATGTTCTATACTTAACTTTACAAAAATAATGATATACAACAATTGCGCCAATTATCACAATGGCTAGTTATACAAAGAAAAAATCAGAATGGTACAATGAAAAAATGTATTAAATAATATTAAGCAGATATATTTTTATACAAATAAATATTTTAATATGAATAAATATTTTATTCAAAATACTTGGCGCTGCTCTCCGAATTGGGTTTGCTAAACTGAATAAATATGTATAAATTGCAATAATCTTTTTCTTTCTTTCTTGTGCGTGCGTTCTTGGATGTGCGTATGTGCATATGCTACGAATGGTATTCGAATTAAATATATATAGAATAAATCTGACAGCGTTTCTAATACTCGTATTTATATGTATATGTTTATGTATTTTAGATTGCAGCGCCAAGTATTTTGAATAAAATATTTATTCATATTAAAATATTTATTTGTATAAAAATATATCTGCTTAATATTATTTAATACATTTTTTCATTGTACCATTGTGATTTTTTCTTTGTATAACTAGCCATTGTGATAATTGGCGCAATTTTTGTATATCATTATTTTTGTAAAGTTAAATATAGAACATTAATAAATTAATATTAATTTTCGACAATGTTTTTAAATGGTATTCTTTTTGATGGGTATTAATTTACGACAATGTTTTTAAATGGGATTCTTTTTGATGGGATTTTAATTTACGACAATGTTTTTAAATGGGATTCTTTTCGATGGGTATTTATTTACGACAATGTTTTTAAATGGGATTCTTTTTGATGGGTATTATGTAATACATTTTTTTCTTTGTATAAATAGGCATTGTTATAATTGGCGCAATTTTTGTATATCATTAATTTTGTAAAGCTATTAATTTACGACAATGTGTTTTAAATGGGATTCTTTTTGATGGGTTAATTAAAATGTCCGCGCTATGAGTAATGGAATAACACAGCATTTTAGCTGTGTATATGTAGTTGTGTCATCTTAAGCGCAGTTGGAAAGTACCTTTATGTACTTGCAGCTCATTTTGATTTCACATCTTGTTATATAGTGTAATTATATTATTTTCTTTTTTTGTGTGATTATATTATTTTCTTTTTTTTGTGATGTACTTGCAGCTCATTTTTATTTCACATCCTTTTTTATATTGTAATTATATTATTTTCTTTTTATGTGATTATATTATTTTCTGTTTTTGTGTGATTATATTATTTTCTTTTTTTGTGATGTACTTGCAGCTCATTTTTATTTCACATCCTTTTTTATATTGTAATTATATTATTTTCTTTTTATGTGATTA
Organism: Andrena chrysosceles; assembly: GCA_963855975.1. Classification (NCBI taxonomy): domain Eukaryota; kingdom Metazoa; phylum Arthropoda; class Insecta; order Hymenoptera; family Andrenidae; genus Andrena; species Andrena chrysosceles. Next base: position 2,406,450 of record CAWLCU010000456.1, read on the forward strand.
TATTATTTTCTGTTTTTGTGTGATTATATTATTTTCTTTTTTTTTGTGATGTACTTGCAGCTCATTTTGATTTCACATCTTTTTTTATATTGTAATCATATTTTTTATATTTTATTTATGTGATTATATTTTTTTGTTAATTATACTTTATTCGTCCTTGACTTTTTCATGTTTCTTTGTCTTTTTTTGTGTTTTTTTATATTTATTTGTTGATAATACTCTTTTTTTCCCCGACTTTTTCATGTATACTATTTCCTTTTTTTGTGATTTTTGATAATACTTTTTTTGTCCTCGACATTTTCATGTACTTGGCATATTTTTTACTTTTTTAAAGTTTTTTTTGGGTAGCGATTTACGAACGAACCATGTATTAGTCTTTCTTTTGGTTGAACGTGTGCGTGTAACGTGTATACGAATTATGTCGACAAAAACTTGGCTTGGAGAAGAACAATTTTAAAATTTACCGACTGATCCATGAAACGATATTACGATATCTCTGTCATGCGTAGACCGATTTTATTGAATTTAGTCTTATTCAAAAACTTATATGCGGTTTACATATGAAAAATGCCTTTAAATTTAGAAAATATTGCGGGCGTGATGATTATATTATTACGGTTCCGCGTGGTGACATGTGAAAAGAGCTTAATGTTAGAAGGCTCTACATAGCCAAGATTAGACGCGCCAAATTTAAATTGTTAAGCGAAGTAACTGAAATTATGAACAAATCATTCCAGTGAATACTACTTAGAGACGCTCGCTAAATAATATTGATTAAATATTGGTTTCGGTTGCTTTGCTATAAAATCACCGATACCACATGAAACGCTCGTTCTTGGTGAACGAAGAACCAATCAAATAATTTGTTAAATAATTAATTAAGAAACCATTTGTATAATTGGATATCTTTATTAACAAAAACATGTTACATTTCGATTCTGAACGACGACACCTTTGTACATCAGCATTCCTTGATCAACACCCAACGCAACGTGTTCTTTAATTTGTCCTACTTTCAAATATAAACTAAAACCAAGTTACAACACAAATAAGTTTGAGTCTATTTATTCAATCCTTTGCTAATTGTCACCCGAAGAACTTGGAGGCAGACACCAAGGGCGAACGTGAGAAGAGCGGATTAGCGCTCCACGGACAGCGAACCCATCCGCATCCTTATTCTGGAAATCCCTGCTACAACACGTAACAATATTAATGAAATAAGTTTCAGGTTAGGTTGGATTAGCCGGGCGACGAGTAAATGATAGCAGTAGCGACAGTTGACATATACAGGGTGTCGAAATATGTACTTGGCGTCGAGATGCTGCCGCATCTCTAGATATAGGGTGTTTCGCTGCAGGTGATAAACCTTTTAGGAGGTAATTCTGGATGAAAAAATAAGACGAAAATATAGAATACAATTTTTTAATATCGCGCTTCGTTTTCGAGAAAATTGACTTTGAATTTCAGCTACATATGCATGCACCAAAGTATATGTAGCTTTAGGTACCTATGGCGAAGGACCTTGTACTTACGTACGCAACATTGGTCCTTCGAGGTGTTGGCACACACGTGCAAACTACAACAAAGTCTGAATAAGTCTCTTGACCAACTTACGGACATTTAACAAATATAATATCAGAAATATAGTGCATGTATAGTATACTTATATTTCATTAAATAAACTTCCCCTAATTCACAGTTACCCATGTCTTTTACAGTTTGTTCAATTTATTATTTTCTAAAATGTTACATATGCTTCATAAAGTGTAAGAAATACCAGACTGCTCAACAACAGAAATGTAGTAACAGGGAAATTGGATGATAAATTATTAGTTTAAACAAATTTATACTTTTATGGACATTACTGTATGACTCATATATTTCAGAAATATAATTATTTTCTCCGATGACGCAATTTAATATTAAATTTTAATGAAATAAAAGTACTTGGATTGTTCTTAATAGTACAAGTATATAATTTAATTGTAGACTCATGTTTTGTTGATGTAATATCTTCAACCGTACTTTTTTATTCCCAAAAATATAAGAACACATAGCATTTTCATTACTTAAAACAAAAACGCTTCCCATCCCTTGCGGGGATCGAACCCGCGACCTTTGGATTAGAAGTCCAACGCGCTATCCTCTGCGCCAAAGGGACTACATGTTGTGTAAAAACTTATGTGGACAGTCTCATAGGGATATGCACTTATCAAATATATTGATATATGTAGGGTTCAAAAGCCAATCAATGCAAGTCCAACTTTCCCTGAAAATGAGTTATGTAGTTGAAAAATCTCTTTATTGTTGAAGCTTTCAGTTGATATATCAATTAAGTGACTACTTTTATACGTAAGCAATAGATGACGCTACCCTGATAACCAGATCTGGCAGCAGAATCTGACGTCAGATCCGTAGTCGTCTGTGTCCGCATTTGGCTGCGTTCTGAGGTACAGAATCTGATGTCAGATTCTGATGTCAGATCGGCAGCAGATGGACAGCAGATTCTGCCGTCTGCTAGGCACAGCCAACAGCGCCATCTGAGGTCCAGAATTAACATACAATTCCCTACGCGTGACGTCACATGGCCGCCCCTACGCGTGACGTCACACTAGGTGTATCCCCACCCTTTCTACTGCTCGTAGAGAAGTTTTGGAGCAGATTCTAAGATTCTGCTCGCAGGTTATATGAGCCGCAGTTTATTAAATAAGTTCTTTATTTTTTTTTATAAAGGTATGTGTTTATTCTTTAATATTACAAGTACAAAATATATATAAGTGGCACATATATTAACATTTAATATTTACATTTGGAAATGGTGATTCTAGATGCAAACATAAGCCAATTTTCCCGAGAACGAACTTTTATTCTACATTACATTTTTATTTATATAGATTTTCGACTTATTGTTTTTGCATAGAATCACCATATCCCTGCTTCTGTTAACTCTGAAAAGAAATACAACATTAGTATAAAATTGAAACGATACTGGGAATGTACCGATGAATATTTTATTAAACGTTAAGTACTTTATTTCAGTGATGCTAAAGTAAAGTGAGCACTGAAAAGTACTGTTTGGTTTAGTACGTTTTAAAAGACTGGCGCTGAAAAGTGCCGATTATTGTTCCTTGTGAACGTCGAGAGGTTGTTCCCGTTGGACTCGATTAAAATGGGCACTGAAAAGTACCGTTTGGTCTCTTCGCCACTGTAAAAGGAGACACATCTCAACTTTTAATGGGCATATTTCGTGAAATAAAACATCTGCCACAGTTCTTCAGACGTCATCAGCTTCTTCTTCGGGCTGCTGGTCGCTCCAAAACTCGCGGCGCCTTTGCAAGGCACTTGGGGGGGCTGCTGTCGCCCGTGGACCACACCTCCTGCTGCGTACTCTTTCTTTCGCGGTCCGCAGTGCCCGCTGCATATATAGTTGAAAGTCCGATCGGAGGGGCTTGTTGAAATGCGGGTTCCCAGACACCGCTTCTGAAAAAGTAATGCACGCAAAGTACATTAGTATAATTATTTATAAAAACATGAATATGCTTATTGCTTCGTACCGTAAATCGCCATAGTAATACGGGCATTGTACAACGGCCGTTGTCCCGTTCGGCCGAACCACGTGAAGGCCGTTGTTACGTCGTCGACAAGTGCCTCCTTCATACAAAAATCGACCGCGGCCTTCAGGCTGAACCCACCCACGTATTTTAAATATTGGACCTAAACAAAGTAAGTAAATATTGATGTAAGTATGTATTATATAAAAGTAAATAAAAGCATAATTTCGCTTTCACTTACAACATTGGAATATGTTTGGTCGTCGATGGTCTCGAAACAGTCCACCTCCTCCGGTGACGAGAGAGGAATGATCGCTGGTTTCCTTGGTGGACCGTTACGGGTGAGTTGCACACATTGGAGAACATTCTCCAATAAAGTATTCATTCTTCTGCAAGCAGAATGGATGGAGGCGTAACGTATTAATAAACACGATAACATGCAATACTTACCTTAGCTCCGTCTCGACGCTCGCCGTGCGGTCTTCCAGGCTCCTGCGAACATGAACATTTATAATAGAAAACGTCACACTATCAATATTTTTATAACAAAAAAAAGAAACATGTAAATTTACCTATTAGCAGGAGGTTGTATGTGCACTGTATGGTGCTGAAACGGCTCATTCTGAATGACCGTGGCGCGTGCAGAGGACGTCCCTGGATCGTGATGATCCCTTATTGTTGCGAGGACAGGAGCACTGGCAGCAGCAGGACTATTCTGCAACATAAGAACGTTACTCGGATTAGTCGTAGAAAAATCCTTTGACGTTGGTAGATAATTATTTGATTCCTGCAGGATTGTCCTCAAATCCTGGATATCCTGATCGATGCTTTGCTTCGGCATGGCTGACGTCTTCTTTCTTGGAGGTTCCTCCTCCGAAGAAGTCGTCTGATACCTCGCTGGTTTGGCGACCACACGCTTCTCTCGCTGCGACATGTTTGGTAAACCTGTGAGTAAAAGTACATATTACAATTCTTAGCAAAGGTGTGTTGGCTGTTTTTCCTATTTTACATGCATACATGCAATATTAACCGAACCCAGGTAATGTATTACTCAATAATTCGAGTGTAACTCGACAAAGGCTATAACAGTAGAAAATGTAAAAAAGTGACCCATGAAGAAATATTCGAACCAAACGATAAAATAACTCATCAACAGAGATTAACAAGGATACGTGTAAATATAATATTACTTATGAAGAGCAATACAAAAGGAAAGTATAATACAAAAGAAGAAAATGTAAATATTATAGAGCATGCCCCTCACCAGAAAATAGTCGTAACTTACCAAAAACAAGAGACGAGGCTAGAAATGGAAGATTTTTTTTTTTTTTTTTTTTACATGGTGGAAATCCCTAACGGATACCTCACCCCCATGGCAGGGGTGAGATTATGTGGGGCTTGCACCCACTAAAACCACCATGGTGACCGCCTGACGCGAGAAGCTACACGAGGGAGTGGGACTGACAGCGAGATACATCCAGCGAAAATAAAAGTGGAAGAATTTAAATACTATGGATCCTACGGCTTCTCGCTGTGCGTAATAACAGCAACGATATACCTACGGGGTTCTAAGAGGTTTGTGTCAGTGGACATACTACAGCGAAAAGGCATTCTATAACATTTGCCACGAACCTGATCGGGGGAGATATATAAAATTTCATGGCTCAATGTGGCGCATTTATATATGCCAAGAGCCGAAGACTCTATGCCGACATCATAAAAATTATCGACTTCTAAAAATTTTTTGATACCCAAACGATACGAGTCATTGTCCATGCCAATAGTGAAAATTATGCAGATCGAGCCATCGTCTGAGATGCAACAATTATCGCGTACATTTGTGCCTAGAGATATGTTATTAAATTCTATCTTACGGTACTGAGAACAATTGGTGTCATTCGTAAGGGGTCTAGATACACGAATAGAAAAATCGACATTACGATGAATGTTTGTGCCATGTGATTGTATCTCCCTCATCCTGTTGGAAAATTGTTGGAGAGGAAGAGATGGCTTATTAAGAAATTTTTTAAAAATGGACATGTTGTTTTCATAGGGAAAAGCAGAACATGAATCTAAATTACCAAAACGTCTGACATCGTTGGTTAAGTGAAGAAGACCATGGACGTTATAACTATTAAAAGTTGGGCCATATAGGTTTTCGGTACGAAGAACAAATTTCTGTAAAGCTGACTCTGCGAATCTCAAGTGGGGGCTCGATGGAGATTCTGCAACCAAAATTCTTATGGCCGCATGTAAAATTAAGAAGTGCTTGTATATTTCATCGTTGAGTACACCATACAGTACAACCGGCCCTGTATATAGAAGGAACTGACGAAACTCGGTCGCCTTATATTTACAATATTCCTCAATAGCTCTGGGACGTCTGGCAAAGTCCAAGGGACAATATCTTGCGAGATTGTTGAGTCTCGTAGATATCACAGAAATATTCAGTGCGGGCAATTTTGACAAAAATGTAAAGCTTCCAGATACCCACGCGGACAAAAGTTTCTTCATTACGCCCAAGCATACAAGGTGCATATACTCGAACGGAACTTGGGAAACCATTCCTATCGGTAGCGATGCCAATGGGCTTGGACCTTCTTTGTGATGGTTCTCGTGTAACCGTTTAGGGTATTCCTCATCGGTACGAGGAGAATCATCTATACCATCGAAGGCATAATGCTTACCGTTCAGGGTACCAGAAACCATACATTTGGAACAGGGATATTGAGACATATGCCCAAAATGATTCAACACAAATGCTCGAGCTGGTGCGTCAGCTATGAAACATCTCAGACGTATGGGCAACTTACTGCCATGAAAATTTATACCTCCGTTGGACATGATGGCTTTGACGTTTGCAATAAATTTCTCAAAAAAAATATTGGGATCGTGTGGTTTATGGCGACCTTTATAGATTCCTACCACTATTGGCTTTATACGGGGAATATTTGAAATCCTACATTGGATGGGCCAGAACTGAATGGAACCTTTGTCCACACGACATCCGTCGGTATGAAAATCTAATTCTAACTCTCTAACAAAAGATACGGACAAAGGGAGACTTTTAACAATTTCTGTTTCCAGATCGAAATGAATGTATTCTCCTGGTTCCACGACGAATGTAACAGCAGGATTACGTGGCGTATCGAGAAGTGTTCTAACATCCTGAGGCAACTGGGAAAAACAGGAATGCGTTCGAAGGAGAGATAATATATTATTTCCTTGAACGTGTGTTAAATTGCTGTCTACGAAACAAGACGCTAAACGTTGGCGAAAAGATGGCTCGGAGAAAGTATCACAGGACAATGAAACTGTATCATGAATTGAAGAAACGCGTGACGTGGAAGTAGAAGGACCGGCGTCTTCTACATTGATATCGCGCCTAACACTGAATCTATCCGGGATAAAATTAATAGGAACGGACGAACTACAACCTGCAGATGTGCTAGCAGCATCTCGCACGTTAGAAGTATTATCCGCTACTCTACGAACGGTGTTAAATTCAGGACGGTATCGCGCGCGTAACTTTTCTCGCATCTCGCGTATAACCCTCCTTTTTTGCCTCGCCGACAATGCGTGTCCGGGTTTCCGCGACGTAGACAACTTGAAACGATTAAATTCCATAATTACTTACGTCTTGCGGATGTCTCGGGATGATATTCGTACTTTTTAATGCTCTGGAAATTCTTCGGATCTGCCGTCGATGACTGCCACCTCAGAATGAACGAGAATTCGAAACAAACGCGAACTGGGAAGTAGAGTCCCGACCAATCACGAATGACCGCAAGGCGGCTCAGCCAATCCGAGCGCTTTTTTTTCAGCACAAAGGGTACCACGTCGAATAAAGGGTACCACGAGGTAATATTTTGGCGGTACACTGGACTACGCTCGGATTGGCTGCGCCGCCTTGCGGTCATTCGTGATTGGTCGAGACTCTACTTCCCAGTTCGCGTTTGTTTCGAATTCTCGTTCATTCTGAGGTGGCAGTCATCGACGGCAGATCCGAAGAATTTCCAGAGCATTAAAAAGTACGAATATCATCCCGAGACATCCGCAAGACGTAAGTAATTATGGAATTTAATCGTTTCAAGTTGTCTACGTCGCGGAAACCCGGACACGCATTGTCGGCGAGGCAAAAAAGGAGGGTTATACGCGAGATGCGAGAAAAGTTACGCGCGCGATACCGTCCTGAATTTAACACCGTTCGTAGAGTAGCGGATAATACTTCTAACGTGCGAGATGCTGCTAGCACATCTGCAGGTTGTAGTTCGTCCGTTCCTATTAATTTTATCCCGGATAGATTCAGTGTTAGGCGCGATATCAATGTAGAAGACGCCGGTCCTTCTACTTCCACGTCACGCGTTTCTTCAATTCATGATACAGTTTCATTGTCCTGTGATACTTTCTCCGAGCCATCTTTTCGCCAACGTTTAGCGTCTTGTTTCGTAGACAGCAATTTAACACACGTTCAAGGAAATAATATATTATCTCTCCTTCGAACGCATTCCTGTTTTTCCCAGTTGCCTCAGGATGTTAGAACACTTCTCGATACGCCACGTAATCCTGCTGTTACATTCGTCGTGGAACCAGGAGAATACATTCATTTCGATCTGGAAACAGAAATTGTTAAAAGTCTCCCTTTGTCCGTATCTTTTGTTAGAGAGTTAGAATTAGATTTTCATACCGACGGATGTCGTGTGGACAAAGGTTCCATTCAGTTCTGGCCCATCCAATGTAGGATTTCAAATATTCCCCGTATAAAGCCAATAGTGGTAGGAATCTATAAAGGTCGCCATAAACCACACGATCCCAATATTTTTTTTGAGAAATTTATTGCAAACGTCAAAGCCATCATGTCCAACGGAGGTATAAATTTTCATGGCAGTAAGTTGCCCATACGTCTGAGATGTTTCATAGCTGACGCACCAGCTCGAGCATTTGTGTTGAATCATTTTGGGCATATGTCTCAATATCCCTGTTCCAAATGTATGGTTTCTGGTACCCTGAACGGTAAGCATTATGCCTTCGATGGTATAGATGATTCTCCTCGTACCGATGAGGAATACCCTAAACGGTTACACGAGAACCATCACAAAGAAGGTCCAAGCCCATTGGCATCGCTACCGATAGGAATGGTTTCCCAAGTTCCGTTCGAGTATATGCACCTTGTATGCTTGGGCGTAATGAAGAAACTTTTGTCCGCGTGGGTATCTGGAAGCTTTACATTTTTGTCAAAATTGCCCGCACTGAATATTTCTGTGATATCTACGAGACTCAACAATCTCGCAAGATATTGTCCCTTGGACTTTGCCAGACGTCCCAGAGCTATTGAGGAATATTGTAAATATAAGGCGACCGAGTTTCGTCAGTTCCTTCTATATACAGGGCCGGTTGTACTGTATGGTGTACTCAACGATGAAATATACAAGCACTTCTTAATTTTACATGCGGCCATAAGAATTTTGGTTGCAGAATCTCCATCGAGCCCCCACTTGAGATTCGCAGAGTCAGCTTTACAGAAATTTGTTCTTCGTACCGAAAACCTATATGGCCCAACTTTTAATAGTTATAACGTCCATGGTCTTCTTCACTTAACCAACGATGTCAGACGTTTTGGTAATTTAGATTCATGTTCTGCTTTTCCCTATGAAAACAACATGTCCATTTTTAAAAAATTTCTTAATAAGCCATCTCTTCCTCTCCAACAATTTTCCAACAGGATGAGGGAGATACAATCACATGGCACAAACATTCATCGTAATGTCGATTTTTCTATTCGTGTATCTAGACCCCTTACGAATGACACCAATTGTTCTCAGTACCGTAAGATAGAATTTAATAACATATCTCTAGGCACAAATGTACGCGATAATTGTTGCATCTCAGACGATGGCTCGATCTGCATAATTTTCACTATTGGCATGGACAATGACTCGTATCGTTTGGGTATCAAAAAATTTTTAGAAGTCGATAATTTTTATGATGTCGGCATAGAGTCTTCGGCTCTTGGCATATATAAATGCGCCACATTGAGCCATGAAATTTTATATATCTCCCCCGATCAGGTTCGTGGCAAATGTTATAGAATGCCTTTTCGCTGTAGTATGTCCACTGACACAAACCTCTTAGAACCCCGTAGGTATATCGTTGCTGTTATTACGCACAGCGAGAAGCCGTAGGATCCATAGTATTTAAATTCTTCCACTTTTATTTTCGCTGGATGTATCTCGCTGTCAGTCCCACTCCCTCGTGTAGCTTCTCGCGTCAGGCGGTCACCATGGTGGTTTTAGTGGGTGCAAGCCCCACATAATCTCACCCCTGCCATGGGGGTGAGGTATCCGTTAGGGATTTCCACCATGTAAAAAAAAAAAAAAAAAAAATCTTCCATTTCTAGCCTCGTCTCTTGTTTTTGGTAAGTTACGACTATTTTCTGGTGAGGGGCATGCTCTATAATATTTACATTTTCTTCTTTTGTATTATACTTTCCTTTTGTATTGCTCTTCATAAGTAATATTATATTTACACGTATCCTTGTTAATCTCTGTTGATGAGTTATTTTATCGTTTGGTTCGAATATTTCTTCATGGGTCACTTTTTTACATTTTCTACTGTTATAGCCTTTGTCGAGTTACACTCGAATTATTGAGTAATACATTACCTGGGTTCGGTTAATATTGCATGTATGCATGTAAAATAGGAAAAACAGCCAACACACCTTTGCTAAGAATTGTAATATGTACTTTTACTCACAGGTTTACCAAACATGTCGCAGCGAGAGAAGCGTGTGGTCGCCAAACCAGCGAGGTATCAGACGACTTCTTCGGAGGAGGAACCTCCAAGAAAGAAGACGTCAGCCATGCCGAAGCAAAGCATCGATCAGGATATCCAGGATTTGAGGACAATCCTGCAGGAATCAAATAATTATCTACCAACGTCAAAGGATTTTTCTACGACTAATCCGAGTAACGTTCTTATGTTGCAGAATAGTCCTGCTGCTGCCAGTGCTCCTGTCCTCGCAACAATAAGGGATCATCACGATCCAGGGACGTCCTCTGCACGCGCCACGGTCATTCAGAATGAGCCGTTTCAGCACCATACAGTGCACATACAACCTCCTGCTAATAGGTAAATTTACATGTTTCTTTTTTTTGTTATAAAAATATTGATAGTGTGACGTTTTCTATTATAAATGTTCATGTTCGCAGGAGCCTGGAAGACCGCACGGCGAGCGTCGAGACGGAGCTAAGGTAAGTATTGCATGTTATCGTGTTTATTAATACGTTACGCCTCCATCCATTCTGCTTGCAGAAGAATGAATACTTTATTGGAGAATGTTCTCCAATGTGTGCAACTCACCCGTAACGGTCCACCAAGGAAACCAGCGATCATTCCTCTCTCGTCACCGGAGGAGGTGGACTGTTTCGAGACCATCGACGACCAAACATATTCCAATGTTGTAAGTGAAAGCGAAATTATGCTTTTATTTACTTTTATATAATACATACTTACATCAATATTTACTTACTTTGTTTAGGTCCAATATTTAAAATACGTGGGTGGGTTCAGCCTGAAGGCCGCGGTCGATTTTTGTATGAAGGAGGCACTTGTCGACGACGTGACAACGGCCTTCACGTGGTTCGGCCGAACGGGACAACGGCCGTTGTACAATGCCCGTATTACTATGGCGATTTACGGTACGAAGCAATAAGCATATTCATGTTTTTATAAATAATTATACTAATGTACTTTGCGTGCATTACTTTTTCAGAAGCGGTGTCTGGGAACCCGCATTTCAACAAGCCCCTCCGATCGGACTTTCAACTATATATGCAGCGGGCACTGCGGACCGCGAAAGAAAGAGTACGCAGCAGGAGGTGTGGTCCACGGGCGACAGCAGCCCCCCCAAGTGCCTTGCAAAGGCGCCGCGAGTTTTGGAGCGACCAGCAGCCCGAAGAAGAAGCTGATGACGTCTGAAGAACTGTGGCAGATGTTTTATTTCACGAAATATGCCCATTAAAAGTTGAGATGTGTCTCCTTTTACAGTGGCGAAGAGACCAAACGGTACTTTTCAGTGCCCATTTTAATCGAGTCCAACGGGAACAACCTCTCGACGTTCACAAGGAACAATAATCGGCACTTTTCAGCGCCAGTCTTTTAAAACGTATTAAACCAAACAGTACTTTTCAGTGCTCACTTTACTTTAGCATCACTGAAATAAAGTACTTAACGTTTAATAAAATATTCATCGGTACATTCCCAGTATCGTTTCAATTTTATACTAATGTTGTATTTCTTTTCAGAGTTAACAGAAGCAGGGATATGGTGATTCTATGCAAAAACAATAAGTCGAAAATCTATATAAATAAAAATGTAATGTAGAATAAAAGTTCGTTCTCGGGAAAATTGGCTTATGTTTGCATCTAGAATCACCATTTCCAAATGTAAATATTAAATGTTAATATATGTGCCACTTATATATATTTTGTACTTGTAATATTAAAGAATAAACACATACCTTTATAAAAAAAAATAAAGAACTTATTTAATAAACTGCGGCTCATATAACCTGCGAGCAGAATCTTAGAATCTGCTCCAAAACTTCTCTACGAGCAGTAGAAAGGGTGGGGATACACCTAGTGTGACGTCACGCGTAGGGGCGGCCATGTGACGTCACGCGTAGGGAATTGTATGTTAATTCTGGACCTCAGATGGCGCTGTTGGCTGTGCCTAGCAGACGGCAGAATCTGCTGTCCATCTGCTGCCGATCTGACATCAGAATCTGACATCAGATTCTGTACCTCAGAACGCAGCCAAATGCGGACACAGACGACTACGGATCTGACGTCAGATTCTGCGCTCTCATGCCAGACTCTGCTACCAATCTGATGTCAGATTGGCGTCAGATGGTTATCAGGGTACTTTTATAATACTTATGTATTGATCACGGAATTACTAGGCGAAATTATTCAGAGGACAATCAGTGTTAAAGTCGCGTCAGGTTTATGGTTTTTGTTTGTTATTTAAAAAATAATTGTACGCCATCTCACACCATGAACGAAATAAATGAAAATACGCATTCTTTGTTATGAGAAAACCACCCCTTGTCTGATAGTGAATCCGGATATTTACCTGAAATGAAAACTTTAAAAAAATTGTATTTTACATGTATTTTGAATATAAATATTAAATTTGAGATAATACCAATGTATATTTATAAGATGCTTCGGAATTTGCTGTAAATAGTGAAGTCATGCTAGAGAACAACGAGGACTTATTCAAATTTTTCAGTTAACATTTGATATAAGCCACAATTTGTTTATTCAATCTGATTTCTTTTAAAAAACCATAGCGATTTTCTTTTGTTTCTCTTGCAGTTAAGATCAGTTGTACGTTATCTTACAATAAAAATCGTTTTTTGCATCTACTAGCATTGGCATTTCTTTACAACTCATTTGTAAAAACCTCATTTATCTCGGTATTCATGCTAATAAATTTACACTGATTGGTTTCTGAACCCTCCATATAAAAATATAAACGCATGTGTATCTATACCGAAAAAGAGAAACATAAAAATTTTGTACAAATTTGATATCCCCAAAAATCAGGACAAAATGGAAGCAAATGAATGTCACAATTTAAACAAACCTGTTACAATAGCAAAATGTTCACAAAACGAACTTCGAAAGTAGATAAGAAGAGGGTAGATAAGTAATTAGCATATTTACACTGGTGCTCTTACAGTCAGTGTAAAAAGTATTCGTACAAAAGCCAATTTAAAATAAAACTTTATATAATTGCGTTATTAATAAATTTTAACGAAAAAAAATGATTTATAAATATTCTATGATATTTCTATAATGGTCCTTGTAGAAACAAAATTGTATTATTCGCGATCTTTACGAAAATATTATTAAACAGACCCAAGTGTAGAGAAATAGACGCGTAGAAAGTATTCGTGCAATTATTATTTCTTGTAGTAAATTTTGATGTGACCTACCGGATACAATAAGTAATAACGAAGCCGGTCAATTTCAAGACAGAAATGACAATTATTTCCGTATATGGGTCTTAAAGGTTCCGAAACAACGGACAATGAACGAAAAATTATTGCTGGCTTACACAATTAGTGCAAATCATTGGCAGAAATTTCTCCCATTGTAAATAGACCAAGGTAGGGTGAAGACACCAGTAGTCGACCATGTATCAGTAGTCGAACACTCTCAGAAAAACATGAAAAATAAGGTTTTTAGAAGTGACAATCTTTTGAACAAAGTGCAGTTCTCCAACTGCACTCTAACTGCACTCTGTTCAAAAGATCGTCACTTCTAAAAACCTTATTTTTCATGTTTTTCTGAAAGTGGTCGACTACTGATACATGGTCGACTACTGGTGTCTTTACCCTATACTATTCCGAGCATTATTGATAGGTTCCGAGTGCGAAAAACAGTACAAAATGAACGAATTTCACGATGTCCACAAAAGTTGAATGAATACATATGTTGGACGAATAATTACTCGTGACGTGAAACAAAATTCGCTTATCAGTGCAGAAAAAATTGCTGTAGAAGCAATTTAAGAACGCAGATGGCATAAGTGTTTGGGCCAATAGAGTGCGTAACTTTTTGTGAAGTAATGAATATCACGGTAGAGTGGCCCGTGAGAAATATTTCGTGAGCGAAACTAACAGGAAGAAACGGTTGGAATTTGCAACCCAGCACATTAACACTCTAATGCCAGAACAGACTCATTCTCTGTGATGAGATTAAGCTTGATATATTTGGGCCCACTGGACACTTCAAGGTCGGCAGAAAAAAGAATACAGAGTACCTAGTACAGAAAATAAAAATTGCGACCTACGATAAAACACGCGGAGGTTCTGTAATAGTCTGAGATTGTATGAGTGCGGCTGGAGTAGGTTCTCTACATTTTATCGACAGAATAATGAAGCACAGCGTCTATATTGACATTCTAAAAGAGCACCTCCATTTCAGTGCAACTAAAATGGAAATTAGAGATAATTTTATCATCATGTACGACAAAAATCCCAAACAAATACTTAAAATACCACACAGTGGATTTTATACAATATCTCAAAATACTTGAAGACGCCCTCACAATCTCTGGACGTCAATCCCATAGAGCATCTATTGATTATGGCACTTCTCTACAAAGAGGAAGTTAGGAAATATCAGAGTTTAATTTTTGTAACTGCGTTCCACTCTTTCGAAAATTCTAAAAAAAATTACAGATTAATAACCATACAAAGACGCTAAAATTGTATAAATATGAATATGGTGACTTGATAATTTGAATATGAAATTGGCATTTTAAATTTTTTAATTTTTTAAAATTCAGTTTTGCAGCTGTAAATTCCGAAAAAAATCACAGATATGTACAGATCACGCAATATAACTGTTCCTCCGAGCGGCGCACAGTGGGCCAGACAGCCGACCCAGCTGGACAAAATTCGAAATGAAGAATTTTGTTATATCTATCTGTTGTCATTGTTAAATTGGCATGAAATATCAATAATAATTGATTTTTTTCTAAAACTTTGCCTTTTTTAATATAAATCATATTTTAATGATTAAAGTAAAAGAGAGAATAAGAATTCGCACGGGAAATATAAACTTTTAAACACACATATTTGTACACATAATAATTGATTAAAAAAGTAAAATTGTAAAATGTTCACCATTAATAAAATTACTTATTCACTGTCAGTACTGTCACACAATTCATCTTCTGGTGATGAACTACTGCATTCTTGCGGAGGATCTTTTAAAAGATGTTGAATTGCAGATGTTAGTTTCTTCTTTTTAGTCGGATATTTTGTTCTGAAGTGGGTTATGTAGGGATATATAAAAATTTCCGGTACATCAAAATATAGCTTCAGGAACCTTAGGGATACCTGGTTATAAGGTAGGGTCTTTACAAATACTTTACCCGAGTTAATCCGTCCCACGGCCTTCAGTATCTTATTACGATGTATGGAAAATCCGAATTATAGTACATAGGCAATAATGATCTATCCTTTAAATTAACACACAATTATAAGAAATGCTAGACGTAAAGAATACAATACGTAGTAGAGGTTTGAGTATAATATACATGCGTGATAGGTAATATAGTGCTTCTGAGTTCTAAACCAAAGAAAAATAAGTAATAACTTTTCTGAAATCATGGAATACTGTGGGATCAGGAACCCCCATATCATAAGAGAGGGCACGGAACACCGACATCGGGGGGAGTCGGCGGTAGCCGAGGTGGCTAAGGCGGCTGGCCAGCGCGCAAATCTAGAGATCGCGGGTTCGAGTCCCGGTGAGGCGACTTCCCTTTTTTCCGTGATCCCTACATTTGGTGTCAGAAGTGGGATGGGGGGAGCACCGATCGCCATACGAAGCCGTCCGTTTGAGGTCGTTGTCTGCGATGCGAAAAATAATAGACAAACTTGTGGTCGTTAGGGTGTGTCTGCGACGCGAAAAATATAGGACACAAAAGAAGTTGGGTGGTGTGTGCGCGACAATGTCATTCGAGGACGAATGACGTCGCAGGATGGCCGAGTGTGGGATCAGGAACCCCCATATCATAAGAGAGGGCACGGAATACCGACATCGGGGGGAGTCGGCGGTAGCCGAGGTGGCTAAGGCGGCTGGCCAGCGCGCAAATCTAGAGATCGCGGGTTCGAGTCCCGGTGAGGCGACTTCCCTTTTTTCCGTGATCCCTACAATACCATATCCATAATTATACAATACATAAAAGAGCTAATTTGAACCATTTAGCACCATCAGAGACCATTCCGAGGTTTTGGAACGTTCCCCCCATGCACGGGAAAGTACGTCAACGCTTCATAAAAAATGAAATATCTTCTAAATTGGCGCCTATCGGCAGAAAAATTTAATCAGGACTTGTAGGCGATGAATCACAAAATACAATGATATAAGGAAGAAAGCGGACACTCGTGAACACGATTTTGTAGGTCTAGATAAAGTTTAAATGCTTTGCCATGGTTCCCACATTTCTTCTGTTAGTTTCAGGTATTAAAAAAATATATATAATTCTTTATTTTTCCCCTCAGGGTTACAATTCCCCACATCCTCTACCCTTACAATTGCCTTAACAACTAATACTTTACAACTAAGACTAACTTAACCTAAATCTTAACCTAATTCGCCCCGCACGTCCGCTCGCTCGCCCGCTCTCTCGCCCGCCTCTCCCCTCTCCCCCCTCCGTACCCCCGCTTCCGCTCGACTCACCATTCTCTCCAATCTCCTCACTCATCCTTCTAATTCTCCCCTCCTCCCACCATCTTCCCTCTCTCCTATCCTCTATTTTCCTCAACCACACCTCTCCCTCCCCTCCCTCACCTAACACCTCGCTTGCCATCTCCTGCCATCCCCTCTCTTCCCCCCAGCCCATACATTCCTCCCAAATGTGCTCCCACGTCTCTTCCTTTTTTCTTCTTCTTCCCAGTATCTCCCCCCTCTCGTTCCATTACCCAGCCTGAAACTTGCCAACCTCTGCCATCTGCTTTCCCCCCACCCCTTCATTAAATATACCGGCAAACCCACCCCCTTAATCCTCCCATACCAACTGTTAAACCTCGATTCCCTGATCTTCTTCCATCTCTCTTCTTCCTGCAACCTTTTTTCCCTGGCAACTAAAACCTCCCCCCTTAATTCCCCCCTTTCTCTCCATCTTTCCACCTCATCTACCTCCCACCCTCTCTACTTAAAGAACTGCTCCCTTTCCTGTTCCCATCCCTCTAGCACCCTTCCCCTCTTACACCTCGCCTTCATCTCCTCCCAACACTCCCTAGCCAGCTCCCCTCCCTTTCCCTCCTCCAATTTCCTTTCGTACCCCCACGCTCTCAGGCCCGCCCTTCCCTTCAACTTCTCTCTTTGTAATTCCTCCCTCACCATATACCCTGGTGTACTCCTATCCACCCCTAACACCCACCTCAAGAACCTATCTTGCAACCCTTCAACTCTCTCCCTTTCCTTCCATCCCCAAATCTCCACCCCATATCCCACCACCGTCCACACCAGCTTATCAAAAAGCCACACTCTTCTACCCCAATCCTTTCCAAACATTCTTTTCCGAATCCCCCATACCTTCCCCATTACTGCAGCCCCCTTCCTCAACCTCTCCTCTACGTGCTTCTCCTGTCCCCCATTCCCCATCACAGTATACACTAAGTACTTAAAACATTTCACCTCCTCCAGCTCCTTCCCCTTCCACCTCCAAGCCACTTTTTTCCATCTTCCCCCTCCCCTCCTACATCTCATCACCTTCGTTTTCCCTACATTCACCTGTAGTCCCTTCCCCTCCACGTACTTCTCCAACTTTGCCATCATCCCCCTCATCCCCTCCTCATCCTCCGCTAGCGCAGCCACGTCATCTGCATACGCTAGCGTGTATACTTTTCTTCCCCCAAGCTTCACTCCCCCCCACCCTCCCTTCTCCAACTCCTCATCCATGTCCGCAATAAACAGGGTAAAGAGACTCGGGCTTAAAGGGCATCCCTGTCTCACCCCCCTTGCAGTCCAAAACCTCTCCCCTTCCTCCTCACCCGCCCTTACCCTGCACACCGTCTCCCTCAATACTTCCCCGCACCTCTCCACTAGCCCTTCCCTCACCCCCCTCTTCCTCATCGCCTCCAGCAGTACCCCCCTGTCCACCGAGTCAAACGCAGCCTTCATGTCCATAAACAATATTACCATTCTCCTCCCCTTCCTCACCACCTGCCTATTCACTAGGTAATTTAGGACGTAAATATTGTCTATGCACCCTACCCCCCTTCTAAACCCCGTTTGACTCGGTGGCAGTAGTCCTTTCCCCTCCACCTCCTTCCTCAACCTTTCCGCCAAAACAGAGGCATATATCTTATACGCCGTCTGCGTCAACGTTACCCCCCTATAGTCCTCCGCCTTTTCTCCCGTTCCCTTCTTCAACACTGGCACCACTATCCCCTCCCTCCATTCCTCCGGCCACCCCTCTCCCCTCCAAACCCTGTTGCACAGTAACCATAACCATTCTTCTACCTCCGCTCCTCCATACTTCCACACCTCGTTTTGTATACCATCTCCACCCCCTGCTTTCCCATCCTTTAAATTCCTCACTACCCTTTTCAATTCCTCCCGCCCTATCTCCTCCTCTTCACACCCCCCCTCCCTCTACCCCCTCCCATTCTTACTCTCCACTCCACACCTCCCAGCACCCCTCTAAAATGCCCATCCCACTCCCTTATTTCTATCCTTTCGTTTATCCTTCTTTTCTTTTTCCTCCCCCTATTCACTACCTTCCAAACCTGCCCCTCCGTTCTTACCCCTTCCACCTCCTTTTCCCACCTCTCCACCTCCTTTTTCCTTTTTTCCTCACAAAACTTCCCATATTCTCTCTTCCTTGCCTTGTACACATTCCCATCCCCTCCCTCCCTTCTCCACCTCCTCAGCTCTCTTCTCAACTTCTCTTTCTCCTTTTTGCACTCCTCATCCCACCACCCCCTCTTTCTTTCACCCTTCCCCATCCCGCTCACTGCCTCTTTTATTCTTCCCTTCAGCTCCCCCCACTCCTCCTCTACTCCCCTCCCCTTCTCCTCCCTTTTCCCAAAACTCTTCATAAACTTCACTCTACTCTCCTCTGTCCATTTTCCCCTCTCCCCACCACCCCCCGCACCTTTTTTCCCCTTACCTACCCCCTCCCTTTCTCCCCCCTCTATCCAAATTACCACCGGGTGGTGATCCGACTCAACTCTGTCCCCTACCTCCAACCTTTCTACCTTCTCCCTTGTGCCCTCATTCCCTATTACATAATCTATCACCGAGCTTCCCCTTCCCCCCGTAAATGTCCATTCCCCCTCTTCGTCCCCCTCTACGCTTCCATTTAATATCCCCCAACCCCTTTCCGCCAAATAATTGCAAAGTCTACGTCCTTCCCCATTTACCTCCCTATCCTTTGATCTCCTGCTCTTCTCCCCCTCTCCCTCCTCCTCACCCTCCTCCCAACCCCCCCTCCCTCCTCCCCTGTCCTTGCAATAAAATCTCCCCCTATTACAATTCGCACTCCTTCCTCCCTCTCCTCCGTCCATTCCCCTAGCTCCTCTAATTTCTTATCCAGATCCTTGTTCACGTACACCCCTACTATCCTCCACCACTCCCTCCCCAATCTTACTTCTTTCGTCATCAACCCCTCTATTTCCCCCCTTCCCCCCCTCTCATCCCCAATCCCTTTCTCACCCCCATCAACATTCCTCCAATTGCTCTCCCCATCTTCTTGTCCCTCCTCGCCCACTGTCTTTCCCACACATACCCCCTGGGCAGCTTTCTCTCCATCCACTCCCATTCTCTCTCCTCCAGCCATGTCTCACTACACACTATCACATCCCACTCCTTCAACCCTTTCCAAAAATCCCTATCCTTTCTCCTTAGCCCTGCCACCTTCCAAACGCTATTTTATATCTCCCCTCTCCACTCCTTCCTTCCTCCCTACTATTCCTTTCCCCATTCCTCCCACCCCACTTCCCCCCTCCCCCCTTCCCCCGTTTCCCTGTTCCTCATTCCATTTTTCCTCCCACTCGTCCCATGTCTTTAACCTCCCGTCCACCCACATCTTCCTATACCCCACTTGCACCTTCCTTCCTCTCTCCCTCTCCACTTCCGCCTCCCTTTCTATCCTCCATCGCGTCTTTCTCTCCTCCTCCGTTAAGTCGTCCTCTATTCTTTCCCTCCTGCCCCTCAACTTTTTCTTCGCCTCCATTACCTTCCTCTTATCATCCTCCCCCCCAGCTTTACCAGCACCATACCATACCCCTCTTTCCCCATTTTACCTATCCACCTCCGCCACCCCCATCCTTTCCCAAAGCTTCTTTACTTCCTCCTTCACCTCCTTTCCCTCTATTTCTATCCCCCTTATCACCACATTATTTCTTCTTTCCTCTCTCTCCTTTTTATCCTGTTTTAACTCCATTCTTCTCATTCTCATTCTCCATTCCTCCCCTACCTTTTCTACACCCATCTGTTCACCCCCCCCATTCCTTTTTTCCATTTCCCAGCCCTCCACCTTCCTAATCACCTCTACCATCCTCCTGTCCCTTTCTACCATCTTGTTCTCCATTTCTTCTCTCCTTGCCTTCTCTTCTTTCATCTCCTCCTCCCACCTTCTTCTATCCTTTCTCCATATTTCCTCTTCCATCCTTCTTTCCTCCCTCTCCCTCCTCATTTCCTCCTCCACCCTTTTTCTCTCCTCCCTATCCACCCTCATTTCCTCCCTCATTTCCCTCATCTCCCGCATCATTTCCCTCATCATTCCTTCTAAACCTCCCGACCTCTTTCCCTACTTTTTCTTCTTTTCTCCCTCCCACCGGCGATCTCAACGTTTTCACACTCCTTTTGAACTCCTTCTTTTGCTTATCCGTCCCCTCCTCTTCTTCCTCCCTATCCTTCCTCTTTTTACCCCCCACACTATCTATACTACCCCTACTCCCTACGTTACTCTCACTATCCTTCCTTCCTCTTTCCACCTTCTGTACCTTATTCCCAACTTCCCTACCTTTTCCTTCCTCCTTTCCCCCTTCCCTCTCCTCCTTTTCCTTTCCCCCATCCATTAGCCCTCTTACCCCTTTACTTTCCTTTCTTCCCTTGCACCTCTTCCCTATCCTCCTATTGCCTTTTTCTTCTTACCCCCTGTCCTTTTCCTGTATTCCTTACACTTCACCGTCGTCCGTTTAAATTTCCCTCCTTACTGTCACCTGCCCTACCTCCCGCTCTCTCCCACAGAGCGCGCCACCTGCCTATTGCCACTCTTCCCGCTTTAACCACGCTTGTCGCTCCGCCCTAACCTCCAAATCTTTCTCTTTCCCTTTAAAACTTCCAAACCCCTCACCGCTCACCCTATACCTTTACCCTCTCCCTTCCTCCCCAACACCACCCTTTCAACACTTCTCACCGCCCCTTTCTCTCACTTCTATCACTCTGTTCCAACCACAGCTAACTCCACGCACCTTTCACACAACTACCACCCACTCGACCGGAAACGGAAGTCCAGGTATTAAAAAAAAAAAAAGTATTTCCAATAAAGTAACGAAATATTTGCTTATCACATCTTAAAATACATACCTTACGGAAGAGTATCTGAGATAAAATATAGAAAAATCCTAACAACCGTCTATGAAATACAGTTCTGTTCATGGTGCTGTATTCGAGGCTAGGTAAGTTCGTACCATACCCGCGGAACGGGCATCTTTGCAGAGGTACCACGGCCAGTGATCGGACCGATCCCAATACTATTGATGATATTCAATCAATTTGATACTAAAATACTCAATGGACAGTATCGATACGTATTGAAATTTTAGGTACTTGGTATCAATTTTCGATACTGATACTTGTTGAATCGATATCAATTCCAAAAGTACTTACACCGAATCAATACCCGTTTGATACCTCACGAAAGTATCGATACTCGTTTCATACCGCAGAAATCAACAGACGCGTCGTTGAGCGTACTTCATATAGCACGTATCTAAGGCATATTTGTACCGAAAGAAAATTCGGAACCGTAGAGCAACAAATCTTGTGTACTTTACAGACATATTATATAAAGGACATATATAGTATATGTAAGTATAATCAGGGATTGTAACCCGCGCCGTACCCTAACCCGAAGCCGGTTAACCGAAGGAAGGTTACTATAACCCATACTAACCGCGAGAGAACGGTTTCTAAATTCTAGAAAGAGCCGATTAACCCGCTCGTAGCGGGTTACTAGTAACATAAGACAGTTTAGTCTAGACAGACACTTAAGGGGGTATATACTCTTGTCATCCGGCCGAAAAATTGAGCAATCTTTATGAATTTTTTACTCAATGAATAACAAATATAATCGTGCAAAACTTTTTACGTAATATTCATCTACTTGAAGAGCATACAAAACAATTTTTTCGGCAACTATTTTTGCAAAAATTGTGTTTCAATATGACGCCTTGAATAAGAGACCTCTGTGGCGGGTCAGGTTTAGGATCATAAACTTATCTAAAACAAAAATTCCAAAGAGATTGATAATTTGTATGAGTGCCACTATTGCGGGAACCACAACTAGCCACTTATATCACAAGTGAACAAGATGGCAAACGCTCAAAGTTTGAATATAAGAAATCAACATGTTCTGGCAAGTTTAAGGTGTAAAAAAGTATGAAATTTTCATTAAAAAAACTCGATTCTGCTTTCTGCGATAGCTAATGCTTTGTAGAATAACCTCAAAAAGTTGCAGACCGATTTGTCGGATAGTTTTTTTTATTTCTAACCCGTTAGTCGAGAGAAAATCATGTTGAGAAATACGCGTTAAAAGTGTTCGGTATTCTTCCGCAGCACGCTGTAACGAGCTCACTTCAGAGGTCTGTAAATATTGAAATACTTCGAATATTGCTCTCAACTCATAACAGAATATTATAACAACTAAATACTTTCGAAAAATGCAAAAAAATGAGTCTTTCGGACTCAGAGTCCGAGAGTTTCTCTTTGAAGCTTGTCAGAGATGTGCCAATTCAGATCAAATGAATACAAAATGTTTAAAATATGAGAGTACATAAAATGCATGCAGGATTGATTACATTTAGAGGGTTGTTAGAAACGGAATTTGTACTTTATCTCTTGAACTTCAAAAATTATTTTAATTTATCCCAAGAATCCTTGACAATAGTCATATGTTACTATTGGTCTAGCAACAAAGTCAAAACAAGCACAATAAATATACAACGAACAAACATAAGTTAAGGATAATTAGGTAAAAAATATAAATATAATAAATGCTGAATATTATTAAGGAAGTTCATAAAAAACTGTTAATATACAACTCATATGAATGTTATACGTTATTGAAAAAAATACGGTCCCTTCGTCAATAATTGCAATAAAACTAAAAGATTTTAATAAATATATCAAGGAAAGTGCAGAAGTATTTGTAAATCTGCACCAATGTTATCATATATACCAAATTCTGCTCACAAAGCAATGAAGAGCAATGAAGAATTTGGTGCCGCCGTTAAGAATTGTAGAAATTCTTTAGTTTGAGTTAATCCGTATATTGCTCTGTCTGTGATAAGTAAGTACATACGATGAGTTCAGACCCGCTGGTACCGTTGTTAACCGCCGACGCGTGAGACAATATGGTTATAAATCGGGACCCTGGCCAAATGCTCTGGCCGATCAGCCTAATTAATTTTTGGGGCCCAGGTTTGGCATTTTCCTCCTTTACTTCATCCAGAGGGACAGGTCAAGAGAGTTCCTCCTCCGCCGGTGAATTCACAGGGGGGAACGTGCCCCCCTCTTCGAGGAACGGTGATTCCAATGTGTGTTTCATAATTATATTAGAACAGCAATTACTTTCATATTATTTTCTCTTCTTTATACAATAAAGTGAAAAATATAAAATAATTGAAAGAAGAAACCTTGTTGAATGCCGCAGTCAAACGTAGCAGCCAGACAAACACAGCTAAGAGATGCCGCCCTCACTGTAACCCGCGTTAACCGGGTTAACCGGGTTACGCGGGTTATAGATGTTTTGTGTTACCCGGTTAGGCGGGTTAGTCTGCGGTACGAGATACCGAACGCGGTAAGGGTACGGGTTACAATCCCTGAGTATAATAAGTATATGATAAACTCACGGAGCAAACTTTTAACTTATAGAATATATACTTTCATTGTTTGTAGCATATACATTTTAGAAATGCCGAAACGCTCATGGGTTTGGGACCACTATATAAATGTCACAGATAGTGACGTAGAATGTAGTAGGTGCAAGAAAATATTAAAATCTAATAAGTGTACAACCAATATGATGAAACATTTGAAAGTGCACAATATTTATAAAGACTCACAAAATGATACAATTAATAGCCATCACGTTAACACACCATATACAGATGATAATAGCACGAAACAAAAAATTGATGAATTAATTTTAAATTTAATCGTGACAGATTTTCAACCGTTCTCGATTGTTGAGGATAAGGGTTTCGCAGAATTAATGAAATACCTTGATCCCAAATACCTCTTACCTTCTGCAAAAACTTTAAAGAAACTATTAACTGAGAAATGTGAAAAACAAAAGGAGGAAGTAAAGAAAGAGCTGCACGATGTTGAGCATGTGTGCGTAACCACCGATACATGTACGAGCATAAACAATGACAGTTTCTTTACAATTACGTGTCATTTTATTAATCCTGATTTTGATATGAAATCATATACCATTGAAACAGTTAAAATGACAGAACGTCACACGGCTGCTGCAATTTCTGGTTATTTAGATAGGGCATTCGAAGAATGGGATGTACAGAACAAAATTGTTGCAGTGGTCACAGATAATGCTGCCAATATGATTGCCGGTGTAAAACAGTTTCAAAAACCAACTCTCGGTACATCGTGTTTTGCTCACACGCTAAATCTTGTTGTTAAAAAATCCTTAAATGCTATTGGTGACATACGTATTCTCCGTGAAAAATGTCGACGTATGGTGACATATTTTAAGCGAAGTTCATTGGCAAAAGATAAATTAACTGAAGTGCAAAATATATTAGGTTTACCGAATCATAAACTAAAAATGGAGGTAGACACTCGGTGGAATTCCACATACGAAATGCTTAATAGATTAAATGAGTAACAACAGACAGTAGTATTAGCACTGTCGTCCTTAAAAATTAATTTTGATAAATTGCTTGATGTTGAGTGGGAGGCAATAGACAAAATTTTACCTATTTTAAAGCCATTTCTTTTTGCAACCGAAGAAGTTAGTGCGGAGAAAAGAGTAACCATCTGAAAAATTATTCTGATTAAAAACCAATTACTTACTTTTCTACACATTATTCCTGATGAACATAGTATCAAAGAACAGCTCCGTGTGGAATTGATCAATATTTGTGATCCCCTACGTATTAATATTTGTGATCCCCTACGTCGTAGATACTATTCGATACCGCATCATAATTTCCGGGCTGGTATCGATAGTATTGATTTGGTATCGGCCCGATCACTGACCACGGCCATTAAACGTTACTAAATGAATTTATTGATGTGTTTTGTCGATGTGTGTGTTCGACGGCGGTCGAACTCTCTCACATGCACAGCCAAGTCACAGCACGCACAGAAACTTTAAGAACTGGCTTTACGAAACCATTAATGGATGGTTTTATCTGTTTGAAAAAGAAAATATAACACATAAACTATTTACATGTATGAAAAGAGATTATCCAGAGGTGTTTTGTCACGTCCTGGGTGGAGGTCTTTAGGACGATGACTATGTGGGGTAAAAGTCAGGCGAGAATGCGAAATTCAGAACACTGAAGGTTGGTGGAAGTCAAGCGAGAATGCGTAATTCAGCACACTGAGGGTTGGTGGAAGTCAGGCGAGAATGCGAAATTCAGCACACTGAGGATTGGTGGAAGACAGGCGAGAATCTTAAATCCAACACACTAATCGACCAGGGAAGGTTTAACACTATTCCTACCGACACATTTCACGTCATTTGACCAGTCGCGTTAGGTAAGACAGACTACAAATTTTTCTCAGAAAATAAACAACACACAAGAAGTGAATATTAAAAAATGTATTATACGTATATTTGAGGCAAAGTCGTGAAGTTTAAAGGCGATTCAATTACGTTGTATATAGGAAATTCTAATCGATATTTTAAAAACTGTCTTTTTGACCGGTTCGTGATAGGAATAGTGTTAAAAGGCGAATACGCACCAGGGGGGCACCCATTAGAGCACTTTATGTTTGTTTTGGCTTGGTAATTGGATTTACCGTTGCATTAATATAAAAAGCCACACGTAATATTTCCACGAAATCTGTCTAGCCATATGGCTGTACACGGGCTATGCGACAATACGTTTGTAAACACTTGTATCATAAGAACTCTCGCGTTCGCGAACCGAAATCAGCTGTTGCAGTAACCTGTTATGACTTGGAATCTTCGTAACCGAAGGAAAGATATAATAATTTGAAGCGTGGTTTAATGTAAAAAGGTTTATTAATTTTGAAATGCGAATATGGTTAATATAAGAATGCGTTAGACAATGAGCATTTGCATGTAAACATTTATATAAATGTTTGTTAATAACAATATAAGAATATGAACATGAAATACATGAGAATAAGCCAATGACAATATATGGAATGCAATAAGCGTTAATAAAACAAATAATATGAAAAGCAATAAGCGTTAATACAAAATAATATAAGCAATAAGCGTTAATAATACAAAGTAATATATGAAATACAATAAGGTTTAGACAAGAAAATAATATGCAATAAGCGTAAATACAAGAAAATAATATGAAAAGCAATGAGCATTAATAATACATAAGATATAGATGAGGATGATATTCCTTTTACTAATAGTTAGTATAAATTGCTTACGGTAGTTGCCGTAGAACACTGAATGGAATATTAGTAGATAGAACACTGTAAAGTAGAAAACTAATGGATGAGACGGTGATACTTCGCGGGATTGTTTCCGTAGAAGAGAGCTCCTGTCTCTCGGGCCCTCGTATTTATATGATTTACAGAATTGTCAGGTATGAAGGGTATGCGCGGTGTGCACCTTGACCTATATACGAAATGTGCGTCGCAATAGGACTTCCGGGGTTTTTATGAAATATGTGACTATAATTAGAACGTGTTGATAATAGAATAAGACTTCCGGGGTTTTTATTTGGGCTTGTACGAGAAGGGAATACTCAAGTCGTTGGATTGATTTCAGGAGGTTTGATTGGAAAAGGGTGAGAGTGGTTTTGACTCGGTGAGTCGTAAAGAGGGGGTGAGACGTGGTCTCGAATTAAGAAGTTTTTGGAATGAGGGATTTGTTTAAATTCAAATATGAGGGAGGAATTCATGCCTCGTAGGGCGAATAGGGGAAGGAGTTTTAGTGATTGACCGTCTTGAGATGGGGACCGCTAGGGTACATCGTCAAGGTGATCAGTGATTGGGGAAAAGGGGTAAGAGTTGAGGTTTGGGGAATTTCAGTGGAGTTGTGAAGTGATTTATGAGGGAGTCTTGAAATAATACCGCGCGAAAAATAGTGGGACGTCACAGTTTCATCATATATTTACACAATACAAAAACATAAGTTTAAGGGTTGGTTGTGGGGATAACTTGAAAAAAATTTGATTTCTCGAAAATTATTTTTACGCGGTTTTGTGGGTATAAGACGTACCTTCTGTTTAAGCTTCTTTCTGACATCTCTCACTATTCTCGAGATATTTCACGGAAAAGAAAATTCTGCATTTTTTCAAGGAGTGCTTTCATCCCCAAAAATTGCATTATGGCACCAACAAAAAAATAGAGTTCCGTTACGGATGAACTACTCTACTTGAGTAATTTACAAGTTTCAAAATTTTCTGAATTTCCGGCTTGCTGAACGTCCCTTGTCAGCGTAACCCCTTAAATGGCATTTTTCCTTGAATCCTGAAGGGCTAGACAAATTCTGCGAAATCATGTTTAACAAGTCAAGGAAACAGAGTTCCGTCCCGGCTCTTGTCGGGGTCGGACATGTTTTCACGAGCGCTAGGTATGCTTTGACCGCGTGTGCCAATTTCTCTTATTGTTAGCGATTCTACAAGATGTGAGTTTTGATTGTGAGTGAACCTGTGCCTCTCCCCCAGTGGAAGTGTGCATCTCAGTGCACTCTTCCCATGATGGCTGCCCAATCTAGTGTAACAAACCCCCAAACATGACCTTTTCTTTTTCGTTAACAAATTTAATTAATAATTACTTAATTACTTATATTCTTATTAAATTCATAAGTAGTATAGCAAGGGGGATTCTAACTCTGGTCCTCTGAGGGGAGCGCGGGGGCGGGGGGAAGTGAGGGCGCGCGGGGGAGCGCGGCGGAGGGAAACATGGGCGCGGGGCCTGCGGGGAGAGAAAGACCGGTTTCGCGCGCACGAGCCGCGGAGTGGGGGAAGATGCGATGATGGATGGGATCACTCCAGGCCGAGCCGCTGCGGAGACCGGACCCACCGCCGAAAACTTTTTAGAGGGAGGGAATGACCCCCGAAAAACTTTTTCAAACCCCGATCCACCACCGGAAATTTTTTCCGAGCGAGAGAATGACCTTGGCCCACCCCCAAATATTTTTCCAAACCATTATGTGACATGCGGCGCGAAGAACGAAATAGATTTATGCAGTGTCTACAAATCTGTGAATCGAACGGCTTTGATCGGGTGTCGAACGTGTATCGAACGACTTCTGCATAAGTATCGTCTTAATCTAGCGCACATCAAACGCATGAGGTTGGGTTGGGGGAGGGTGAAGAAAATTATACGCATTAAAAAATTGATTATATTTTATTTATGAATTTCCCTGGTGTTTAGACCACCAGTTGAATATTTTAAATACATTTTGCATGGCACAGTGTTTCGCGTGTCTGCCACATCGCAGAGTATTAACTACATTTAGCTTATTTAGAGATTTGATATCCTCGTAGTCAATGTCCAGCGTATCGATGACCGCGTCTGCTCTCGTACTTTCATCGAGGAAATCCGCAAGCCAGTCGCGTTTCTGCAGCCCTTTAACATATACGACATGGCACGTGTCATCCTCTTCTTCATCGATCGCATCAGCTACAGCTTTCGAAATTAGCCGTTTAGCCATACTGTATGGAACTTCTCCATCGTCCCAGCGTAACCCATGATGTTTCGCCGTTAACCAGCGGATGCTTGATTTGTCAGATTTCGAAAGAAGATAATACGGCATCGAACTCCCAAAAATATAGTGCGAGAGAATTGTTCCCATTCGTTGGACAGCCACTTCCTTGCCGACAAATCTTCCATCAACGATGAACCCTTGCATGTCAACGAACGTTGGTACAACCATTATCGATACAATTTGGAGGTCCACTCGCTTCCAAGACAGACGAGAGAATGCAGTCTTTCTCGTAAAACATCTCGATTTTCACGATGAAATTTTTTTGCGAATTTAGTACAGGAGAGGGCGGGCAAGTAGCGTGGTAATTTAATTTATTTTGCGCAACATGTTTGTCAATGGATTGTATTCAACCACTCGATCGTGCAGAATCAGACAGTAGGCCGTAGTATTTGCAGGCACATTCTCTTTACACTCGAATTCTATGCGCACGTCCACGGTGCCATTCTTGATCGACTCATTTTGTCGCGAGCAATCAATTACCACGAGGGGGCCAAATTGTAAAAATTCAGCCACGGTGAATAATGCCTCGTTGCAACTATACCCATAATATGATTTACGGAATTGCGTATACATGTGATACAAGATGGCGTGCTTATTCTTGTCAAAATTCAAGTTCAGGTAATCATATGGGTAAAATTCCGAGTTTAGAAAAAGTTTTACATTGGCCAATTTGCAGTTGTTGAACATAGTAACGTCTTCACTCATCACATTTCTTCGGCCAGTCTGTAGAGCAAGGATCACGCATCGCGGCTTCTCCAGCTGTGCAGATGCCTTCACGGCCCACGAATGCTTGGTCGTGCTCTGTAAGAGAGGACACTCGTACAGATCCCACGATTGAAAACAAATGCTCAGGTTTTGTCCACGTTCCAAAGTATGTAGCAACGATAGCTTATTAACGTCATTTAACGTCACATGGGGCATCCGCCATTGCAGTTTAACCAATTCAATTTCTGGTCCCAACATCGGCGATCCTATCAGAGCATTGTTGTCGTTGCGCGATCGTATTAAAATCAATTCGTGACGCGCATTAATAATCATGCGTTTGTAGTCCTCACAAAATCCCAGCAAATATTTGAGTGGGATGCAAAAATTGAAATGACTTTTCACTATTGGCCCATCGCGCCGTTTCAAGCCCCATCCGACATTCTCCATATTTTTGTCTTCGCCAGATGTCAGCGATACATAGTTTTTAAGCGTGCTAGTTATTCCAACGTTTCTGCTGCGATCAATCTCCACGCCATTCAGCTCGTATCGAATCTCATCGAATAAGAACGCCATGCAATTATTTCCCAACGTCACCGTTAATGCATCTTTTGGCTTATTTATCTTCAATTTCCCCTCCACATAGAGAAAACTTTCACATGGCAATGTGTATAAATCCTGCTGTTGTATCGGTATTCTTATCTCATCGCTGTATCCAAACGTCGTGTTGACGTATGGGTTGTATGTGTGAGTCTGAAGCTTGACGATGCGGTCATCAAACGTCGGCTTCCCTCCAATACTTAGAATGTCAGCCATTTTTCAACCTAAATGCGCACAATGAATCCCAATGATTTCAAAAATGCAATGTTCGCAGCACTGAGCCTCTTCTTTTTAGCGTGATCGGAGCTGTTGCAGTTGTTATTGCAGTTGTTGTAAACAATTTCACTTGGAAGAAACGGGTTTCTAGAGTCGTTCAATACAAGCATCTCTTTCGTTCGCACCACATGTATTATCGTCGTCGCCGTCGTACGTGCAATCTGATGGTAATCTCTTCACCTCGAAAATCGAGCAACCGTCCGTTTTGATCCACAACGCGTATCGTTAGATCCGTAATGATCCGTGCGGTGATTGGAAGGTAAATGATCTGCGCGGGCGTTTCCGATATCTTATATCCTGGTGGAACTCTCGGAGAAAATTCATGTATCGTATGTACACGCCTCCCACTATTGTACGCGCCAGCGGTCACGCTACATTCTATACGAACAATGTTCACGTTCATGATATTAATTGGATCGTCCGATTCGTGCCACCGTCCTGGTTCTAATACCCGATTCGTCGAGAATCCCAATAGCGATCCAATGTTATTGGGCTTTGTAAAATCTACGGCGAACCGACAGTACAGTTCGCTTTTCATGGTGTTGTTGCTGGGACGCAACACTATTGGATACGCATCGTTGTCACTGTCATCGGTACCGTCGAGATTTTGAGGATACCGCTCGAGTAATCGCTGCTTCAAATACTTGGCAATGGCGTCTAGTTCGTAGGAGCCGTGGGGAATCGTAATGTATTCAGGAGTGGTGTCGACGCTGTTGCTGATGTCATAGTTTACGGTGAAGTAGAATTTATCGTTGCTCGAGTCGATGTTTGGTATGGTGTGATAAGTTTCAAAGGTTGTTAGACCAAGCTCGTAATCATCGTCACTCAAATCTATGGGTGGAAAGTAGCTCACCGCGAGGGTGCTACGTTTGCCGGTTAGAGTGAATGTTAACGACATATTCCGAACTGTACGGCTCGATTAGTACTGAATCAGAGTGGCGGGAAGTCAATCCTTAAATTTGGTACCGATCGTTTGTAGAAAGCGTAGACATAGTTGTCCACAATTGCTCTGATTGTACTTCTGATAAGACGTTCGATTGTATTCAATTTTCACAGCATCCTTATCCAGATATTGTACCAATTCCTTGGGCGGTCGAAGATTTCCAAAGCTGTCGAAATATATAGCTCGACACCCTCTCTTCGCATATGCCACCCAATGAGTCCCCGACCCCTCGACATTGTCCAAATTTACAATACCGCTCTCGTTTCGACGTACTCCTCCGACTGGTAGCGCGTTTCGCATAAAAACACCTCTAAAGAATGGAATACGCATACGTTTTGCCAACTCCTCCAATTGTGCATCGGTAGTTACACCCGCGGGCATTTTTATTTTCTTTTCGACGTTTTTTTTTTTCGTTTCGATATTCCCTGTCCACGCTTGTATGGTGCGAGATAAAGTCCGCGACCTTCCATGGAGCGATTATGACGTTGCATTTCCTGCAGCTGATGTTGCGCCGCCTTATTATCGTTTACCGCCTTGGCGATCCCCGCCGCTCCACCAGCTAATGATCCGAGAACACCTAGCAGCGGGAGAAGTGGTAATATACCACCCCGTTTTGCCACCGGAAGAATCCGCTTTTTCGGCGCTCTCTTTGGAGTACTTTTGCGGGGTTTTGTTTTCATCCCCATTCCGATTTTCGTCTTGGCTTTCATAGCTGCCCAAACAGCTGTAGCAGCACCTCTTTCACTCAGAGTCGAGTCTCGCGCAACGATGCGTTTTCGCGCTTTGTCAGCGAGAACTTTATCTGCCGCGTGCCTTTCGCCGAGGTCGTTGCTGCGCGAATACGCAATATCGTGTTCGCGACACGCCGCGTCCAACGGATTGATGCCTTGATCCCCTCTAGCCAATCGTTTTGCCAGATGTGTTCCTGGACCGCAAAACTGGTATCCCGGAATATGTAATTCGATAGGTAGCGCGTTTATCGCTCGATTTAACAAACCACAGCCTTTCTTTACTCTCGTCGGCGACATTCGCTACAGTTTTTAATCAATGGTGCTGGACCGTCGATATGCGTTCGCTGCCAAGGACGATTATAATGCTCCAGACACCGACGATACTGCCGAACCTCAGAATCGGCTTTTATGTGCTCGGGGAGTCTGTCCCACAACTGATCAATGTGTCTCCCAAACTCTCGGAGTAGAATAATCTTTGGTATATATTTCAACTGCTTAGAGGTTAGGTCTCGAATATCGCAATTATCCGACAGGATCAGAAGCATTTTGAATACTGAGCTGTTTTGAGTCGATGCGGACCTATAAATAGGGCGCTTCGACGTATCAAAATCATTTTTCACAGTTTGCGGAGAGCATGCGATTCGTGCGACAACCTGTAACGATACGCGTGACAAATTTTGACGATAAATCACGAGTGATGTCTTCGAAAACAAGACACAGACATGGTAGCATGCTACCAAACACTATACGCTGCCTCGTTTGTGGCCCATCAAATTGCGGAAAGACAAACGTGTTGGTGAGCTTGTTGGAAAGTCCTCACGGCGTCCGCTTCGAGAACGTGTACGTGTACTCCAAGTCGTTGCAACAGCCGAAATACCAGTATTTGGAGAATTTATTGACTTCGATAGATGAAATTGGCTACTTTACGTTTTCGAATAACAGTGAGGTCATCCCACCGAGCGAATCGCTTCCGAATTCCATTTTTATCTTTGATGAAGTGGCATGCAACAAGCAAGATATGATAAGGGAATACTTTGCAATGGGGCGCCACTCGAACGTTGACTGCTTCTATCTCTGACAGACGTATGCAAAGATTCCCAAACATCTTATACGCGACTATGCCAATCTGTTAATTCTGTTTAAGCAGGATGGTACCAACTTGAAACATGTGTACAACGATCACGTAAACACTGACATGTCTTACGAGGATTTCTGCGCTTTGTGTCGTAATTGTTGGCAACAAGAGTATGGTTTCGTGGTAATAGACAAGGATAGCGCGATGTCCAATGGACGTTATAGAAAGGGATTTAACGAGTTTGCCATACCGTGAGAAACAATCCTCACATCCAGCGAGTATTTCATCAATGGTATACATTTTTTCAGAGCACTATTTGTTCCGTCGAATGTCACTGATGCTACTGAGCGATTGATTGAATAGCGTCCGGGAACTGGCTTAAATAGAGGTGCAATTGCTTCCCCCCCCCCACCACCACCACCGCATCTTATTCTAAAGCTACCAATTTTTTAAAATGATTTTCAATCTTAACACCGCAATGTATCGCGCGATCGTGTGTAATATGAGTCCTCCCCGAGCATCTCCATACGATGATGTCATTTTCACGGTGTGAAGAACGAAATAAACGCTGAATCTTAGAATTAGGTGGCGAGGAGGAAGACGGATAAGTAAATGGAGAAAAAATATACGTTTAAGAAATTTTATTTAAAATTAAAAGAATATAATTTAACATTTTTTCCCACGAGCATCAGCTAGAATATCATTGATGGCGCATGCTACCAGTTCGCAATCTAGATGATAATCCTCACAGTAATGTTCGCTCTCACGTATGATTTTAGCAGCACGACGCGTATCTAATGTTTCGCAGGCAATATCGCTCTGCCGTAGCACGTTAACAAAAGTTTCATATTTCGTCTGCACATCTCTTACATTTTGATGCAGCCGCGAATACATATAGTCTATACATGGCTCAAGATTTAATAAAAATGTTACTGTATCCGGTTTGAAATACGCGATGATCCGCGATGTTCGGCGCGGGCTAAGAGAACAATCAAAGCTATGAAAGTGTTCGCTCGTATTAGGAATAAACATAAAAAAAATTTGAGAAGATGTGAAAATTAAGCCTTACCAAGCAACTGTATCCTCCCCGCATTGAGCTATGCCATCATCTTGCACGATCGGAACGTAATAATTCATGCGTTCAACGTTTCTTTCGGCATTGGTACTAGACATTTTTTTTCAGAGCACAATTTGTTCCGTCGAAAGTCACTGAGGCTACTGAACGATTGATTGAATAGCGTTCGGGAGACTGGCTTAAGGGGGGAGACCACTGTTTCGGTCCTAAATGTAAGGGTGTTTTCGGGAATTTATTTCAACCAAACAATGCAAGGAAATCAATTTATTGCTTAGTATAGTTAATATTGTACATATCGAAGGGTAAGAAAAAATTTTTTTCAATCAAATTCATAAATCCGTTTCCTGAATACTCTTCGTCAAAATTTGCGCTCCGGCAAGAACATGCTAGTCGCGTTGACAGTCCCCAGGCCATATGGTTCATCGAAATTAAAAAAAACAATAATATTTAGAAACTAGAAGCTTGCCTCTATAACTATCGAAAAATGTCAAAATTGTAAAAAATAACAAAATGGCGGACCATTGAAGAAAAAAGTCATGTTTTCGGGGTACAAAATTGGGGAAATGTTGCTAAAAAAATAGAAGCAGGTCGAAAATTGAAAATGTCTGATCGTCACGCAATAGCGACGGGTTTTCCGTACAATAAATGTCCTTGATCATGCCAATTGGACGTATAGTTTTTTCTGCAGACTGTCAACGCGTTTGAAAAATGTCATTCTGTGGAAAACGCGTCCAATGTTCCGCGTGGCTCAGTCGCGCGTTTGACACCGCTTCATGAAAAACACCATATCTCCGTCAATTTTGCGAATTTCTTCATAAAATTTGGAGCGAACATTCTTGAAACACACGTCTTTCAGAATATGTAAATAGAAAAATTTTTTTTTTCAGATTTGAGACAGTGGTCTCCCCCCTTAAATAGAGGTGCAATTGCTTCTCCCACCACAGCAGTTTATTTTAAAGCTACAAATTTTCCCATAATGTGCTTCAATCTTAACGTCGCAGCATATCGAAAGATCGTATGTAACTTGAGCCTCATCCTCAAGGATAAAAGTCTCGACACGTGTTGAATGTAATATAATACTTTTGGGAACGTAGAATCTTAGAATGATGTGGAATCAGCAGAAACTGTGTCGGATGATCTTGCGCGCTAATTCGGCATACGCGTGAATCATAGAAAGAATTTTGCTGTATCAGCAGAAACTGCTGATACAGAAACAATGTTGGGTCGGATCGTCGTTTTTGCATTGGAGGGAGGAGGTACGCCAAAAGAGTAAGACAGAGATCGCAAATTATGACACCAGTCATAAAAGCGCGCTCCAAAAGCTTCAAATCGTTGCAACGTGTTGCGCGGAAACAACATTACATTTACATTCCATTTACGATCATGGAAGAATTCGCGCAAGTAGAACGCCAATTGGTGGATCAATCCGCACGATTGATTTCACGGGAAGAGTACCTCGCGTGGGAAGAACGGTACAACGAGTGCATCGAATCGTTGAAAGAACACAGCCGCGTGAAACGCCCGCGATTATCGATCGGTGTTCGGCAATCGCTGATTGCTCGAATCGCGCAGCTCGAAGGATTAAAACATTCGTTGCGTGGCCGTTTCGTTCGCGAAGGTGCCGGACATTCTAGTATAGGACTTTTATGGCGTGAAATAGACACTGCTTTCGATAGCCGCGTCTTAACTGGTGCAGTGCTAAATGCAAATTATATCGAGCCGCGCAACTTCCTCCAAGATGCGGCGACCATTGTGGTGGAGCATGTGCGGGACACTTTGAGGAAACATCGAAACCTCAAAGTGAACACTGTATTCAACGGTGAATTTGTGGCGGGTGACAAGCATGCTTGTAAAAGCATCAACATCCGAAACTGCGAACTCTTCCGCACATCCGATCTGCAGGAGTGGTACCAGAGATCGTCATCGAACCCACCCTGGCATCGCTGGAAGAGTTCCAGGAACGCGACAGCGGATGGGCATTGACGAGAATCATGAATCTGACCGTCAATGTCAACAAATACAATCCGCTGCGCGCGGGGTGCCACCACAAGTTGTCACAGGATTTATTGTTGAAAAATGCAACGATCAATGTGCAATCCCCGGACAATGCGTGTTTCGCGTGGGCAGTGGTCGCCGCTCTCCATCCTGCGGAAAGACATCCCGATCGCCCAAGTTCATACCCCAACTATACTTCCGTATTAAATCTCCAGGGCATTGAGTTCCCAATGTCCCTGGGGCAAATTGGAAAATTTGAGCGGTTGAACGAAATCTCCATCAACGTGTACAGCTTCGAGATGGAGAAGACGAAGACGGTCTTTCCGTTGCGCCTCACCAGCCAAAAGAGAGATCAACACCTCAACTTGCTCTACACGCCGAATCACGAGCACGGCGATGTAGGGCACTTTGTGCTGATCAAGAATTTGTCCCGGCTGGTGAGCGCACAGCTGAGCAAGAACAAAGCCAAGAAATTCATCTGTGATCGGTATGTATAGAAAACATATGAAATGTTGAAATATCTCACGAAACAAATTAAATAAAAAAATTTTGGGTTTATAGATGCATGCACTATTTCGGATCTGCTGCGAAGTTGGAGCTTCATTCGCTGGACTGTGGCAAGATTAATGACTGCGCCATCCTGCTGCCCAGCGAAGGCAAAAATTTGCTCAACTTCGGCAACCACTGCAGGAAGGAGCGACTCCCCTTCGTGGTGTACGCAGATTTCGAGTGCATCATCGAGAAAACAGAGGACAACCGCCAAATTGGTGATATAAATAAATTGCACGCGTATCAGCACCCCAATGTGCATAGCATAGCCTATTACATGCATTGTTCGTACGATACATCACTATCGGTGTATCGATGTCGTCACGACGCGGATTGTGTTTCGTGGTTCGTAGACGAATTGAAAAATTTTGCAAACTTTGTCAAACCCATTCTGACCAGTAATGTTCCAATGCTGGATTTAACTCCCGAACAGCGGACGGTATTTCACAATGCAACACACTGTCATATTTGCGAAGAACCATTCGAGGCTAGCGATGTACGAGTCCACGATCATTGCCATCTGTCCGGACAGTTTAGAGGCCCAGCACATACGGAGTGCAATTTAAATTATAAAAACGCGTTTTACATCCCCATAGTTTTCCACAATTTATCCGGCTATGATTCACATTTCATTATCGAGGAAATAGCTACCACTTTCGAAGGCAGCGTTGACGTATTACCCATAACTAAAGAAAAGTATATTTCTTTCACAAAAAATGTCGAAGATACGGCTGATTCAGACTCGCGAAATTGTATTAAATTGCGATTCATCGATTCATACAATTTTCTCAACACCAGTCTCGACAAATTAGCATCTTTTCTTTGCACAGATAAATTAAAAATTTTGCGATCCCAATTTGAAACATTATCCACCGAGGATTTCAATTTATTGACGCGAAAGGGTGTCTTTCCGTATGAATATCTTGATTGCGCGAACAAACTGCAGGATCCATGCTTACCGCCGCGCGAGTCATTCTACAGTTCGTTAACGGGTGAGACTGTATCCGAGACCGATTACGCACACGCCGAAACAGTCTGGCAGCGTTTCGAGATTGGAATCTTGGGCGAATACAGCGACTTGTATTTGGAAACAGATGTATTGTTATTGGCAGATATTTTTGAAAATTTTCGCGAAAGTTGTATCAAGAGTTACGGATTAGATGCAGCACATTATTATACTCTACCTGGTTTTACATGGGATGCAATGCTGAAACATACAAAAATTCCATTCGTATTGCTCACAGACATCGATATGGTCATGTTTATCGAACGCGGTATACGTGGGGGTTTAAGTCAATGTTCCGGAAGATATGCACATGCCAATAAAAAGTACATGTCATCTTACGACGCATCGGAAGAGTCATCGTACTTGATGTACTTTGATGTGAACAATTTGTATGGATGGGCAATGTGTCAGCACCTACCATACGCTAAATTTTGATGGGTCGAAGATGCTGCAAATTTTGACGTGTCTTCAATCCCGGTCGATTCGCCCACGGGATACATTCTCGATGTAGATCTGGAATATCCGCAACGTCTGCACGACGCTCAGGCCGATCTACCGTTCTGCCCGACGCGTGCCAAACCACCCGGCAGCAGGCAGGACAAGTTACTCGCGACGATATACGATAAGCAGCGTTACGTCATCCATTACCGCAACCTGCGGCAGTGCACGCGTCACGGTCTTCGTATTTAGAGACGCGGTAGTGTCTCGACGCCAAGTACATGAAAGAAAAGACACCCTGTACTATGTACATATAAGGCACCCTGTATACGTAAAAGACACCCTGTATATGAATGTCGACTGCCCCGCCATGTATCTCCATTTTCCCAAATCCGAAATTCCGAGCCCTGCATTCGTATCGACTGTCGCTACCGCTATCCTTTACTCGTCCCGAAAATATTCTGAAACTTATTTCATTATATCTCATCACCCCTGCAATAGTTTTTAAATTTAAGGGCATTTTCCTTATGTAAACCGCATATAAGCTTTCGAATAAGACCAATTCCGAAAAAATCGGTCCACGCATGCTAGAGATATCGTAATATCGTCTCATGGAATTGTCAGAAATGGTAAGAGAAAATTTTTCTTCTCAAGTCTTCTCGTCGTCGACATAATACGTATACACACACACCTATCAGTTTCGCACACATGTTTCGTTTGTCGACTCTTGGGATCATTCCGCAGAGTATATATCCTTATATGCCCTTATACTCTTATATACCTACCCTTATACCCTTACACTCTTATATACCGTTATACCCTTATACTCATATATATTCCCTTACACCCTTACACTCTTATATATACACTCTTCTATACCTTTATAACTTTACACCCTTATATACTGTTTGAGAATTTAGTAAATGAGCACGCTGGGTTACGGAGAGGTTATGTTCGACGGTGAGAAAATGTAGTCAACACAGCACTTAAAACGAGATACGTCAAATTTATTAAAATGTGAGCAAGTTGAGCTGGTGAGCAGTGAGCACGAGAGTGATGATATATAATATGTTATACTGCTTGATTGAGATTACGTGGCACAGCGAAACTACGCGAACACGTGGCCACGTGCTGATGCACACAATGATAAAAATACGATAAACCTCCATCAATGAGCACTACACGAGCTGAGCTGAGCGGAAAGACGCGTTAGAATTTACGTTGAGCGATTATGCTTGAGCACGAGAAGAGTAGAGAATTGATTTCACACGTTGAAAGGCGGACAATCGGAAAGACACGTCTGACTTTACACGCGGTGTGAACAAGAGAGAGTACAAGATGGAAGCTGATTTCCGTTCCCGGCGTCGTCTCGAACATTCTCGTAGATCGACGGACGTGGTGAAATCTAATTGGTTGATCAGTTTGCGTTTCAAATTGTGAGACAAAGGTGATTAAAGATCTAGGGACATTTGTCGGCGTGTTGCATCGATTCCACTGGAGAATCGATGAGACACGCCGATTGGCCGATCGACAGTCGTTGATTGGCGGCTCGCTTGCCGCGCCGCGTCGTTGATTGGCGGATCGATCGTGGATCTGCCGTGAGTGACATGGCCCGGAAGGTACTGCGGTGATCGTGAGCGCGGCAGTGAGCTGAACTAGATTAATCTCAAACATATACCCTTATACTCTTATATACCCTTATACCCTTACACCCTACTCTTATATAATCTTACACCCTTATATACTCTTATACTCTGATATACCCTTATACCTTCACAGCCTTATATACCGTTATACCTTTATACTCTTATATACAGGGTGTCCCAAAAATGTCGGAGTTCCTTGGAAGGGGTAACTCAGGGGGCGATTTGAAACAACTTTTTCCTTAGCGAAAATATTGTCCGAAGCTTCGTTAAGGAGATATTAACAAAAAACCCCGACCAATCAGAGCGCGCGCCTTTCGTCCGAGCTCCCGCGGTAGCGTTGGCTACGCACGTACGAACAGGCAAGTCAGCATGCATCGAAGGAAACCGCGTTACACATTTTTTTTTAAAAGCAGAATCTTAAATAAGAATTATTTGAAGTGAGAGGATAAGAAGTACGTAAATTTCATTTTTAAATAAGGCATAAACGGAAAGGTAATGTAGCAGAAAATGTACGACATGTGATCGTAATTCGTTATTGAGGTAAAAATCCGTAGTTTAATAACGGCCAACACAACTAAATTTAAACAATAATATTAGGTGTATGAATAAATTCTTTCCGACTGGATTTACATAATCAGTACAAAGCTACTGAATTTCTATCGCGGTGGTATTCATAAGCTGCCGGAAAAATGGCAAAAGGTAATGAACAATAATGGAAATTATTTCGATGATTGAGTTGTTTTCATATTTTTTAAATCGAACTGTTATTGTAGCCTAAAATCGGAAAGAATTTATTTCTACACCTAATAATCACCAATAAATTAAATAAAACTCACCCATTCGGACATTTCTTTCCTTCCTTTTCGGAAACCTGTGTCACTGGGTCACTGTACCGATCCTGGTCATCGGTGGACGAAAAGATTTATGGTAGGGTAGCGCTAAGTGCTCAGCTGATCGCAGGTATTCGCAGGACACCAGCCGAAAGTAAGGGTCGAAACGTCAAGTGCGTCCGGGTTAATGTACCGAATATTCACTTCACTGCACTGATACTAACACTGATCACTTAATTTATTTTTCACGGAACGTGTTGTTCCTACGTTATAAAAATTGGTGGCCCCGAAAGGGGCCGATTACTGTTAATTGAGCAGTTGCTCAATGTGGCCACCCTCAGCGTCTATGCACGCCTCCGCACGTACAACCAGCTGCCTTTGGACTGCTTGCAATGTTTGTGGCGTAATGTTTGCCACCGCAGCATGAATCCGCACGACTATGTCTTCCAGTGAATTCACTGGCTGACGGTACACCTCATCCTGAAATGATTGTTGTACAAAAAATACAAAACATAAGTAAAAAAAGAATACCTATAAAAAATTAAGAGCACTAATGAAATTACCTTCAGGTAGCCCCAGAAGAAAAAATCCAGCGGGGTCATATCAGGTGACCGTGGGGGCCACTTAACAGGACCGTCGCGGTCGATCCACCTGTCCTGGAAGGTTTCATTAAGGTAGTCGCGGGCGATTGTGGCGTAGTGAGGTCCAGCCCCGTCTTGCTGATAGACCATGTTCTGTCGGACCTCATTTGGAATATGGGCCATCAGACCCGGCAGAACATGCTCTAAAAAGACTTTATACGCTGGACCGTCCATCCTGTCTGGCAGCATGTACGGCCCAACGATAAATTCGCCACAAATGCCCGCCCATACATTAATCGAGCAACGGACTTGTGCTGCGCGTGTCCGAAGCGCTAGCGGATTCTCGTCGCTCCACACATGCCGATTGCGGGAATTGAAGCAGCCTTCCCTCTTGAAGATTGTTTCGTCCGTCCACAATATGTATTTGCAGAACGACGGATTCCGCTGCACTTCTCCCAACAGCCACACTGAATACTCAACCCGCCGGTCGGCATCCCCGGGGTGCAAATGTTGCACCCGTACATAGCGGTACGGGTGCAACATGTTTTCCCTCAGTGTTCGGTGTACCGTCATTCTGCTGGCACTAGAAGAAAATGCAGGAACATTCATTATTAGATAACATTTGTTTCCCTTAATTAATAATTGCTGCAGTTATCTTGTACTGTGACATAATCTAGGCGGCGGCTCAAGTCGCGCACGCCGGGATGCACTTCCAGGATGTTCTCTTGTACCGCAAGGTTCCGCGCGGCTCGGGGTCTACCCACGTCGCTGCCTCGCGGCTTCATCGACCCCGTCGAGTATAATCTAGACGCCAAACGTCTAATCGTTCCCTCGCTCGGGGTTTCAATGCGCGGGTACTCCAGTGCCAACGCTCGCACGGTAACACTTACGTCCCCGTTGTTCCGCGCGTACACCCAGAACATCGCGTAATACTCTTGGGCGGAGTACATTTCTGGGACGAGATTACTAGCTGACTGACAGGATTTTTTCCCAAGCAACTTCCTCTACCCCCAAGTAGTTTCTCTCGTTCCATTATGAGTGTACTCCCACCAGGACAAGAGGCTTTAGGTAAAAAGAAGCCAGCACATTTTCGAAACACACGTGTTTTGCAGAAGTGCAACGAACGAACCATCCTACACTTTGACAAAAG
The DNA here is from genome assembly GCA_963855975.1 of Andrena chrysosceles. NCBI lineage: Eukaryota > Metazoa > Arthropoda > Insecta > Hymenoptera > Andrenidae > Andrena > Andrena chrysosceles. The sequence continues at coordinate 2,449,305 of CAWLCU010000456.1, forward strand.
CCCGCGCTCCGGCCTTTTATTACCAATGTACCCATTGCTTCGAGATAGAAAACAGACACCACGTGTATCGGTTCGAAAGGGTCCGAAGGGAAGAGAAGCAGAAAGTTTTCGAGTTGCTATAAAGAAGAAAATGCATACCATCCCTGTTTCCTCTTTCCGATACCCTGAGTTCACGTCTGCTACGAGGCGGAACCAATTAAGTCATAAATTATCCGAAACTGTAGGAAACCGTTCTCTACCGCCGACTGGCGGGACAATACGGCCATAAACCGCGAACCTGGCGAAATGCTCTGGCTGGTCCGCCTCATTAATTTTGGAGAACTAGAAATTACGGAGTATTATCCAGCATCAATACGTCCCCTGGAGAGACACAGGAAAAGAAGGGGTAGTCCGCTGACTGCGCGTAGTCCCGCCTGCTTCGTCCTACCCTCAAATTAAAGACGGATCCCTTATCTCTCGAGTATAAACACTAGGGTGGGCCGAAAAACCCAAATTTTCGAAACTCGAAACGGCGTAGTGCGGAAAAGTTGCCGTTGGGGAAGACAAATTGAGGCCAAAAAGAAATTTTGAAATCGGTCAATATTTGACCCTCGCGCATCGCCGTCAAAATTTTTAATTTTTGACCGAGTTTGGCGACTTCCGTATATTTTCTTAAAATTGTCTATATTTCACTGTTGAACTTCACAGAATATTATTTTAGCACATAAACACGTAAAATAGTGTTTTCTATATGTATTGTCGCGGACGGAAGACAATATGACGGAAAGCAACATTGCAATTACATTAAATTGAATTTTTAGTGTTGACATTGCTAACGCACTTACTTTAATCTAATTAATTACGCACAAAGTTAATTCGATGTGCGACGGCGTACCTCAATACGCAACATAAATTAGGCAATATTGTTGAATTCTTTAGGCATAAACAAACACGGTTGCCAGGAAGTCCTAACCGTAGTGGAGAGGGAACGCGCCACGCATGCGCGTGATGACGCCGTGACGTCAAACCAATCGACCCCGAGGTAGGTATGCGCCCTCCACTACGTGTAGGAGTTTCCTGGCAACTCTGGGCACAAAGCTCTTGGCTTGGCTTAACAGACCCACTCCTCTCCCTTCGTCAGTAAAGCTCCCTCCCAGTAAAGCTTCTTTGTTTCGTTACTCGACCACTTACCTATGCTCTTTTATAACAGAAATTGTCTGCATTTGTATTTAAAGCATTTATCTTATCATTTTGTATTGACTTCTTCCTATATTTTGTGATCTTGAAGCTCTTCCATCAATAAAAGATGGAAGTCCCAAAGAAACGCATTAGCCGGAAAACATTTTTCTGTCCGATTTTTGGTAATCCAAAGGATTTATCAACTTCTCAACTTCCTACATACGAAGAAGTTTTGAAATGTTGTTTCGCAGAACGATTTAAGCTGGCTTCAGGTGCCAACTATAACACCGTCTGTTTTTCTACCGTAGCTAAGTCAGTTGCACAAAAAATTTTGGTTCTGTATGATGTAGCATCTATTCCCACTATAACAGAAAAAACAATCGTACACAAGATAAAATCATATCACAGCTTATACTACAATTTGCGGAAATCTTATAGCAGGGACAAAGAGAAACAAAATTATAAGCATAAACTTGCAAAATTCAAGGAGGAAGCTGCAAAACTCTTCGACGTAGCATCTTGCAAGTGTCTAATGATTCTAAACTGCATCTGTGGAAAAAGTATTCGAAATTGTATTTGTAAAATTTCTATTAACTGTTGTTGCGAGAGATCAAAGAAAATTCCACTTCTTGAGATTAAATTTATGTATGATCAAAGAAATGGAAGATTTGGAAGAATAGGACAAGTTGACAAAAAAGAATCAGAAAAACGAATCAAAAGACTACTGAGGGCAGAGCAAGGCCTGTCTCGTTTTGACGTAGCCCTGAACGGTAGTTCTTTCGAACAGACCTCAGAAGAAGTCAAAGACCAAAGCCCTGAACCTGAAGAAGAGACTGAAAATGACAATTTTGTCCCTTCGAAAAAGCATAAACCATCATCAGGTACACAGATGAGGATTGAACTCAAGTCGACTGCATTAGTAAGCGACAGGTATGGTATTTCTGACAGGGCAACTGCGGCAATCGCTTCGAGTATTCTGAAAGATGTAGGGATTATAAATGAATCTGACAAGTCACTTGTTATTGACAAAAATAAAGTAAGGAGAGAAAAGGAACGTTTGTGATCAAGCTTACAGGATAGTGCTGATATAATTCTTCGAGGTTTATTTTTTGATGGCAGAAAAGATGAAACTTTGGTTGTTGAAACAATGCACTCGAAGAATTTTCGCAGAAGAGTGAAAGAGGAACATATTTCATTAATTCAAGAGCCGGGATCTAACTATATCAGTCATGTTTCTCCAAGGTCAAGTTCTGCGAGAAATATTACTGATAGTGTTATCTCACATCTAAAGGAATTAAAAATCTCTCTTGGAGACTTAGATGTTGTTGGTTGTGATGGAACAGCAACTAATACTGGATGGAAGAATGGTATAATTCACAATATTGAAATGATTCTTAAAAGACCACTCCAATGGATTATATGCATGTTGCACTTCAATGAGCTTCCATTCAGACATTTATTTGAACATTCAGATGGAATCAAACCACAGGTCCAAAATCGTTTTATGGTCCTATTGGGAAGTGTCTTTTGAGCTGCGAAAACTTACCTGTTGTTAAATTTGAGAGTATTGATTGCGACATTCCACCTATTGATGAGAAAGATCTGAAACAACTTAGTAAGGATCAGAAATATCTTCAGAGTCAGGATTCTGTCCTCCAGATTTAGCTGTCTCAGATCCTGGGCCGCTGTGTCATTCCCGGTGGCTGACAGCTGCATATCGAACTCTGAGGTTATATGTATCAACGGACAATCCTTCTAATGAACTGATACAGGTAGTGAATTTTGTACTTGCATGTTATATGCCTGTATGGTTTGCCATAAAGAAGAATAGTTCCATCATAGACGGTCCCAAACATGTGTTCAAGGTTATTGAAACATCAAGATACTTACCTGAAAACCTCCTCCAAATTTTGGATCCTGTCATCCAACGCAACGGGTTCTTTGCACATCCTGAAAACTTGCTCTTGGCAATGGCGATGGATGAAAGAAGAAATATTAGAGAACTTGGCCTAAAAAGAATCATCGAGGCAAGAAAATCATCTCTGAATAAAAAAAAAGCCGGTTCGTGACTTCTTCATTCCAAAAATCAACTTTGCTGCGACAGATTATTCAGAAATTATCGACTGGAGCTCCATTAACTCTTCACCACCTCTTTTACGTCATGTCTCAACTGAACACATTACATCACTAATAGAATCTGGATTTACGCCAGACTGGGATATCAGGAACTTTCCTTGCCATACCCAATCAGTTGAGCGCTGTGTTAAGTTAGTGACGGAAGCAGCAGGAACAGTTGTTGGGTATAAAAACAGGGATGGTTTTATCCGGACCACGTTGATGTCCAGGGAAATCATGCCTTCCTTCACAAACAAGGCACAATTCAACGTGAAGAAGTAAAAGTCGTGAAAGATATCGACAATAAATAGTATGTATGCCCTATGTGGTTGGTTGGTTGGGAAGGGCGTGGGTGGAACTCGAGGTGCAGCCAGCTTCCCGTGGTGAGTTCTGAGTCGCGTTAGCTATATAACTCGAGCCAAGAGCTGCGCAGCTAAAGAATTGTATGTATTTATGTGCTGAAATAATATTTTGTGATGTTCAATAGTGAAATATAGACAATTTTAAGAAAATATACGGAAGTCGCCAAACTCGGTCAAAAATTAAAAACTTTGACGGCGATGCGCGAGGGTCAAATATTGACCGATTTCAAAATTTCTTTTTGGCCTCAATTTGTCTTCCCCAACGGCAACTTTTCCGCACTACGCCGTTTCGAGTTTCGAAAATTTGGGTTTTTCGGCCCACCCTAATAAACACGCGCTCGAATTTCAAAACAAAAGCACGCGTCGACGTATTCGGTGCGAGAGACTGTGGGCCTGAAGTTCGATTGGCCTCAGACTAACCAATCGGGCCTGCTTATCTTTCGTGTCTAAACACGCGCTCGAATTTCAAAACAAAAGCACGCGTCGACGTATTTGGTGCGAGAGAAGGTGGGCCTTGGGGAGGAGATATTGCTGTGAAGAGGACCTCTTCAGGACAGTGGGCATTTGGGAGGGATGTAGGGCAGAGAGGCCCTCTTTATTAAACTACGGATTTTTACGTTATTAAACTACGGATTTTTACCTCAATAACGAATTACGATCACATGTCGTACATTTTCTGCTTCATTACCTTTTCGTTTATGCCTTATTTAAAAATGAAATTTACGTACTTCTTAACCTCTCACTTCAAATAATTCTTATTTAAGGTTATGCTTTTAAAAAAAAATGTGTAACGCGGTTTCCTTCGATGCATGCTGACTTGCCTGTTCGTACGTGCGTAGCCAACGCTACCGCGGGAGCTCGGACGGAAGGCGCGCGCTCTGATTGGTCGGGGTTTTTTGTTAATATCTCCTTAACGAAGCTTCGGACAATATTTTCGCTAAGGAAAAAGTTATTTCAAATCACCCCCTGAGTTACCCCTTCCAAGGAACTCCGACATTTTTGGGACACCCTGTATACCCTAATACCCTTATACCTTTATATACCCTTATATATCGTTACACCTTTTACCATTTACCCTTATACCCTTTACCCTTATACCCTTTACCCTTACACCCTTTACCCTTGCACCCTTTAACCTTGCACCCTTTACCCTTGCACCCTTTACCCTTGCACCCTTTACCCTTGCACCCTTTACCCTTGCACCCTTTACCCTTGCACCCTTTACCCTTGCACCCTTTACCCTTGCACCCTTTACCCTTGCACCCTCTACCCTTGCACCCTTTACCCTTGCACCCTTTACCCTTGCACCCTTTACCCTTGCACCCTTTACCCTTGCACCCTTTACCCTTGCACCCTTTACCCTTGCACCCTTTACCCTTGCACCCTTTACCCTTGCACCCTTTACCCTTGCACCCTTTACCCTTGCACCCTTTACCCTTGCACCCTTTACCCTTGCACCCTTTACCCTTGCACCCTTTACCCTTGCACCCTTTACCCTTGCACCCTTTACCCTTGCACCCTTTACCCTTGCACCCTTTACCCTTGCACCCTTTACCCTTGCACCCTTTACCCTTGCACCCTTTACCCTTGCACCCTTTACCCTTGCACCCTTTACCCTTGCACCCTTTACCCTTGCACCCTTTACCCTTGCACCCTTTACCCTTGCACCCTTTACCCTTGCACCCTTTACCCTTGCACCCTTTTCCATTGCGCCCTTAACCTTTTACCATTTACCCTTGCGCCCTTTACCCTTGCGCCCTTTACCCTTGCGCCCTTCACCCTTCCGCCCTTCACCCTTGCGCCCTTCACCCTTGCGCCCTTCACCCTTGCACCCTTACACCCTTGCACCCTTACACCCTTGCACCCTTACACCCTTTACCCTTACACCCTTTACTCGTACACCCTTATTGTGTGCTGTGTGGGAATCAACTTAATAAATATAATAAATAATATAAACAACAAATTAAAATATGAGATCATTATAAGGAAAAAAATAAAAATCACATTTTTTTTAATAATTGTTGCAAGTTTTGCGGATAGGCGCGAAGAGGCAAGGAATAAGCAATCACACAAGGCGAGGGCACGATTAGGAGGCACGAAGAACTATTAATTTTAATTAGAGAGAGAGTCGGCTTACAGTTATGTTCGAATTTTATACACAAGGTCACATACACTAAATAAACAACTATTTTTCACACCACGAGTCTTAATATTTACTTAACACCTTATTTAATATATATAATTAGATGTAAGCAAAGCAATTAATGTTGCGAAAGCAAGCCTTAAGCAGCGGCGGAGCTTTAGATAGCACAAGCAGGCGAGGTGCAAAGCGTAAGTTAATCGCGTGTTATTCGTAAGCGTGTCACAAGCAGAGAGCGAGTTCCAGGAAAACTCCGTCGAATTCCTGGAAGGAAGAAGCTCCCCCTTCCATCGATCGCAGATCGATGGTACGGGACGTGATCCTTGCTCCACATGAGCGAGGAGGCCGTTGCCACCTGCCTAATTAAGGCAGATCTCTAAGAGATGGCGTTACTTTGCCTGTTTCTCCAACAATAATAATCTCATATTCTTATTTTCCCCGAATAACCACATTTGTTATAAGATGACCCTTAATTGAAAATAAGTAGGTATACTATGAGAGTTCTGAGCCTGAGGGCGAGGGGGTGAGGTGGTGCGAGGGGGGGTACCGCGCGGGCGAGGGGAGGGTGGAGGGGGTACCACGCTCTTCGACGAGATGGGTGAGGGGGGTAACGTCACAGGGGGGGGATTTCAAAATTTTCAAAATGGCGTCGCGCGCATTTCGTATTGACGCCACCTACCGGGTGTTTAAGATACTTTGAGTCTGCGTCGGTATTTGGGGTCCGTGTTGGTATTTGGGGCCCGTGTCGGTAAATTTCCTAGGCTTTTCATACATTTCGTATTGGCGCCACCTGGTGGATGTTGGATTTTTAAGATACTTTGGGCCCGCGTTGGTATTTGGGGCCCATGTCGATAAATTTCCTAGGTTTTTCATACATTTCGTATTGGCGCCACCTGGTGGATGTTGGATTTTTAAGATACTTTGGGTCTGCGTTGGTATTTGGGGCCCGTGTCGGTAAATTCCCCAGGTTTTATCATACATTTCGTATTGACGCCACCTGGTGGATGTTTAAGGTACTTTGGGCACGCGTCGCCGCCGCGCAATCACCGTACGCGTGCGGGGATCGGTGCGCAGGCGCGACCGCGACCGATTCGTGGAAATTCGCGTCTTCAACGATGATTTCTGAGAAAGAGGGTGGACCAGGAGAAAAGATTTTTTCTGAGGAAATATTTGAATCGTGGTACCGGTACAGCACACGTGCAATGATGTAAACATAGAACGATAATTATTGTAAATCAATCGTCGCGATAGCCCATGGAATAAACACGACATTGCACCGTGCCATCCCGCGTGTTTATATCTGAGCAGGATTGAACGCATTTTTGGTGCCTACGTGCACGCGCTTCATGCCATATGTTTATATTTGAATCGTGGGACCGATACAACGCACGTGCAATGATATAAACATAGAGCGATAATTATTGTAAATCAATCGTCGCGATAGCCCATGGAATAAACACGACATTGCATTCGATTATGATTTCCGAGAAAGAGGGTGATATCTGAGCATTGACTTTTCCCAAGACCATGCCTCTAAGAAGTATCCTCGAGAAAATGCAATGTCCCGGAAGCAATAAATTAGGCGTTGCGATCACGCGACCAACTAAGCGATAATTATTCGGGGTAGAGTTCCGAGTATTTTCACGTTCGAGAACAGGGCAACGTCTCAAGTACCCTTCTCGGGGGTCTGCAAGTCAAGCGTCGTGGGAGCGTGTAGGGGTGAAAAGAATTCGTACATAGCCCCGCGACCATCTGGTTTACATTAGACCAGTGTCAGAACCACCCATATCGCCTATCCGAAATCGGTATTAACATTCGCCAAGTCCAGGCCTCTGAGAAGTACGCTCGAGAAAACTCGATGCCCCTGAAGAAATGAATTAGGCGTTGCGTTCGCGTAAGCAACCCATGTAAACCTAAAGCGATAATTATTCGAGGTCACGTTCCGAGTATTTTCACGATCGAGAATAGGGCGACGTCTCAAGTACCATTCTCGATGGGGCTACAAGTCAAGGGTCGTGGCAGTGGGTCCGGACATTCCACAGATTGCATATTCGAAAACACTATTGACACTCGCTAAGACTATGCCTCTAAGAATTAATATATAGATATGTAAGAAGAATATGTAAGAAGGATATTATAAATGATGCGTTACATGTATTGATGTGAAAGTCATTAATTTATTATTAAAATATATGTACATACTACAATGGCGCGTGGTTTATATCACGCAGCATGGATTGTAATCCTAACGCCAACAATTCACAATCAATCAAAGAATGTTGCTCGAAGTGCTCGCTTTCGGAAATTAATTTCACATAATTCGTTGGTGTCGTAGCGGTACGCAGAACGTGTACGAAGGTAGCATATTTACTGCTTACAGAGTACATATTTTCTGTCAACCAGGAGAACATATGTTGAATGCAATGTTTGTACGCGAATAGTTTACACACCGTGGCTTCAGTCATATATATGACAGCGCGATTATCGGTGATTTTAATAAGTTGATCGGCATGCATACGCGTGAATTCTAGTCGTAAATGGTCAATTGTGATTGGGGTTTGGGTTGATGTTGCGTTGCTGCGTAATCGTTGGAGTATGTCCGCCTCGTTTTGCAGCAGGAGCATCCACGTAGACATTGAAAAGCACACCTCACAGCCTTTGTTGTCGGCTATGGCGATCTCAACGTGGCACGAATCCATCCCAATACGAATCCCAATAGTTAACCGTTTATAAGCTGTTGCGGTCAGTGGGTAATCACGTCCCAGGATCCGTACGATTGATGGTTTTGGTGTTTTCAACGTTTTAGACGTTGTGGATCCAGAACTGTAAGAAATATGTACATGAAATTAATACTTCGTTCATTTGCGTTTACAGTGAATAAAGTAAGTGTAAAGTGTATAGTAACGTATACATACCTCATACTGGATTGTTGTCGTTGACGTTTATTTGGAAGACCTCCATCGTTGTCGGATGTGTAGGATGATTCGTTTAAGCTGCGTTTGTACATTTTGATATGCACGACGTATGATTCTCATCAGCGGAAAAAATGACGCGAACGATACTTGTTAGCACTCGAGCGTATGTGGTGTAATGAAGTCCTCAGGACTGACCCACGTCATTTTATACTGATTCACGTACACGTACATGTCAATGTGTGAAAGTATATCACATCAGTGATGATGACGGTCAAGACGTGTATGTTTACCGCACAAGGGTTAGAGAATACATGACAAATTCAAAATGATATGCATGACAAATTCAAGGAGCATGCATGCCACAGAAGAGGCGGAGACAATTCGCGATGCGAATCATAAAAGCATGAGTCATAAAAGTATACTATAAGCTGGAATAATTAGTTTCATATTATAAAATCATCGAGGAATAAGAAGGATGCGAAGAAACTGTGACGTAGACATCCCCACCATACCTCAAGACTACCCTACTTGAAAACTACCCCCACTCTGCAATGCATTGAAACATCGTTCTAGACTAGGGAAACGAAATGTATATAAGGGTGTCGATCACCGTCGCACGGACCAGTGCAGTTAATACACGCATTTTCCAAAAATAAGCCATGAGTTCAATCAGAAGAATCAATGCATTTGAGATGCAGCGATGCATTGTAAGTGCAGTTTTGTGAGAATTGAATTGGTGCGCGTATTCCATTCGACGATATTCTAATGAATTTGTGCGTTTGTTATAGCAACGGCATGGGGAAATTGAACATGTATGGCACGCCGAGCTGGATGAATTGATGCGAAAAATTGTAAGTATAGTTTTGTGTAAATTGAATTGGTATGTTTATTCGATTAGGCAGTCTTCTAACAAAGTTATACATTTGTTTCAGTATTTTCTCAATAATCTGGTGAGGGCGTGGCGCGTGGAGCGGCGGGATGCCATTCGATAACTCGTATGTATTGTTTCACAAAAAAAAATATTGATGCGCGTACACTATTCAACAGTGTTTTAATCGAATCGTGTGTTTGTTGCAGCATGAGCGTGAGATCCAAATGGCCGAATGGAGTGACGATTACCTCGGGACGGTCGGGCGCCTCGTAAGTGATGTTTCGGAAGAATTATTCTGATACGCGTATATCAATTGACGATGTGTTAATCGATTTACACGTTTGTTTCAGCGTCGAGCTGACATCGAGGCCCGGGCGCGCGAAGGTGATCGCGAAGTCCTCATCCAGCTACTCGTAAGTGACGTTTCGTAAAATTATATTAATACGCATACATCATTCGACGATGTTTTAATCGGGTCATGTGTTTGTCACAGCATCGCCAATACCCGACGAGACCTGATGGACGGATCTGCTGCGAACTACGGTGGAAAATTCGATCGGTCCGGCGTAAGTGGCGGGTGGACATTGTGAAGGAGCAGTTTCCATCGTCTGAAGACGAGTTTTGGGATCTCCCCCTACTATTTACGGAGTGAGTACAAACGAATTTGAATTGTTTGATGTTTCGCATGCTATTACCAACGTTTTATATAATAATAATTTGGTGTTTTCTTTGTGTGTTGCAGAACGTAACGTCACACAGATTTTAAAATAAAGTATTTTTTTATAAATTTAAAATTTTTATAAATTTAATTTTTTATAAAATTTAATTTTTTATAAATTTAAAATTTTTTAAAATAAATATAATTTTTATTCAAAAACAGTGTATGTTTATTAATGTACATCCATCAATCCATGCGTCCTTAAATTATAAAATCAGTATTTGCGTAAAAGTAACATTCGTATGGGAGGGGATATTCATGCTCGTGGGTAGAGGAATCAGCCGCTGTTGTCACTGATCTCATCACCGCCGTCGTTGTGTTCACTAAAGAAAACAAAAAAAATATAACTCTTACATATTCGTTTCTCTGCATATGACGCGTAAAGTAGATGCAATGCGTGTGTGAGACTTACATTAGGTGACGCTACGTATATAATTCCATATTTTCTCGACATTCTCTAGCGCGCAAACACCGCAGTTGTTGTGAAATGCACATCGAATAGCATTCGTTGAAGACATAGACTTCAGATTAGGGACGTCAGGTATGATTCCGCAATAATCATCGTCAACGTCGTAGCCACCGTCGTCTTCGACAGTTCGAGCGTTGTCATTACTGTTGTTGTTGTTGTTGTTGATCTTTCGCGCCGTCAGTTCGTACAAATTGCATACATCCTCCACGATTATGTTAGGTAGTAGTTGCAGCATCCACGTTTTCTTTTCCGCACCTTTCACGATGACGAAGTCAATGTTCGCGAGTACGCTGGTGAGGAGCCCCTGAAGTTTGGAGTATGGAACATAGCCGTCAGACCAGCGAAGTCCGTGATGATGCTTCGCCAGCCAGGACGCTTGACGGTTATCCCACGAATTCAGATGTTTCACGAAGTATGGTGGTTCGAAGATCCAATGGCTGATTATCGTCGTAGTTGTCGTCGTTTTATCATTGTGGCTGTTTGCGCGAATTGCGATCTCTTTGGCGACGAACTCACGTTCGATATTGAAACCTTGCAGATCGACAATGGCGAACATTATTATTCGTTTAGGTAGCACCGGCGGTGACGGAGTCGGAACGGTAACTGAGGTCTTCGACATCGACGTTTTAAAACAGTAGCAGTATCCGTAGTAGTAGTAGTATTAGTAGTAGTAGTAGTAATAATATATGTACGCATGCTATATTAGTTTGCGTACCACGTTGGTTAAAGGGCCGTATTCGACTATACGATCGTGTATTATCAAACAGAAAGCGGTAGTATTAGCGGGGATATTTTCTTTACATTCGAAATCTATTCGCACATCCACCGTAGCACTTTTCAACGACTCGTTTTGCCTGGAACAATCTATGACCGCGATAGGTGCGTATTGTAAGAATTCGATCGCTTTCAGCAACGGTTCTCCGTGACCGTAGTACGATCTGCCGAATTTCGCGTACATATCGTATAGGAGCGCGTATTTATACTTATCGAAATCTAAGTTCAAGTCATCGTACGGATACGTCTCGGAATTTAGATACAGTCGAACGTTCGTAAGACGATTCGGGTCGAATACACCCGCGCATTTATCGGGACGATTCTTTCGATTGGTTTGCATGGCGAATATCACGAATCGAGGTTTCTCAATTTGCGACGTAGCTTTCACGGTCCACGTGTGTTTCGTTGTCTCTTGCAGTAACGGGTACTCATGCAGGCTCCACGAATGGAAACTCATCGCGATCGGCCGACCGCTTTCCAGGATACGCAGCATCGATAACTTATTCACTTCCTCCAAAACAACGTGGGGCATACGCCACTGCACCTTGCGTATCTCTAGTTTCGGTATCGCAGTGGCGGAGGTGCAGTGCATCGCGTTCGAATCTACACGCGATCGTATAAGTATTAGCTCGTGCCGCGCGTTCATCACGATATGTTTGTAATCCTCGCAGAATCCTAATAACATGTTCAGGGGTACGCAGAAATTGAAAGCACCCGAATGAAAAATATCTTTATTGTAATCGATGGCATAATTCCAACCGGCATTCGCAAGCACTTTACTCCTCTCGGTCGACAACGAAACGTAATTTTTCAATGTAGTTGTGATTCCTGGATTCCGACAACGATCGATCTCGACACCGTTCAATTCGTATCGAATCTCATCGAACATGAACGCAACGCAATTATTGTCGAGAACAGCGGTCGCGGACGTTGCCGTGCCTTTCGCATCATGCGCCGTCAACGTGCCACGACCTTCGATGTAGAGAAAACTTTCGCACGGAAGCGTGTATAGATCTTGCTGCTGTATGGGGATTCTTATCTCGTCGCTATTATCGAAAGTCGTGTTGGCGTATGGATTGTACGTGTGTAACTCGATCTTCGTGATACGATTGTCAAAGGTTGGCGTATTTGCCACATCCAGAATAATCGACATCGTGGTTGCGTGTCTAATAGCCGACGATGAAACCTAACGATCGTAAGAAACGTACGTTCGGACGAGTCAACGGCTTTCTCCTCCTTATGGATCCTCTTCTTATCGCTCCACCAACCTTTATTCTTCTACTTTCGCCTTCCGATAAAGGATTGCGCCGATGACGCGAGACAGAGGCAGCAGGAGTAGCAGCGGCAGCGACGATTGATGATTCGTACGCGTGATCTAACACTAACATACTACACACCCACGAATACGTGTGTAGTCACGCTAGCCTATCGCGCGGACGTCGTTGAACGTGCAAACGAATAGTTATTTCTTCTCCGCGGAAATCTATTGGACGATCGTGTTGATCGACGATGCACAACGTTAGATCGTGTATTGCTCGTGCGACGATCGGCAGGTAAATGACGTGTCGCGGAGTTTCCGATCTTATATCCCGGCGGTACGCGAGGTGAAAATTCATGAATCGTGTGTACCGGTTTATCGTTGCTGTACGCGCCGGTAGTGACGTTGCACGTTACTCTGATCACGTTAACGTTTATAATATTCACGGGTACGTCGGACTCGTGCCAGATTCTCGGTAATAAGACGCGATTCGGAGAAAATCCTAGCAACGAGCCCACATTGTTCGGTTTCGTAAAGTCTACAAAGAACGAGCAGTACAGCTCACTTTTCATGGTGTTGTTGTTAGCTCGTAGCATTAGAGGGTACTTGTCGTCATCGTTGCTATCGTTGTTTCCGCGTCTTCGAGGATATCGATCGAGTAATCGTTGCTTCAGATACTCGGCGATAGCGTCTAATTCGTAGGAGCCGTGGGGGATCGTAATGCATTCATGAATGGTGTCAGCGATGGTATTGTTTTCGGTGTCATAATTCACGACGAAATAGAATTTATCGTTGCTCGAGTCGATGTTCGGTATCGTGTGAAACGTCTCCAAGTCCGCGAGTCCTAATTCGTATTGACCATCACTCAAATCTATCGGAGGGAAATAGTTTACCGTGAGCACGCTACTGCGACCCGTTAAAGTAAGCGTGAACGACATATCATAGATTACACTCGCGAGACGGAGAGGTGGTAAGTGACGCGCGCGTACAAATACTCGACATTTTATCGATATTATGAGTCTTTATTATTATAGGAGGTGTGAATTGTCATTACGCATGGATCCATTGTAACATAATCTTAGTACACATACCGATATTATTAGTATATAGACCATAATTCGATAGACTTTTGCTGTAAAAATTGCATGCACAAGCGACCGCAATTCATCTCGTCGAAACGTTGAAAACGATTGTGATTATACGTGATTGTTGTACCATGTCCGAAATAGTAGATCAATTCCGCTGGAGGTCGCAGATTCCCAAAACTATCAAAGTACTGTACTCGCGGCCCGCGTTTCGCGTACGCGACCCAGTGCGTACCGACGCCTCGATTCTCGTCCAGATTCGCGATGCCACATTCGTTGCTTCGTACGCGCGTGGGAAGTGTGTCGCGCATAAACACCCCTCGAAAGAACGGGATGCTAGCGCATTCGCGTTCTAATTGCAGGTTCGTCATAGGTTGTTGCGTTATCGCCGCCACCGTCGCCACGCGCCTACTCGATCGGCGTTTTTTTTTCTTTGATCTCAGTCGTCGTTGGCTTCGACGTCTAGGATTCAAGCCCGCACCTCGCTTGTACGGTGTCAGATGCATCCCTCGCCCTTCCATCGCCCGATTATGACGCAACGTCTCTTCCAGTTGTTTTCGCGAGGCCTTCGAATCGTTGACCGATTTGGTAATACCAGCCGCTCCACCGGCCAATGCCCCGATAGCCGATAAAGCAGGTAGCACGAGCGGAAGAAATTGAAGAAAGCCACCGCGTTTCGCCACTCGTAGACTACGATGTCGTCGTCGTCGCCGTTGAGGATGTTTCCTTCCAGACTTTCTCTGTTTACGTTTCGTCCTTCTCATACCCATGCCGAGTTTAGTCTTAGCCTTCATCGTTGCCCACACTCCAGTCGCGGCTGCTTTTTCACCAAAGGTCGCGTCGTTCGCGAAAACTCGTTCTCGCGCTCGTTCGGCAAGCGCACGATCCGCCTCGTGTCGCCCCTCTAAATCCTTTCGACGAGAGTACGCGATATCGTGGTCGCGACACGCTGCGTCCAAGGGATTCACACCTTCGTCGCCACGAGCCAATCGCTTTAGCAAACGCGTCCCCGGTCCGCAGAACTGATAACCCGGAACGTGTAGTTCGAACGGTAGACGGTTTATAATACCGTTCATGAGACCTGATCCAGTCTTTCTCTTATTCTTCTTAAGATTCTTCTTCCTCTTCTGATTCTTGCCTAGTCCGTGAGACGTCGCAGTCGTTGATGCTACCATATACGTTAGAATAGTCACAATAGCTACTGCAATAATAAACGCGTACGCGCGCTTAGCCGATCACAGTGATAGTGACCTGGGTGACGCGTGCCACGAATATAAATAGTCGTGCTTCGTCACACGCGCGCGAGTACCTGAGAAACACCGGTAACATGCGATTCGCGAAACAGACGGACGTTATTCGCGTGACCGCGAACAGAATGCTCGAGGATGATAGCGATGCGAGTCGATCGAACAGACACGGCCCGTTGTTGCCGAATAGTGTGCGAGGCGTGATTTGCGGCCCGTCCGGGTGTGGAAAAACGAACGTGCTTCTGAGCATGCTTGAGAGTCCGAACGGTTTACGCTTCGAGAACGTGTACGTGTACTCGAAATCATTGCATCAGCCAAAGTATCGATATCTCGAGCAGGTGTTCTCACTCGTCGATGGAATCGAATACTTTCCCTACTCGGACAACGCTGAGATCGTTCCACCTAGAGACGCTCGGCCCGATTCGATCTTCGTATTCGACGACGTGGCATGCGACGAACAGAACGCGATACGCGTATACTTCTCCATGGGTCGTCATGCGAACGTGGATTGCTTTTATTTGTGTCAGTCGTACGCTAGAATACCTAAACAATTAATCAGGGATAACACGAATTTCCTCATGCTGTTCAAACAAGACGGCATGAACTTACGTCACGTGTACAACGATCACGTGAATACAGACATGACGTTCGAGTCGTTCAACGACATGTGCGCGAGATGTTGGCGTCGACGATACGATTTCGTGGTGATCGATAAGGATAGTTCTATGTACGAAGGTCGATATCGAAGAGGATTTAACGAGTTCGTCGTAGCTCGTTGACATCAGTAAACCGCGAGTCATTCATCGAGCAACACGAAATGTCTAGCGAACCAACGACAACGATGAAGACTCCGATAACCTCGAGCAAAGTCGACGCGAAGCATACCCGAAAACATCGTCGACTTCATCGACAAAAAGGGACGAAACATCAAAAAGGAACGAAACACCAAAAAAAAAAGAACGAAGCGCCAAGGTATGGACGCAAAGGTGGAAATCGCTAAAGTCAGCGACGTTATACGTAAAAAGTGTTTAGCCTTGAAAATTGGTAAAATGACTGCGGATGCAGCTGTGGAGGCGAGCACGCGTCCCATCGTCGAACCGTTGAACCGATTGATCGAAAATTCGTCCGCGTTGAAAACGCCCTCAACACCTCGATCGTGGTCAGTGAAGAGGAAACATGAATACGACCAACAACAATCATCGAAGAGACTTCGACCCGTTACTCCGTATACATCCAAGGAACGTCTGAATAACCTTCCATATTATAACGATCACGACGATGAGGAGGAGGACGACGACGACGACACCGACAACGACAACGACCACGACAACGACAAGGATAACTACAACGACAACAACGACAACGACAACGATAACGACACCGATAATGATAATGACAATGACAACGACAACAATAATAACGATGTTGATGATGTTGTTGTTGATGATGTTGACGACGAAGACAGTGAAAAAATTCAGGATGATGAGTCGTCAGCAAAGGTTTACGATTTGGATACGCTACGCAACCCCGCGGATGATATCGAAGTGTATCTTCGAAACGCCAAAGGACCGTTGTCGCGAGAATATTTACGACTGTTATTCACCGACACGAAGAAACGAATTGACAACGTGTACGGCGTATACTTGGGGTCCGACGAAGACCTAATGATCGGTGATTCCGTACTCTCCATCGACGAGGATGGTGACGACATTCGCGTCAACGGAACGCGACACGCGGGCGCTCGGGGCTTGTACGAACTGTTGTTCATGCGAATGCCGAACATTCGCACGTGCACGGACGCGGATTTTTACTCGTACCGACGCATCTTATTATCAACGAACGCGCATAAGCGAAACCATTCACCGAGCAAGCGCACGTTGGGTAACAAGGGATACAAGTACAAGAAAATTATATCCGCGATAATCGGCGGGGTGCGGACATCGGGTATCAGACGCGTTAGGGGCAGGGGTAACGGCGCGGGCGGTACGGGCACCGCGGGCACGCGACAAGGTTTAGGATTACCCATCGACGAATCCATGACGGTCACCGATAACGCGATCGATTACGTGTACTGGGATAATCCGAATGAATTAGTCGATAGACTGAGATTGCTCATGGCATCGCGCGCGGCAGGTCACACGGGTCACGATAACGAAATCGCATCCATCATGGAGGAACTTCGCGAGGCCGGACATATCTTAAATTGAACGATCCCTTAATCGCCGCGTCAGTAGTGTTCGCGCGCACGCGTCGTTATGTCGGTGAACAAGTTTGGCACCTCGTTACGCAATAACAACATCAACAACAATAACAACGAAGCGGTGATGACAATGACTAGACTATTGTCCGCGGCGGACGATCGCTTTACCCGAAAAATCGAAACGGCTATCGCGAACGCGCGACTGGACGCCGAGTATCAACGATCTCAACTCGAGACGCGAGTTAACGCGCAATTATCTCGGTTAGAGGACGATTTAAATAACGCGATGGAACGACGCTCGGATCACTTGAATGACAGACTCGAAGAGTTCACGACATCAACAGCGACGCCGACTGCGATAACGAAGCTAATGAGGGTCGACGACGCCAATGATTATTGATCCTGACCCTTACGATAGCGGCTCCGAATCGTCGAATGATGACGAACGATCGCGAAAAACGTGCACCGCTTGTATTTTACGAACACTCGAGGAACTCATACTACTTCTATCATCCTTGAATCGCCGCGATCATCCCCGCCAATCCGCGAAGTATGAACAAGGAGCGAGTACAATTAGTGAACGAATTACATGCACCCGCGAGACGATATTTTCCGCGGCGACCCGTCGTGATTCGCGGCTACGATGATTTGTGGCAGGCTGATTTGGTGGAGATGCGTCCGTACGCGAAGCAAAATCGAGGGTATCACTACATACTAACGATCATCGATGCGTTCAGCAAGTATGCATGGGCCGTAGCTGTGAAAACGAAAAGCGGACGCGACGTAACCACGGCGTTCACGATCGTATTGCGACAGAGCGATAGATGCCCGCGAAATTTACAAACCGACATGGGTAAGGAGTTTTACAACGCGGAATTTCAACGATGTAAGAAGACCCGCAGGATCAACCACTACTCCACGTACAGCGTGATGAAAGCGTCGATCGTCGAACGTTTCAATCGTACGCTGAAAAACCTCATGTGGAAACAATTCTCCTTGAACGCGTCCTATCGTTGGATCGACCTGTTACCTACACTCGTACGCACCTACAATCATCGCAAGCATCGAACGATCAACGCCCGACCCGTTGACGTGACCCCCGCGACACGTTTGTCGTTGGCCGTGAATGAACCCACCCCCCTATCCACATCGAAAGGTATTCGACGACGCGCGAAATTCAAAGTCGGTGACAAGGTACGCGTGAGCAAGTTCAAGACCCTCTTCGAGAAGGGGTACACTCCGAACTGGTCAACCGAGGTGTTCGAAATCGTAACCGTACAACGAACCTGTCCGGTGACGTACATTCTACGCGATTCCGCAGGAGAGCCGATCTCGGGTGGATTCTACGAGTACGAACTGCATTCGTTCGCGAATCCTGACATCTATCTGATCGAGAAGATTATTCGTCGCAAGGGAAACCAGGTGTACGTTAAATGGCTCGGATTTGATTCGTCGCGAAACTCGTGGATAAGCGATAAGGATATTCTATGATTCCCGATTATAAACACGCTCTATGTTACTGAAATAAATAAATACATATATTACACGTTTATTCAATTATTCGTCTCTTTTTTTCACACATATGCCTATAATTAATCTTAATAAAGAAGTAGAAATATATCTTTAACTATTCTACGCTATATACATATATTAGATATTCGTAAATAGACTCCTAATGGTATGAATAAAGAAAGGTTTACAACGTAAGGTATATACATATGTACATGCAAGCATACAAACACACTATACAATGATTGACTCGTGAGGCTCTAAGGACTCGTGGGGCACGATGGGCTCGTCGGGCGCACGTTCGAGTAACTCGTGGGTCTGGAGCTCGGGGATTCGATAATGCCCCCACGGAAGGGTGCTGATTCGATAGGCTAAGACACACCGCTTATCGTCGAATGGGCTGAGGGCATTCTTTTCCTCACTCACGGAATACACATCATGCTTCTTGGAGCGTATATTACTCTGTCGAACCGATTTCTCGATTAGATCATAAAGACAGCGAATGTAATCGCCAAATTGTATTTCATTCGCGACTACGTGTCTCCGCACACCCTTCACTTTTTTATTTTCAATCGTAGACTCCAATGCAGCGTTAAACGTTCTAGTCGCGTACATCTTTGATCGTAGTCCGACGAATTCGGTCATTAAGGTGCCATTGTTCTCATCTTTCATGAGTCCCGGTACCTTTTTGTTCACACGAGGCATACCATACGGATTGTCCACCGCGTAATCACTCGTGTCGAACCGAGCGATGTCACACTTCATCGTTTCATACACATCCTCGCATTCCACACTATACATTAAACTGTCGGTGTCGGTGTATAGAACCTTACAATGATCACCGAAATTTGCACGCATATATGAATAATGAAATTCGTACAGGCATTCTTTCGATACGTCCAGTACACTCATCCCCACGTATATCGGCTTGTCTAACTTCACTTTAAGTTTTCGCATTTCGATTGCAACGAGTTGTTCCGAAAAGATCGTACGACTATGAAAGTTAGGCTTCGCGATCAGCGCTTCCGCACCATAACGACCGTCCCACCGCATAACCAGTCTCACGTCTACACGATTCCGCACATTTTCCATTGTTTTCCCGTACACCGCGTTATTCATTAACTTGTATAGAGTCTTTTGAAATTCGCTCGTGGCGCGTGTCCTCAAATCGGTATTCAATTGAATGTAATCACGCAACCAATGTGATTGATCAAATCGCAACACTCGATGAATTTTCTTCACGCGTAATCCGTATCGCACACACTGTTTCAGGTAGCGATAGTGGATGACGTATCGCTCCTTATCGTCGAGCGTGGCAAGTAGCTTGGTCTGTTTACCATGTGGCGCGTGCTCGCGCACCGGACAGAATGGAAGGTCCGCGTGTGCGTTGTGAATCTCCTTGGGATATTCGATGTCCACCTCTAACAGGTATCCCTCGGGTCCATTATCGTCGGGTAAGGATGATACGTCGAGCGCGGTCACTGTCGCATCGTCCAACCATTGAAACCCTCTGTGTGGCATAGCCTGCGACATCGCCCATCCATACAAGTTGTTGACGTCAAAGTACATTAGATACGTTGACGGCATCGACTTGACGTACTTCGCTGTGGGCTGATACTTATTATTGGCTCGCGCATACCTGTGCGAGCACTGGCTCAGACCGCCACGTATCCCACGCTCCACGAACAGTAGCATGTCCACGTCCGTCAAAAGTTCTAATTGTACACCGGTATACTTAAGCATCGCGTCCCACGTGAAACTTGGTAATGTATAATAATGCGCGGGATCTAGATCGTAACTCAAAATACAGTCAGTGCGGAAACCCTCGAATACGTCTGCGAGTAACAGTACATCTGTTTTCAAATACAAATCACTGTAATCTCCTAATGTCTTTATGGGAAAAGTATTCCACACGTTCACGGCATGCGCGTAATCAAGTTCCGACGCGGTGCTATCGTTCAACCGGTTATAGAAAGCTTCGCGGGACGGTAAACACGTTTCATTCAGCTTGGTGTATGACGTTACGTAGTCGTATGGGAATACGCCCTTCCTGGTCAGGAGATTGAATTGATAGTCCGGTGTGTCTTTAAACTCGTGTCGTAGAATCACAAGCCGTTCCTTGCCAAGGTCCGAAGCGAGTTTCTCCAGACTCGCGGTCAAAAACTTCAGCGAATCGATGAATCTAAACTTCAACCCCCTCTTCCAATCGTTGTTCTTGGAGTCGATCCCCTTGACGTGTTTAGTGAACGATATATACCGTTCCTTCGTCACTGGCAGCAGGTTGATTTGCCCCTCGAACGCGGACGCCAACTCCTTAATTATGAAATGAGCGTCATAGCCCGACAGATTATGAAATACAACCGGTATCGTGTACGATCGCTGAAACAGTAAGTTACAAGACACGTGGGCTGCGCCTCGGTACTCGCCCGTCGAGTGACAATGGTCGCGCACTTTTATGTTCGTGTCGACGAAGGGTTGTCCGCACACGTGGCACGCGATCGCACTGTTATGACTATGCAACTGTTGATTCGTTAGCGGTTTCATTTCTTTCGCGTTTCGCAACCATGAATACGCAGTGTCAGCAAAGTCACGAAGTTCCTGCACGAACCATTTCACGCACTCGGAGTCATGACGATATGCGCGATAACGGCACAGAGACGCGTCGGTGGAACAATGGATGTAGTATCCTACGCTGTACACTCTGTGATGCTGGTACGTGTACGTATGACTCCGCTCCGCAGGCTCGACGTCCTCCAGCATGCACTCGAAGTCCGCGTAGACGATGAATGGTGCTCGTTCTTTATGTTTGAAATTTTTGAATCGCAACCATTTATCCTTCGCGGACGGCAATTCGATGGTACACTCGTTCATGTGTTGGCAGTCCACGTTGTGTTTGTTTAATCGCTCGATCGAATAGAAGTAATTCAGACATCTACAACGATAATAACATCAATAATAAAACATATGAATGAATAATACAGCGATCAGAATATTCCGCATTTTTACTCACCTTTCGCAAACGAATACTCGACCATTGTGGCTGCCGAGCTGCTTCGAAATCAACCTCGATAGACTGCGAATGCAGGTGAAGTGATAACGATTAGTGCCCTCGTTATCCTGCACAAGTAGTAGGTTTGCATGTCTCTCGCGTTTATCCTTGGTTAAACGCAGCGGTGCACAGCTTCCATCGGACCACGTGTACACGTTCACCGACACGTTGTTCAAACTCTCGAACTTTGCCAGCTGATTCAACGTCACGGGAAGAGTTATATCGTCCGTGCAAAGCACCGTCCCGTAATGTGGATATGATCCACACCTCCCCCCATGCGTAGCAGCAGGATACAAACTGGCGACGACCGACCATAGGAAGCATGCATTGTCCCCGCTCTTTACATTCACCACCGCTTTTTTCTGGACCACGGCCTACGGAAGCTTTACGTCAATATCACAACCGGCTCGAAGCGGATTATACTTATTAATATTTACTAAAATGTTTAGCACTGCCCTTAGGGTCCATCCACTGTCACGATCTTGAAACTCATCGAGTGCCACTAGCGTAGGGGCGATCACGCACTTCGAGTACCACTCGCGCACGTTCGAATCTAATAACAGTGTATGATTTCGCGTATTGAAACTTTTGATGTCCATATTCGCACCAAACATAAACTCCGCGTTTAAGATTGTATTCACAGACACACCATTATGTGCCGTGATAGCATTCGTGACGCGTGACATTACTATGTGTCGAGCACCCTCCAAAAATTGACGTGGATCAACGTATCCCACGTTGATGACCGCGCCGGTCGAAATACGACTTATAAACGCAGTTTCCACGTCTTCCCATACGACTTTGGGTGTTGTCGATTGAGCCGAAACCCCGTACCCTACTCGCGAAAAGTTGTTTTCCCGCACGTCCGCACGCAATGTTGTTATTTGCACGTTCAACGACACCAGGCGTTGTTTCGTGTTCACGGGCACTCCTCCGCTGCTCTGATACTCAACGATGCGTCGTATACACGAGTCACACTGATTCGACCAGTCTAGGAATTCCTCAACAGAATGTATAAGCTTCGACCTCTGCGTCAAAACCCTGTACATGTCCATGATCATCTCCATGTTCACTTCTTCACACATAATTCACTACTTCACAAATAGTTCACCTCCCAGAGACGTACGATTTCATTCAATTTCTTGATGCGTCTCTTCCAGGTGAAATGGTCATAGTCCTCAGCAGGCCATCGAAAACTCAGCGGTGTAAGTACACGTTTCGAGTTTCGCGGTAGACTCATACAATTATCCAAATATTTTGATAATTCCCGAGACAAAAACTCGTGTACTGTGAGTTTCAATGTTTCAGGATACAATACTTCTCGTACTTGGACCGAGTCGTTTTCGATGTCGTGTAGAAGAGCCAACGGTGTACATGCAATCGCGGTAGTGTACTTCGGCCGCTTGCGACACAGATCCTTATCAGCAACGATGCAATATATTGTGCATTTGCTCACAACACTATATCGCGCGATATGGTGTAACACTTGACGATGTTCACGCGGTAATTGCATAAATCCCTGTCGGAAGATGTTGATCCATGACGTCTCGAATAATGATGGGGTGCTTAATGTATCGCGAATCTTATGCCTCTCGATTGCCAGTGTTTCGTCATCCAACTGCGGTATCGACGATAAAGGACTCACCCAATAATCACCGTCGTCGGAAGAAGACGCTAGCAATAAATCTCGCGCGTCCTCTTCACTGAGTATGTTTGCTATTCTGATTCGAACCGATGCTCGCACTTTTTCAATATTAATCTTAAGTACTTTCAAACGTACTTGTTCAAATTCCGATACTCCTTGAGTCTTAAGATATTCATTGATAAGGTGCATACACTCGTTACACGATATAAACCACTCACTAAACTCTTCTTCGGTAAGCAACTGTTTGATCACCCCCTGCAATGACTTATACGAATTCACGAAAGAGTCCATGTTATGCACGCGTAACGTATTTCACGATTTTCACCGAGAGACTGAGAGTTTAATATACTAGCCACCTACCCTACCCGAGATCTTGTGTCGTCATCGCTCTATGCTTACGTTAGCTGCAGTTCGAACGTATCTTCGATTTAGGTTCACCCATACAGGGTTGCTGTACCACTCCCACGATTCAAATGTAAACACATAGTATCGCGCGGTGCAATGTCGTGTTTACTCCATGGACTACCGCGACGAATGACTTACAACCACATCGATGAGGATACTCGCCCTATTCTCGATAAGGATACTCACCCTGTTCTCGAACGTGAAAATACTCGGAACTCTACCCCGAATAATTATCGCTTAGTTGGTCGCATGATCGCAACGCCTAATTTATTGCTTCCGGGACATTGCATTTTCTCGAGGATACTTCTTAGAGGCATGGTCTTGGGAAAAGTCAATGCTCAGATATCACCCTCTTTCTCGGAAATCATAATCGAATGCAATGTCGTGTTTATTCCATGAGCTATCGCGACGATTGATTTACAATAATTATCGCTCTATGTTTATATCATTGCACGTGCGTTGTATCGGTCCCACGATTCAAATATAAACATATGGCATGAAGCGCGTGCACGTAGGCACCAAAAATGCGTTCAATCCTGCTCAGATATAAACACGCGGGATGGCACGGTGCAATGTCGTGTTTATTCCATGGGCTATCGCGACGATTGATTTACAATAATTATCGTTCTATGTTTACATCATTGCACGTGTGCTGTACCGGTACCACGATTCAAATATTTCCTCAGAAAAAATCTTTTCTCCTGGTCCACCCTCTTTCTCAGAAATCATCGTTGAAGACGCGAATTTCCACGAATCGGTCGCGGTCGCGCCTGCGCACCGATCCCCGCACGCGTACGGTGATTGCGCGGCGGCGACGCGTGCCCAAAGTACCTTAAACATCCACCAGGTGGCGTCAATACGAAATGTATGAAAAAACCTGGGGAATTTACCGACACGGGCCCCAAATACCAACGCAGACCCAAAGTATCTTAAAAATCCAACATCCACCAGGTGGCGCCAATACGAAATGTATGAAAAACCTAGGAAATTTATCGACATGGGCCCCAAATACCAACGCGGGCCCAAAGTATCTTAAAAATCCAACATCCACCAGGTGGCGCCAATACGAAATGTATGAAAAGCCTAGGAAATTTACCGACACGGGCCCCAAATACCAACACGGACCCCAAATACCGACGCAGACTCAAAGTATCTTAAACACCCGGTAGGTGGCGTCAATACGAAATGCGCGCGACGCCATTTTGAAAATTTTGAAATCCCCCCCCCCCTGTGACGTCGCCCCCCTCACCCATCTCGTCGAAGAGCGTGGTACCCCCTCCACCCTCCCCTCGCCCGCGCGGTACCCCCCCTCGCACCACCTCACCCCCTCGCCCTCAGGCTCAGAACTCTCATAGTATACCTACTAAAATATAATTTTAATAAACAATCAATTTAAATTAATTAAAGTAGTAGTTATAATTAGTCCAAAATAATTGATTCTCGTGCCAATCACAGAGCAAAAGACTCGTATGTCCAGAAAACGTGGAAACACCGCAATTATAACATCCTAATTTCATCGGGATCACATACAGATTTTGCACAAATTAAAATTTACCTTAAGGAGTTATACCCTTTTTTGACCAAACATGGCGGAAAAATCGACGAAGAATTTATTAAATGTCCACATGTACAAACTCAACCTAACAATCGGGAGAAAGGACTTTTTCTGAAATTTTCTATTAAAACCTGTAGAGATTAGGTTGATGCATAGTTAAACTGAAAGACTTATTACCAAAGAATGATTCAAACAAAAAAATTGATTAGTTGATTATGAAAACCTGTGTTTTATTCATCATCAAACCTTAACTACCCCATCTTGTCCCACCTTCCCCTACAAGCTCAACCTAACAGTCGGGATTGCGGAGTTGTTGCGAGAGCATTTGCTGTTTCGTTATTATTCATCAAGAAATTACCAGACAAAGTAACGTACAATCATGCGTTAATGCGTCAACATTTGTTCCAAATGTTTCGATCTAATCATCTGGAAGATTTTCCATGCATTCAGGATAATTAAACAATTAACACGTGTGTATGAATATGAATTTGCAAATAATAGTATAATTAATCTTTGAAAAAAGAAGTGATATCCCCATAAAAAAACTTCAAAAAAGTAAAAAAATTACGCCAAGTACGTGAAAAATCAAATAAATCACAAAAAAATAGAAGGTAATAATTACAAAATAAAAAAGGTGTGAAATCAGAATGAGCTGCCAGTACATAAAGGTGCTTTCCAACTGCGCTTTAGATGACACAACTACATATGCACAGCTAAAATTCCATTACTCATAATAGCTATTTATACAAAGGAAAAATGTATTAAATAATATTAAGCAGATATATTTTTACGCAAATAATTATTTTAATACGAATAAATATTTTATTCAAAATACTTGGTGCTGCGCCCCGAATTGATGTTGCTAAACTGAATAAACATGTATAAATTGCATCAATCTTTTTCTTTCTTGTGGGTGCGTTCGTAACTGTGTGTGTGCGTGTGCATATGCTACGTATTATATTAGAATTAAATATATGTAGAATAAATCTGACTGCGTTTCTAATATGTGTATGTATATGTTTATGTATTTTAGATTACAAGGGAGTAATTGTAAATTATTAATACTAATTGTAAGACAATTAACATTTTTTCGGTTGCGTAGCGCCAAGTATTTTGAATAAAATATTTATTCGTATTAAAATAATTATTTGCGTAAAAATATATCTGTTTAATATTATTTAATACATTTTTTCTTTGTATAAATAGCTATTATGAGTAATGGAATTTTAGCTGTGCATATGTAGTTGTGTCATCTAAAGCGCAGTTGGAAAGCATCTTTATGTACTGGCAGCTCATTCTGATTTCACACCTTTTTTATTTTGTAATTATTACCTTCTATTTTTTGTGATTTATTTGATTTTTCATTTACTTGGCGTAATTTTTTTACTTTTTTGAAGTTTTTTTATGGGGATTACAAAGATACACCGTGTGCTTCAATTCAATCAATCCCCCTGGATCCGCGATTACATCGAACTCAATACACGGTTTAGAACAAGCGCGACAAACGATTTTGAAAAAAATTTGTACAAATTGATGAACAACGCGGTATTCGGCAAAACTATGGAAAATGTACGAAACCATGTGGATGTAAAACTTTTGACACATTGGGAAGGTCAATATGGCGCGGAGCCAATGATCGCGAAACCGAATTTCCACAGCAGAAGTGTTTTTTCGGAAAATTTAATAGCTGTTGAATTGCGAAAACTCGAGGTGAAATTCAACAAACCGATATAAGTGAGTATGTGCATTCTGGACATATTAAAAATTTGTTTGTACGAATTTCACCACGAGTACATGTCGCCCAAGCACGGAAAAAATTGTAAAATTCTATATACCGACACAGATAGTCTCATTTATCACATTCAATGCGATGATATCTACGAGTCCATGAAACACAATATAGATAGATTCGACACAAGCGATTATCCTACCGACAATCCATATAATATGCCGCGCGTAAATAAGAAGGTTCCGGGGCTTATGAAGGACGAAAATAACGGTGCGATAATGACCGAATTCGTAGGTGTTAAGGTCGAGTTTCCTAGCCGCAATCCGGCGGCGGCGGCCGGCGCGGCGCACAGTGGTTCGAGTATACTACATACTAGTTGGACAAAATTATTTTTTCGCGGGTTTGGGTTTATATGGGGTTCAAATTGCTTGAAAACAAACCTGATTCGTATTACAGTTTATTATTTCAATAAAAATATCAATAAAATAAAAATATGACTAATTCCATTAAGGGAAAAGAACAAAACGACAGTATTGTACTTTAAATATAATTAACAGTTATAACATTCCTGTAATTTCTGAGTTTTTATGTTTAAAACCTGGTTTTTGAAATCAGTATTCTCTGCATCGCTATTAAAATAGTGTTTTACTATATGTTCCACGTCGATCCACGCGACAAGGGTTGAATGTACGGAAAGTAGAGACTTTCTAGTTTATTTTAATCAATCGATCGATCTGCAAAAATTTGCAAAACTATATTTTTCTAATTGTTTTCGAGCGCGACGCTCGGCATAGTTTTGCAAATTTTTGCAGATCGATCGATTGATTAAAATAAACTAGAAAGTCTCTACTTTCCGTACATTCAACCCTTGTCGCCTGGATCGACGTGGAACATATAGTAAAACACTATTTTAATCCACTGAGTGGTGCTACCGAGCGTCGCGCTCGAAAACAATTAGAAAAATATGGTTTTGCAAATTTTTGCAGATCGATTGTTTGATTAAAATAAACTAGAAAGTCTCTACTTTCCGTAGATTCAACCCTTGTCGCGTGGATCGACGTGGAACATATAGTAAAACACTATTTTAATAGCGATGCAGGGAAAACTTATTTCAAAAAGCAGGTTTTAAACTTAGAAACTCAGAAATTACGGGAAAAGACATAATGTTATAACTGTTAATTATATTTAAAGTACAATACTGTTGTTTTGTTATTTTTCCTTTATTGAATTAGTCATATTTTTATTTTATTGATATTTTTATTGAAATAATAAACTGTAATACGAATCAGGTTTGTTTTCTAACAATTTGAACCCCATATAAACCCAAACCCGCGAAAAAATAATTTTGTCCAGCTAGCATGTAGTATACTCGAACCACTGTGCGGCGGTGGCGGCAAGCGGCCGCGGCCGGGCGGCCCATGTTGGCGGCGAGACTCCGGCCGCGTAACGTTCAGGGTCAAACTTTGATTCAAGCGCACTTGAAAGGGTCTACGGCCAAGGATTCATACCTGCTTCAGAAGTAAAATAATTTTTTATTCTTTATCGTTTCGATATGGAAGTGACACCAATGGATTCCTTGTGTTTTTCCGATCAAAATCCTATGAAATTTCATGTAAATCGGACTATTATTAGTTTTTCATGCAATTTCCTTCCTTATTTTCCGAATTACGTCGTTCGTGGTGTCAATTTCATGGACACAACATAAGGAATTCATTCTCGTCGTTTTCACAAAGATCTGATGGAAAATGCGGAAATCCTGGACATTTCTGACTTTTTAATGATATTCGAACCCTTTCGAGGGTCGAAAGCCATAAAATTCGGTGAGTCACTGCGAGAGGTTATACGTCACGGATTTCCATGCGGCATCTAAAGAGATGTGTCAAAGGAGAGGTGCCGGTGGAGAATCACTCCGACTGTAGTATTAGAGTAAAATACAACCTGATATAACATTCAACTAAATAAATTCCATACCAAGAAGGCTCGAAGCTATTTTAAAATCAAAAGACAATCCCACAAATTCTTAAAACATTAAATATTTATTTTATTTCTGCTTATTTTATGCTTTTATTCATATTTTTGTAAATGTTAAGGGGAATCAAAATTTGTTTATACAAGATCTCTTCTACAAACATTTAAGAATATTTATTAATCATCTTTTTCTGTTAAAATGTAGTACTGACATGGATATACAAAGTTTTACTTTAAATTGGTCGCTGCACGAATACTTTTTACATCGACTGTATATAAGTATCGAGGCCTCCAACGAGTTTGGTAAACGACAAACAACGGTGGTCGTTTAGTCGAGCCCTATTCCGCCGTGCTAGGGACATAAGTCAGCCTGTTCAGTTTTTATTTACCACTTAAATTAGTATTATTATTAGTAATATCCATCAACTCCACCACCAAAACGCCTCGTGGAAAGACACAGGAAGAAAAGTGGTAGCAGTCCGCTGACTGCGCGTGGTCACGCCTGCGTTGTCCTCCTTTCAAATTAAAGACGGATTCCTTATGTCTCGAGAATATAGGTACACGCGTTCGAATATTAAAACAGAAGGACCCGCGATGTATTGGGTGCAAGGAAAGGTGGGTCATAGGGAGGAGATTATATTATGACCAATAAAGTGCTTCTCAGTATCACATTTTGCCTGTGTGTTAGTGACGAGTGTCTGAAATGTCGACGAAGTTACAGTTTTCGTCTGCGGAGGACAAAACATTGATAGAGGATATATCCAATTAAATATTGTGTCCTTTATGATTGCAAGGAGTGAAAGAAAATGTGCGGAGAGAAGTGTCAATTAAATTAAACAGAACAGGTAAAGTATTCTTCAATTATACTTATTTCTATATTATTGCTAATTATATTTATTTATTCTTTCATCATACATGTTTGAGGCACTTAGAACCAAAGGGATGCCGGTGACATTTTTTAAACTTTTCAGTTAAGAGAAGGAATGGTTAGTTAAATGGTTAAATATAATGTTATAAATAATGTAAGTAATTTAACGTTATAACAAAATATCATTTGAAGGCTATAATAAAAATTGACAGCTAAGCAAATGATTGATAAAAGTTCGTGATAAAGGTATGCAAGTGATTTATTATCTCAATCGCTTCAGTATAAACACCAATTACCATTAGTAACGAGAATACGAATATTACTTAGTACGCAGAATTTCTCAGCATCTGTTGAGTGACGATAAACTCAATACAGTTTTAACAATATCTTAAATTAATATTGGTATTCATAATAAACGCATGACGGAGCAGTGTAATACAAAAATTTAACTTGCATTATTTCTAATGCACCTCCTTCCAACGAATACATAATGAAAAATGTTTCTTTATAATTGTAATATGCCGAACCAGAGTTTTTGGGAGCAAATATATATGCACGTGTTTGCCATCCACTGCGCCAACACATTTCGGAATATTTCTCGTTTTCATAAAAGTCGGTTCATTTTTTTCCATTGTTCATTATTAAATTTAGACGTAATAAGCGTAATAACGGATCGTGTGGCAATTTTGTTGGACGATATTATTTACAGTTGCTTCTCCAAGACGAAAACTGAAGGCTGTTGCTCGAAAGACAATTGTGGACAGAATCTAAAACATTATTTAAAATAAGCAAAAATTAATTAAAATAAACGAATAGTAATTTTGCGATTAAATAATTACGAATGGAAATTCAAAAATCATTTTTCAATATACAATTTGGTTGTGATGTCAATATAACTGATTCTCAAACTCATTCTGATTTGATACTTTGACATCGATCTTTCATGGGACACGTAAATGATTTTCGGACAAATTATATGTTAACTAGCCCAACTATCCAATATATACATAATCAAACTAATCAATTTTTGATACACAAATAATATATAGGTCTAATTTAAAAAATAAAATGTACCTGTCCGTCATGTGCGCCGTACTTGGTGGAATGTTAATATGCTGTGTTTTTTTTATTTTTTATTTACGTCCTGACGCCTCTTTCGACAGTGTCTTGTTGCCATTCCACGCCCCCTCCGGTGAAGTGAAATACGTCCGAAATTTATCCCGGATGTTGAATCCCTCTGCATCTCCAAATCCTCCTACTCCAACCAATGGCACCATGTTCGTTCTTTCCTGGCTTGACTCCAAATGATGTTGCTTTGCGGGATTATTATTTATGTACTCATCACGCAACATGTTGTGGAGGCAACATGTTGCTGTAATAATATTGTCGGTTGTTTCTGGCAGTACCGCAATTGACGAGTAAAAAATGCGAAATGTCTGGGATAGCATTCCAAATGCATTTTCCGACACCCTACGGGCTCGGCACAGTCGATAATTAAAAACTTTTTTCGACATATCTTGTGTTGCCAGGTTTTTGGAATATGGTTTCAACATATGTTTTGAGAGGCGAAATGCCTCATCGCCCACAATTACGTGAGGCTATCACGTTGAATCCCGGAAGAGCTTTATCTATGGGAAATTTCATTTTTCCTTGTCGAATAGCTTGGCCCATAATTGATTTGTTGAATATTCCGCTGTCTCCTTCTTTTCCGTAGGAGCCAACGTCAATGACGATGAATTTATAATTTGCATCCACCAATGCTAATAGTACAATTGAAAAGAAGTTTTTATAATTAAAATACAGAGAACCGCTATTGCGTGGACATTGTATACGGATATGTTTCCCGTCAATAGCTCCAACACAATTCGGAAAATTCCATTTGTCTCGAAAGTCATTCGCTATTTCTTCAAAACCCGCAATACTCGGCTGCGGCATGAACAATGAAACTAATTTATCGCACAAGAGTTGCAATACTGTGCGTATAATGACGCTTATATAACTTGGCGATATTCGAAATGCGAATGATAAAGATTTATAAGATTCTCCAGTGGCTAGAAACCTGTAAAAATATATTTTCTAATTATTTCGGCTGGTGATTGTAAGAAGAGATGGAAAAACATTTGAAATACATGTAGGAAAATGAAGCGGGGCATCAAGTACGGTACAGGGTCGGCAGCAAAGGCAAAATCAAAATGGCCGTTGTTGGACCAGGTAAATT
Organism: Andrena chrysosceles; assembly: GCA_963855975.1. NCBI lineage: Eukaryota > Metazoa > Arthropoda > Insecta > Hymenoptera > Andrenidae > Andrena > Andrena chrysosceles. The sequence continues at coordinate 2,481,563 of CAWLCU010000456.1, forward strand.
TTTTGGAGAAAATATGGATTGAGGGAAGGTAAATATCTTTTACAGTAGCCACAGTAATGTGAAACGAACTAAAGAGGATTAAAATGCAAGAAGATGAGCGTATAGCGACAGTCCAGGAACATAGATGTACATATGTTATAGCCAGCTGGGAAGCTGTTGTAGAAACACACTCAAAACACAATATTCCTCCTTCAAGGGACACAAGATGCGGCAGTAGATACATCTACCTGTAGGTACATACAGTGCAATGCCAAAAAGATGCAGAAATGATTCCAGTACTGTTCTGAATGTTTTGACACGAATAGCACTCGAAAGAGAAAAACTGATTGGCAGTATCAGCAAATAATTGGAAGCAGATTGCGACTCCACTTTGATGTTTTTTAAAAGTATGTGCATGGCAGGCCAAAAAATTCCGCCACACCTAATTGCAGAAACAACGGCGTAGGTGTTTAAATTGATTAATGATCTCGAAATGGCATCAGTGCAAGATACATATGTTTGTGCGTGTGATATTAGTAAAATACAATAGCCGTGATGTTCCCGAGGTGCTACCGAATCATACAAAGGTTGGTCATTGTGGTGTTTTAATCGATAAGAATCCGACACTACCTCGGTCTCATACCCCTCGAGGTCGAGGTGTCTATAAAGATATCCCCCCGTAAAAAGAAAAACGCGTCTGTTCAAGAAATCAACCAAGAGTGACAGTCAAAGAGAGGGAGAGAGTGTGACGACGTAAGCGATGATCGAATGAGTGATAGGGTAATTAGCAAAAGGAGAGAGAGAGAGAGAGAGAGAGAGAGAGAGGGCAGGTCTAAAAAAGCGGAATAGGGAGAATCGAATGTACGAGAGCGAAGAGAGATTGAACGGGAGAGTATGCACCGAGCGAAGCGAGAGCGTACAACGCATGTGCAAATCAACCGTCGGAGCGTGATTATTAAGAGAACGTAGGTACTTGTTATCAACTACCGTAAAAATATACAACTGTAATAAAATAATGTGACAAAAAAATAAAATATGCTTGTGAAAAATTAACTTGCCTCAATGTCAGGAGCAACTTATCTTCGGGTGAAATTGGTTTTCTGACTCTTGTATACGATTTTTTCTCCAAATCCTTTCCAATGAGATTCAAAACGAAATGAACCTGTTCTTTATTTAGCCGAAAAAATTGTCTATATGTTTCCTCGTTATCCACTAAATGGTTTGTTATTAAGATTCGAGAATAACCCTCGGTCGTTCGAGTCTGGTACATTGTTTGCACTTCACTTCTTTTTCTGCTTCCGAAATATGCTAGCAGAAGCATGTCGTCGTCTTCTTCTTCCTGCAGCAACGCACGCAGCAGCAATTTGTGATTCATTATAAGACTGTAAATCGCTTTACGTATAGATCACGTCGCACTGTGACGTCTGCACGCAATATTTAGCACTGTACGAACGTCCGTAGATCGCGAATTCACAGAGATGTGTCTGCTTTGAAGTCACAAGAACGAGTGTCGTTCCAGCAAAGGTTGGGAGAGGTCCTAAGCTAAGGGCAATAAAGTGACTGCATTTATGGGACCCGCTAGGTAGGTATAAACTATTTATTGCCTTACAGCAATATATTTTTTAAAATACATTTTAACAACATTTAATTTTCCTATTTTTCTTAGCGATCCGACAATACTTTTTCACATTTTCGAACGCTAGTCCCCTTATTGCATCCAACCCTTCAATTACTCTACCACGTTACCACCACTCCTGTAGGTGTTCCACCTCCATTGATAATCTTCATCATCAAGAACATTCCCGGCAACACTGACGGCAGAGTTGTGCAAAATGTAATCTAATTACAAGTTACAAATTATGATTAAAATGTAATTGTGTAGTTGATGACACATTATTTTCTGTAATCGTTAATTTAGGTAGTTTGCGAAACGAAATCGTCAACTACCTAAATTAACGATTACAGAAAATAATGTGTAATCAACTACACAATTACATTTTAATTATAATTTGTAACTTGTAATTAGATTACATTTTGCATAACTCTGACTAACGGTGACCATCTTCTGCACGATTTGGTGGGACACACGCACCATCTCACGGATCTTCTGCTGCTCTATTTTGTAGATCCAGCATTATGTTAAGTACGGAAATTTTTGCTTCCGCCAGCAACTTTCGCGGCAATTTTTTCCCCATTGCTCCCATACTCTTAAAAAAAGCATGGTCTCGTCGCCCTCATCTTCCATGCACTTCTCTAAGAGTTGTGCTCTTTCCGAAGACCTAAGGTCGGTATCAAATATATTGGCCGGTGAGTTTCGTGAGGGGTATTCTCCCACCACACCGTTTGTTTGCCTCGGTGCTCCTTTTCTCAACGTTTTCTGACTCGCTCTTGTTCCATCTCGCTTTCGCCTTCGCAGAACAAGAGTGAGCGAGAAATGGTGGGGATACTGCCAAGCTTCTGGGGTGTAGGCCAACCGAGCTGTCAGCGTAGAAATTCGCGCATCAGAATAGGTGTGCGTTAGCAACGAAAAAATTCAGGAGCTTTATTGGTTAGCAGATTGATTCTTTCTCGATAGCTTCATCTCGTATTGGTCTACGCATAGCTTCGTAACGCACACAACTGTAACGATAAGGATATATAACAGCCAAATGGCTAGGTTCAGGCGGAGCCGAGCAGCGCTCCCGTTACCCCACCATACCCTGTGACGACCACGCAACTCCAACTGACAAATCCGCGATCGTCAGATGGTGGTGGTTGATTTCTCCTCGATCGCTGCTCGCGAAACCGAATTCACCGGCCAATATATTTGATACCGACATTAGTTCTTATTGCCTCCAGGAAAGTACGGGAGTCGCTCCTGTGCCTTTTCGGCGCTGCAGATGAGGTACTACCGCAACTTCTTTTTGTGGGAGGAGCGCTTCTCACTTCTGGCGGTGTTTCCGGTGATGGAACAGCTTCCCAGGACGGACCAGTTTCTGGGAATTCAACGGGTGCTGATATATCGGTACCGCTATTATCGTTGTTAACAGTATTTGGAACATCTTCATTTAGAAGTTCCATATTGCTCTGTGTGCTACAATCAAATAAAGAAAATAAATTTTTAAAATGCATTTTAGAAGTCATCTTGTGTGTAAAAAAAATACTTGCCTTCTCTCAGACGCGACACTGTTCAAAAAATTTAATTGTCTCATTAGAGACCACTGCTTTTTCGGCTTCGCTGCCGACCCCGTACCGTGCTTGTTGACTCGCTTCTTTTTCATATACGAATCGCGAATATTTTTCCACCGAGTTTTGCAGTCCTCAGCTGAAATAAATAGATAATATATTTTTGGGAGGTTCATTGCTACTGGAGAAGCATTGAGATCCTTATCATTTGCATTCAAAATATCATATGGATAAATAAGTGTTGTTGAAAGAAATGCTTTATGATGAAAAGGAACTTTTCAAACTGTATTGGAGCTATTGATGGGGAGCATTTTCGAATAGTGTCCACAAAATATTGAATCCACATTTTTTAATGATAAAAAATATTAAGGGAAACTCGGACAAAACCGTGTACCTGAGTAAAACCGGGGCCGTTCTATTATTCTTTAAACTGCTTCAAATTTTTCCGCGCGTGTGTTTTTGAAGGCTCTGATCTAATTCCGATCATTCAGGAAATTCAAACACTTTTGACAGTGTTCAGGTAGATACTTTTTGGTGCGAATTATGTCAATTGAAGGATCGGATGCAATAAGGGGACTAGCGAAAAAAGAGGGAGTTATCAAAATTAAAACCATATCTTAATAAAGGACTACAACTAAAAAGAAATAAAAACAAAAAATTAAACACAATTCCCCGGACCATGGGGTAAAGTCGTAAAAACGGATCATTTTTTAAAATTTAAATCGTTATTTATTTCAATTTTTCCATCTATTAAAAAAATTGGATATGTACTATTATTTAAAAAAGAGTTTATTCTAATGAATTCCAATTGCAATTTCTTTTTTACTTAATAATGTCAATGTTATAACATTTTATTCTTAATGTCCCAATTTTGCAACGGTCTCCCCTACTATTCGATGGTATTAACAGCCCTTGGTTGATGGTTGGTGCAAATAAATATAATTAAAGAATACTTTACCTGTTCTTTTTACTGTGGTGGACACGTTTGTCCACACGCTATCCTTCAATTCCTGGTCCCTATGAGTTACGTCTGCAGCATCGTAAAGGGCAGGATAAGCTTCTACGCAGTGTATCAGCGTCTCGTTCTCCAGAGTGGTAAATTGTACCTTTAAGCTGGGCATTGCAGATACACTGACACAACACTGTAAAACTCTCGAACACTTCCCGTATCTGATGTATACAGAAATGTTTCCTGTACTAACCAACTATCGCTGCGAGGCGCACTTTAAATAGTATTTTTTTGTGGGTAGGTACATCCTTCTTAGGGTGGAGATTTGTGCGACACTCCAAATATTATTGGTCGCAAGAAATCCCAGCTTTGCAAATCGTGGGCGTGGAGTTAGAAAAATATACCTATACAATAAGAACGTGATTTTCTGTGTTTTTCCGGGGGGGGGGGGGAGTCCCATGATGTAGCCATCTGCGTGAAGCCCTAATAAAACGGATAATTAGAGGGTCACGGTTTAGTACCGCTTTACGACACTAGCTGTTTGGTCTCCAACACGCTATAAAGTAATTAGAAAGCATTTACCAAATAACTTGTAGAACTGCAGGACAGTTTTTAGGCTTAGTTCTCAGTGCCCTATTTTTTCTTGCACCTAATACGTCGCGCGTACTTTTGTTTTGATATTTGAACGCGCGCATATACTCGAGAGATAAGTGATCTCTCTCGAATTTGTAGGGAGAACGACGCAGGCGGGACCACGCGCAGTCACAGAATTTAGCTTATAACAGTTTTGGTCCCTGTGAAAAACACGTTTGCCCAAATATCTTGGAAAGTATGGACCATAGAGAATAATCTGTTGTGCGAAACTGATGTATTTTTTAAAACGAATTCAGCAACGCAATCAGATTCGGAATACGTTGGTTTGTTTAAACAATTTATTTAAAAGTAGTAATATTTGACTCCTTGTTCTTATAAATTGTTGATCCATTATGGGGTCAATTTGCCAACGTAAACTGTTTGTGACATTAATTTGAAATAGACCATCCTAGAACGGAGCTTATTTTGTAGTTCAAAGATTACTGTAACGAGGTTACAATGGTTGACCGCGGCACAAACTATTGTATATACAAACCATTCAGGAGAATGTAATTAGTTACTTTGATTGCCACACGCATAACTGATTCCACCTCGATACTCTTTGCACATAAGTTTTGCTGATGTATTGTACAGTGTCTAGCTGGAATCATCGGACAGAGCGTCCCACGAGGGTCGCAGTTTATAACGGTATTGCCTTGCCTCACGGATCGGCAGTGGACAAGGTACCACCAGCCGACAAAACACTCGGAGCGAAGGCAGTCAAAAGACAGATTAACTTGGAGCGAAGGCAGTCGAAATCCCTGCAAAAATCGGTGCGTTGTTTATTGGCCCTTTTCAACATCTAGCAGCCAAATGTTTCCCAGCCATATACAGGGTCATCTGTTAAAACTGCAACCTACGCGCGCGCGAACAGGTAAAATGGCAACAGCGCCTTGCGGACGCATTTCACTACAACCGTGCACCGGCCTAGCGAAGAGCTGCCAGCAACCGCTGGACAGCAGTGACACCCGATCTTCGAAAATTTTTGGATGGTCTCCTTCAAATTAACGTCGCAAAGAGCTAGGTATTGGGAATTTCCCGGCCCAGGTAATCGAGCCACGCGCTCCGCTTTTATGATCGGTTTACCACTCGCACCCCAGATTACTGTAATGAGGTTTGAAAATAATGTCGACTGATCTCTTACCCGTCGACAGGGTTGACCGCGGCGCTATACCCTTGTACGCAGAGATTTTTCACCACCTCCGTGTAAAAACCACAATAATGGCGCATTTAAAAAAATGACATTAACGGAAGCCGGTATAAGCGTGAGTAGCTGAAAGGTTAAAACATTCAGACACAAAAATTCTAGAAAAAAATTCAAACACCGCTACAATCTAAAAGACACGTCCGATTAGTTACCCGTTACGTCCGATCTGTACATGCACTGCATTAAGGATAAAATTATAAAAATGAAAACAAGAACAATAGATTCTGAAGTTTGCAGAACTAATACATAATTGTATAAAAATTTAATTTCTCAATTTATGAAAGTAATGATACAGAAAACAACTAGCCTATTGTTTATCAACACCATGAATTTTAAAAATAGCATTAAATACAGTATCAAATAAACAGTTTGCAAAACCTTTTCACAACAATTATGGTTAAAAAATTGATAAAAGAAAAATTAAGTACACGCAAAATATTTTAAATTATCCATCATTAAGAGGGAATAATTTTTCTTCATGTTTCGGCGCAGATTGCATTCTGATATCTTTTATAGTTCAAAAGTTATACGAAAAAGACCCCAAATTCTTCAACACGGGCCGAAAAATTTCAAATAACTCTTTGCGACGATAATTTGAAGGAGACCATCCTAAAATTTTCGAAGCGCGAACGTCACTGCTGCCCAGCGGTCGCTGGCATATCGTCAAAATTAAAAAGACTCGATTCAAAATTTTCAACCAGAAAAAACATACAAGCTTTGACATGTGTTTACACAGAGATCAGACATAGCCGCCACGATATTTTTCCCTTTTTTTAGGAGCTGTCCACGATTGGTCTCTAAAACCATATCAGAGATTACTTTCGTGGTTCCGATGAAGAGAAAAGGCCGTAATACTGTTTGGATAATTTTTGTTCAGGTTTCACTTTAATGGCCGCCAGCACAGTCGCCAGCAGGATGGTAACGATACACACATGTGTTCAATAGTCCAGCGACAAACTGATAAGAAGGACTCGAGACGAGCTACGCATTAGCGCGAAGAAGCCCTCGGCGGAATTCGCGGGTCACCGGCCGGGTTCGGCCGCCCCCCTCGCCGATCCCGCGACTCGAGCTACTCGGTCCACCCGAATCACGGAATCGACGAGAGCAGGCAACCAGTCCCACCTCTGGCCCGCGCAGGCCAAACTATATACATATATACAAGCTTACATCTAGAATAGAACATATATACAGCTTAGCCTACTTAATATAAAAGTTCGGAAATCGTTCCGAACATGCCGCCCGCCTCGTCCGAGGGCACGACGACGAAACAAAAGTCCGAGTCCCGGCAAGGGGGGTTGGCGCAATCGGGCACCCCGCCGCCCGCCGTGACGAGCAGCGTCTCGGACCGTGAACATGGGCCCTTAGGGAGGTAGGGGGTCGTTGACCTCCGTAGACGAATCAGCTGATGGCCCGTCGGGTAACGGGCACAAGGTTCCGATGGAGCGAATCGCTGTCTTGTGAGCGGTACGGATGGTGACGACGCGTACCAGACCATCATTGCCTGGGTGAACCTCCAGAATTCTGGCTAGCGGCCATTTAGTCGGGGGGAGCAGATCGTCCTTAACCAGTACAAGCATCCCGACTTTCCAGTTGGCCTTGCGCCTACGCCATTTCGGGAGCTGTTGCAGTTGATGCAAGTATTCCCTTGTCCACCTGTACCAAAAATGATCCCGAAGATTAGACACTAATTTCCATCGTGTGAGTCCATGTACTGGCACAGTGGCGGAACATGGTTCAGGAATTGACACCAAGGGCGCTCCTACGAGGAAATGCCCCGGAGTCAAAGGAGTGAGGTCAGACGGGTCGTCGGATAAGGAAGTGAGGGGCCTGGAATTGAGGCAAGCCTCGATCTGACACGTAAGCGTCGAAAGTTCTTCGTAAGTCAGAGTGTGATCCCCAATGATACGTTGCAAGTGGTACTTGGCGGACTTCACCGCAGCTTCCCATAACCCTCCAAAATGAGGTGAGTACGGCGGTATGAAAGACCAATGTGTCCCGTCCGAAGCAATGATCTCGGAGACCTCCTTGAAGAAATCCGAAGCTCCCCGAAAGAGACTCCTCAGCTCCTTGTCGGCTCCTCTAAATGTGGTAGCATTATCGCTGAGAAGCTCCGCACAATGTCCTCGTCGGGCGACAAATCTGCGAAAAGACGCGATAAAAGTGGTAGAAGTAAGATCGGACACGACTTCAAGGTGTACGGCCTTGGTGCACAAGCACACAAAAACCGCGAGGTAGCCCTTGTAGGCCTTGTGGCCCCGTCCTTTGGTTGTCCGCACCATGATGGGTCCGGCATAATCCACCCCGCTCCTCAGAAAGGGCTTGGAAGGTTTCAACCTAGCGACAGGAAGTTCACCCAGTTGCTGCTGTCCAGTAGCGCCTCGGAATCTCAGACACCGGAGACAGCTCCGAGTAATCCGTTTTATCAAATTCCGATTCTGGGGAATCCAATACCCTTGTCCTAAAAAAGAGCGAGTGAGGTTAAAACCCCCATGCAAAGTAGCTAGATGGGCGTGTCCCACTAGCAATACAGCCAGGGCAGAATGCCGACTGATGATCACTGGATGCTTGTAGTCAGCCGAGAGTTCAGCTCGACCCAGTCGGCCTCCAACACGGAGCAGCCCAAGCTGGTCCAGAAATGGATTTAGAGAAGACAAAGGGGAGGACATCTTGACGGGCCTTCCCTTGCGTAGTTCATTCAGCTCAGCGGAGAAGGTGTCCAGCTGACTGAGGTGGCAGAGCAACATGCGAGCATCAGCCAACTCGACAGAGGAGATAGACCCTGATCGTCGTCGATCAGCTGATCGCAAGTTAAACCCAAACCGGCGGAGCAGAGCAGTAACACGTAACAGCCGTGTAAACGAGGAGTATCGTAAAAGTAGTTCGTTCTGGAGTACTTTCTGCACGGTGTGTACCACTACCGAGCTCTTCTGCTCGGACGTCTCCGTCCCGTTGAGGTCCACTGTGGTCTCCGGCCATTCCGAAGAGTTCCTGATCAACCACGGAGGTCCTCGCCACCATAGATCGGACGTCCGGAGGTCCTGCAGTTCCAAACCTCGCGTAGCCAAATCCGCGGGGTTGTCTGCTGACCGAACGTGTCGCCAGTTAGCCTCCGGTAGGAGTCTCTGAATCTCTGCCACTCGGTGCGCTACGAATGGTTTCCAGCGAGTTGCATGAGATCGCGTCCAAGCGATTACGACGGAGGAATCGGTCCACACTACGAGAGACGCCCCGGAGAGGCTCAGCTCCAACTCGGTTTGCCTTAACAACCGGGCAAGAAGCAGAGCTCCGCATAGTTCCAAACGTGGTACACTTACTACCTTTACAGGTGCCACCTTAGTCCTGGCGACTAAGAGATTGGAACACGTAGTACCGTGGTTCTGATTGTGTACGCGAAGATAAACCGCAGCACAGTAGGCACGCTCCGATGCGTCACAAAATCCGTGAAACTCCACCAGCGTCTCCGCTGGATGGTAGAAAGTCCACCTGGGAAGGCGAATGTTGCCCAGGCTAGTGAGACTGGCTCGAAAGGAAGTCCATGATAGAGACAGACTTGAGGGGAGCTGGTCGTCCCAACCCACACCGGCCAGCCAGAGATCCTGCATCAGGATCTTTCCCCTGATCAGAACCGGTGCAGCCCAACCCATGGGATCAAAGAGGCGTGCTAGCTCTGAAAGCACCTTCCTCTTCGTCCAGCAATGATCACCAGGAAATGGTGGCAGAGACGGTGGTCGGATGGACAAAGTGTCCGATGAAGGGGTCCAGATTAGACCCAAGGCTCCGTGTATATCAGGCTCCTGAAACAGCTTCGTCTTCTCTGTCTCCGAGGGGTTCAATAACGAATGGCTGGTCGCCCACTTGCTCAGCTGGAAACCTCCAGCCTTCAATATCTCAATGACCTGCCTTTGAACTTCTCGTGCGCGATTGAGATCGCAGCCTCCTGCCAGGAGGTCATCCACATATGAATGCTGCAATAGGACCTGAGCGCCGAGGGGAAACCGTTCGCCCTCGTCTACCGCGAGTTGTCGCAACACGCGCAAGGCTAGATACGGCGCCGGGGCCGTTCCGTACGTCACGGTGACCAACCGATACGTTTCCAAAGGAGCTTCTGGGTTCGAGCGCCACAGAATGCGTTGCCAGTCCCGGTCATCCGGGTGAACTAGAACTTGTCTAAACATTTTTACAATGTCTGTAGAAAAGGCGAACTGGAATAAGCGCCATTTCGTCAGAACGCTCCACAGCGTTGACTGCAGTTTTGGGCCAGGCAGCAGGAGGTCGTTCAAAGACTTCCCCGTAGACGTCGCACAGGACGCGTTAAATACGACACGAATCTTGCTGCCGGCGCCCTCACCTTTCCACACCGCATGGTGAGGAAGGTAATAATGTGGACACGTTGTACCCAACTCACCAGATGCAGGTTCCATGTGTCCAAGCTGCAAATATTCGTGCAAGAAGTCAGCATACTTGCTACGAAGACGTTCATCCTTCTGTTGACGCCTTTCGTTGCTCAGCAACGTGCGCAGAGCCGCCGGCCTGGAGGCTCCCAAAGGACAAACGGCGTTTTGACGGAAGGGAAGGCGAACGATGTACCTTCCGGTACTGTCCCGTTGGTGGGTGGACAGGAACGGGGACTCGCACCAAGTGTCTTCGGAATCTCCTGGGGCAGTGCCCGGGAATTCCTCCAGCTCCCAGAACCGGCGAAGATCGAACTCGAGCGTGTCCTGCACTCGCGTGTGAAGCACCTTTCGCGACGTTGACGTCGCATGTGCATCCTCAGCGGATACTGGGCCGAAGACGACCCAGCCAAACGGCGTATGTGTGGCTGAGGGAGTACCTCGGGGTCCCTGACGAGTCTCCCCCATCAGAGCATAGCAGACATCTGCTCCCAGTAAAATGTCGACTTTGGTTGGAGTGAAACAATCTTCGTCAGCAAGTTGAAGTCCCCTAAGGTGGTCCCAGTCAAATTCCGACACTCTCCGCGAGGGCGTCGGGGGTATCACCTCCCGGGTCACCAGCGCGTTGATAGGAAGACTGAAGGATGGATCGGAATCCGAGGTCAAGACCGTCTCGACCTCATGCCTGGCGACTCCAACGCTCCTACCTTGGAATCCAGAGAGCGCGACATACGTGGGTCTTCGCTTCAAGCGAAGGGCCTGCGTCACCCATTCAGTAACGAAGGACACGTCGGCGCCTTGATCCAGGAGCGCTCGCACCGAAATTGAATGGCCGTTGTGGGCTACTAGCCGCACTCGAGCCGTCGCCAACAGAACCAGACGTTTGGCGGAAATGGAGTTCACCAACGCCGAGGTCGTGGAAATCCCCTGAGGAGGGAAGCTGCCTGACTCCTCATTTTCACCAGGCACGAACGCCTCGTGCAAGAGAGTATGGTGCTCCTTGCTACACAGCAGACAGCGGAAGGTGGAAGGGCAGTCCGCCAGAAAGTGCCCAGCCTTCAAACACGAAAGACAGACTCCTCCTTTCATCGCATGTGCCTTACGGTCCCGCGCACTCATTGCCTTAAACTGCGGGCAGTAATTCAAGTGGTGTGCTCCATGACACAAAGGGCACTGACGAATCGGCTTTCGCCCTTGTGAAGGCGTGGTCGCCTTAACTGGCAACGCCGTACTCGTCCGAGTAGACGATGATTTCGACCCCCCATTCTTTTCCCGCTGTTTGGAGGACGCTCCCGTTTCCAACTTCTGAGAAGCATATAGAGCATGGACACGCGTCTCGAAGAAGGTCTCGATTGCAGCGTAGCTGGGACAGGTGGAGCGGTCAGTGATGGTGACTTCCCAAGCCAGTCGAGAATCTGGATCCAATTTTTCGGTGAACAGAAATACAAACCAGTCGTCCCATTGTGCCACTGGTTTACCTAAAGCCGACAGCGACTCTCTCGCCTGAGCGAAGTCGTCGAGGAGACGCTTGATATCCGAAGAACGTCCCTTGACTACCGGTTCGGAGTCCAGCAGGCGACGCATGTGGCCAGTGGTGAGAATATGCTTATTCTCATAACGTCTCATGAGATTACTCCAAGCTCCGTCGTAGCCGGCCTCAGTAATGGGAGTCCGTTCCAACATTTTAGCGGCTTCGCCCGTCAGACTGGACTTTAGATACTCAAGTTTCCGGACCTTGGAGAGCCGTTTCGACTCGTGAATCAACGATCGGAAGCGGTCGCGGAAGCTCTCCCTCGTCAAAATGTCGCCCGAAAATGTCGGCAAAGGAATTCGAGGAAGTGTTGAGTCTTCGTCCGAGTCCGCTTTGACCGACGTTGTACCTTTCTCCGTGTAGGACTGTTTGGCAGACGGACACAGCTCGAGCTGCCAATCCTTCAAAACAACCATGTGTTGAAGAAACGTTTCCTCCACGACGGCATACTGATCCTTTCGAATATAATCACAATCGTCGGCCTCGGGTCGTTGTATCAGACGACGATGACCGATCTCGAATGCAGTCCAAAGAGCCTTCAATCTATCCTTTCGGATCTCCAGCACCGAAGCGGTGATATTGTCCTTGCCCATCTTTCGAATATTCATCAAGAACCGATCAATTCGGCCCGCAGTATCTAACTGTTCGCGAATAATGGCGTCCGTTGCTTCCATTTTAGAGATAAGGCTTTAACCTCTCCGTGACCGTTCGCGAACAAACGCGAGCACCTCGCACTTCGCGTTCTCAATCAAGCGCGAACAGCTATACACACAACGTTCTGGGTCGACCGCGAGCACCGGTACACACCGGTTCACGCCGGTTTAGAGTTGTGTACAACGTGACGAGTCTCGCACACTTCCGCTGACGAAGAGCACGTTGATCGAACGATTTCAAACCAACGCGATTCAACTCGCACCGAAATTTCTCGAATTACCACGAACACCTGCTCGCGATTTCCACAGCCTTTCGTCAATGTGACGATACGCACGCCAAAGGATCCCGAACGCACACGAACACCGGGACAACCGATTAGATTCGCGCACAACACGACGGGATTCTTATACTTCCGGTGACGAAAACCACGCTCACCGAACGTTCTCGAATAACCACGAACACCTGCTCGCGATTTCCACAGCCTTTCGTCAATGTGACGATACGCACGCCAAAGGATCCCGAACGCACACGAACACCGGGACAACCGATTAGATTCGCGCACAACACGACGGGATTCTTATACTTCCGGTGACGAAAACCACGCTCACCGAACGTTCTCGAATAACCACGAACACCTGCTCGCGATTTCCACAGCCTTTCGTCAATGTGACGATACGCACGCCAAAGGATCCCGAACGCACACGAACACCGGGACAACCGATTAGATTCGCGCACAACACGACGGGATTCTTATACTTCCGGTGACGAAAACCACGCTCACCGAACGTTCTCGAATAACCACGAACACCGTCGCGAACACGCTAACAATCGAATCCAAATCAATCCAATCCAGAATCCGGCTCGAAGGACCAGAAATGTCCACGATTGGTCTCTAAAACCCTATCAGAGATTACTTTCGTGGTTCCGATGAAGAGAAAAGGCCGTAATACTGTTTGGATAATTTTTGTTCAGGTTTCACTTTAATGGTCGCCAGCACAGTCGCCAGCAGGATGGTAACGATACACACATGTGTTCAATAGTCCAGCGACAAACTGATAAGAAGGACTCGAGACGAGCTACGCATTAGCGCGAAGAAGCCCTCGGCGGAATTCGCGGGTCACCGGCCGGGTTCGGCCGCCCCCCTCGCCGATCCCGCGACTCGAGCTACTCGGTCCACCCGAATCACGGAATCGACGAGAGCAGGCAACCAGTCCCACCTCTGGCCCGCGCAGGCCAAACTATATACATATATACAAGCTTACATCTAGAATAGAACATATATACAGCTTAGCCTACTTAATATAAAAGTTCGGAAATCGTTCCGAACAGAGCTCATATTATTAGTTTACAAGAAATATATAAAAAAACATAATCCCATAACTTTCGAATTCTGCCTTGTTTCCTTATTTTTGGGATTCTGTCCCACTGTGGCGTAGGATCGCAGCGCGGCCGCGGCTATGACTCAGTTTGGAGGAGTCAAGCGATTTGCCGCCGTGGCTAGCCGCGCGGCTAGTAGATTCCGCCATCATGGCGGCAAACAGACACTCATCGCATTGTGTTGTATCTCGAGTAGCCTAGGTTGCTGCTGCAGCAGACGCGCGGCCGCGGCCGCTCGAAAACGCTGCTAGGAAAACGGTTGCATGCTTCTCCATAAGAGCGGTGCTTAGGATTGGCCGCCGGTCGCGGCCGCTTGCCGCCGCCGCCGGATCGCGGCTAGGAAACTCGACCTTTAAAGCGAAAATGTATGCACTTCGCGTAGACGGCAAAAAAGATACGAAAAAGGCGAAAGGCGTCAAGACCAACGTCATAGCCAGAACGATAACTTTCGACGACTACGCGCAGTGTTTGCACAGGGAGATCGAAATGGTTCGCAGACAATCATGCATACGGTCTAAATTTCATAAAGTGTACACCATTTCAGAATCTAAAATCGCTCTAAGTCCATACGACGACAAGCGGCATATCGTACCCGATTCGACCGACACTCTGCCCTGGGGACATTATAATATCCCATTGTAAAAATAGAAATTGTAATTGTATTTATTAACTCGATTATTATAAATGGTGGAATTATTGTATAATACAAAATTCTTCGCGCATGTATAGAAAATTATTATTATTGTATTTATTAACGCATTCATATAAATAGGGGGAATTATTGCGCAATATAAAATTGTTCACTCATGCATATGTATCATTGTATATATTAACTGGATTATAAATGGTTGAAATAATGTGTTAAAAATAAAAAAATTGGTCACTCATATATATGTTTCATTGTATTTATTAAACCATATATTATTATTTTTACAATACATTATTTTTATTTGTCTAAGAATTGTGTGATTTATCAGACCCCAGCCACTTGACGTACACCTTATCCCCCTTTCTACGCAACACTTTTTCCACTAGATACACATCAGGATCGGTGACGCGTTGCAGCTCGTGTTCATAGAATCCTCCGGCAACAGGTTTTCCACAGGAATCGACCAGCAGATACGTTGCGGGATTAGATGCTTGTACTTTGGCTATCTTGAACACCTGCGTTGTCCAATTCGGCGTATAGCCTTTATCAAATATGGTTTTAAATTTGCTCACGCGCACAAACTCGCCCAACTTGAATCTCGCTGGAGCAGCGATCTTTATGGGTGCGTTCCAGTTGAGCCCAAAGCGACCGCAACGCCCGTGTTTCTCGTTCCACTTGGCGACCATGACGACCGCGGTCGGGCTGAAAACGTCACGCATGCCGTCATTAATGCGACCGCATCGCGTCCACGGCAACCCACCTCCGAAGATGGGTCTGGCCCGTTCGTTCGTGATTTTCGCGCGTAATTCAATTCAAGCGCTAAAGGCGGGATTTCCTATCAGCGTCAAACGCGTGCTTCTAGACGGTGCTTTCGGCTTCTTATCTTGTTTATTATTTAAAAGTTGTAACATTTATGAAGATACAAATAAATAAACAATACTTTACTTGTTATTTTTACCAATGTCAAGAGTAGACTTGATGGCAGAATATATTGTAGCATGCTGTGTGATCCACAACATTTGTACATTAAGAGGAGATGAAATAGTTGTAGCCACAATACCAGCACCTTTACAAGAAAATGTGGAAAATGTTAATGTTGTGAATCAAGAATGACGAAATGCTGGGGTACAGAAAAGAGACATAATTATGAATACCTTATGGAACCAACGTTGTGTAAATAATGTAACAAGTTAAATGTGACATTAAATAAAAAACAAAACATGTAAAAAGTAATATTTTATTTTAAACTATATTTTATCTATAATTTTAGTTAATAAATCGAATATATTTTTGTCCATAGCCATCCTTTCCTCGTGCCGTTTCCTTCTTTTCTCTTCATGCTCCGCCTTCTGGTGGATTCTTTCCTCCAATAAAGCTGCCACTGATCGTTTAGATGTTGATGGCTCTATAAGCAATACAAGATTTGTAATCTCAGTCATTTACACTAGGGCTGGGACTATTCGAATAATTTAATATTCGAATATTTTACAAGTATTCGAATGCTACGAATAAACTTCGAATATTTGAGTATTCGAATGTTATTATTCGTATGGTGTGAAGTGGGTCAAAATTAGCTTACAAGATTTCACCCTGACAAATGAACCTAAAAAACTTGATTTATAATTCATACCATACTATTCGAATACATCAGTGTTTGAATACTTAAATATACGAATAGTATTCGAATACTTGGATATTCGAATTATATTCGCCAAATAATTGAGCAACTGAAGTATTCAATTATTCGAATACCGAAAAATTCGACAAATAGTCCCAGCCCTAATTTACACACAGCGAAAAATGGTTTTACATTAAAGTTGCTTGATTTGATGGAGGTAACTTGATAGAATATTGTGATTTGTATTTAATCTACTATTTACAGAGATTTCAATATCAATATATTTTTTAAATGGAACTATATACTTGTATTATTACCACTTTATTATGGATTTCATGACGCGTTGAACAATGTGTATGAAGCGTATGTTTAAACAATTATAATTATTATTCCCCCTTAACCCTTTCGTTACGGCGAACTTCCGCAAGAGTTTTTTTCTAAAAAAAATTTGTTTCTTTTTTTAAACTACCGCAGATGCTGACAAAAGTCGACGCTAGGATTGGCAGCTCGTTCCGTGACGACGACTAAAGTCCCCGCAGTCGAGGGTGAAATATCCATTACAGCGTATTAAGAAATTCTTTTCTTCATCGTATCGAAAGGGAAATGACGCCAATGGATTCCTTATGTTTTTCTGATGAAAATCATACCAAATATCATGCAAATCGGACTACTTTGACACAAACTATTTGTATTCCCTATATAAAAGTTGTCCGATTTGCATGATAGAATTTCTTAATACGCTGTAATGGATATTTCACCCTCGACTGCGGGGGCTCGACCTCAATTCGCTACGTTCGGCCCAGGATTCGTACCTTTTTCCGGAAAAAGCCATAAAAATCGGGCGAGACCCTGCGAAGGGTTGTCCTCGCCACGGGGTACCAGGCCGCATCTTCTTGACGAACGTCGGGCGACTCCTGCCCGAGAGGAATACGATTTACTTTAATTATAGGACATGTGTGTTTAGTAATAAAGTGTTTCTATCGTCTCCTGAATTCAACAACTGGCATCCAGACATCTGCGCTTCTACAATCCATCGGCAAAACTCCTCGTGGAGAGACACGGTAAGAAAAGGGGTAGCCCGCTGTCGATGCGTGGTCCTCTCGAGTATAAACATGAGCTTCGATATCAAAACAAAACCATGCGTTGACGTATTCCGTGCGAAAGAAGGTGGGCATTGGGGAGAAGGTATTGCTGTGAAGAGGGCCTCTTCAAGAGTGCAGCCGTTTGTGAGGGATGCAAATCCGATTGGTTCTGATACAATCTGCTCCCTATAGTTGAAATTTAGTCTAGCAACTTTCACTCCTCCGAACCTAACCAATCCAACTTGCATCCCTCCCAGACGAACCGGGTATCCGAGCCTAGAAGCAAGTGCGAAATAAAAGTAACGATGCGCTTCTCGATACCGCAGATGTACCTACCTAAGTAGCATTTCTGGCGGAAAAGAATTGTCCAGCCTTTGGGCCTGGCGTAGACCTTTCGCAGGTAGGTATCTATTTCAACAGGCAGTGCCACCCGTGGCGCCAGTAAGACCGTCCCCGGTCCTTGCTATTCCAGAGGAGTTTCTTGCAGTGAAAATCAGTAAATTTGCAAGCGCAATATCTCAAAAACCAGTGAAAATAAAGTGTATACATTGATGCTTATTGAATTTGTCTTGGAACGCACTATCAACTCAGGACTTCAAAAAAAATAGTTCCATTTGAAAAACCGAACTTGACCATCGTATTTTTTAAAATAATAATCGAAAAAAAAATTCGTTCGGGCTAATTTTGTAGCCCCTTCGAACCATGCAATTCCCTATTTTTTAAAAAATTTTATCTCCAATACTTTAGGAGCTACGGCACTGTCCAGTCTACCGTGGGACACCTTGTATATTAAAAGAGTGTGGAGTGTAAGTAGAGTAAATATTTCTTGAACTCCCTCAATCTAATTAAAAGAAGTAACTTTCTTCTTGAGATTTTTTTTCTATCTCTTACACTTCGCGAGTTATAACACAAAATCGGAAAATACACGAATTTTCAGGGGTTAATTTCACCCCCTTAAAGTGATTTTGGGCAACAAAAAAATTGCGTTGTAATCAGGAGGAAATCCCCTACATATCCACAAAGTTTCAGAATTTTTTGAATTTCCGGGTTCGGGATCTTCCCTTGTCAGTAAGCGTTGATGCAGTTCATATGCTGCATCACCTAAAGTATGGCTATCATTCGGAAATTTTACGTCTTCATCCAGATAACTGGCTACTGATACTGGCTACGGATAATCTAAATACTCTTTGATCATGGACACATAATAATGTTCCAGCATAACAATGGGTGATTAAATATTTGTGATCACACACCAAGTATAAGAATAAATAATATAGACAGATATAAATAAGCATTTACAAAATAACTTACAGGTGTTTAGCAAATGTACAAAATTAATTGTTAATTACCTGGAGTTGAATGGAGTGATATCCTTTTCGATTCACATAATCTGCATGGTTTTCTTTCGGAGCATCAATGCGAATGTGCGCACCATCAATAGCTCCGATAATTCTTGGAAATACACTAGATACTTGAAATCCTTGCGTCACATCAAAAGCCCGATCTTCAGTAGGCCACTGAATAAAGTTCCCAGCCCTAGCAAACAATGCATGGGTCACCCTTCGAACAGCTCTGAGAGCTGTAGCTTTCCCTACATTAAATCTGTCACAAACAGATCTGCAATGAATGAAAAACAAACATACATTACTTTTTATATTTCAATATGAATTTTTATATCCTTATTGTATTAGATAAAAGCCTTTTGTTTTTAAGTCCAGAATTTTCATATATTCTTTCACCTGTAACAGTCCGTAGTTGCCATTTTCCAAAGGGCTATCAGTAACTGCTGGTGAGAAGAAATTATTGGGCATCCAGATGTATGTCTAATTAAATCTTCGTGCAACATATTATTTAAATAATGAAATGTAGCCCTAGACATTCTACAAATAGGAAAAACTGTATGATTATCAACAGTTTATATATTAAAGTAATATATTGATAAATGTTTACTAACCTGAAATGGCTTTTAAATTCATTTTCCGAGTAACGGTCAACCACATCGCAATAATTAATACTTCTTGGGCGAAATTGCCTTCGTCTTCTTTCCATGCAGATCCACTCTTCATCAGAACTGGATGAGCTGGAACTGGAATTACCATCTATTCAGCGACTAATTAAACTCGTAACAATTTTAACAATTTCGAGCACTGCCGAGTCAGTTGTCATGTTCCTAGCACATATTAAAAAATAGTTTTAAAAGGTTATGTAGTGTATACATGCATTGAAACGATAATATTTTTAAAACCGCAAAACTCTGATGATGAAGGAAATTATTAGATTAACTATTATTATCTTTTAATTCGCCGAGCATCCCGATTAAAATTCTAAAATTCTGAAAAAAAAACATAAATACTCTGGCTCTGCTAGAATATCTAATGACTCTACAGTGAAGCAACGTGCGTTTTTAAATGATTTGCGTGTGAAACTTCGTGATATGAACGATCAAAACAAAACTATTAGATATGTCAACGGCACTCCTAAGATTGTTATGATGAACAGACAACAATAAAAAAAACTAGCAAGGAACTTGTCAGTATATTATCAGAATGTTAGAGGTTTACGCACTAAATTGAATCAATTATATCAAGAAGTCGCGTGCTCTTCACTTCAGTCTGACGTCCTTATCCTAACTGAAACCTGGCTTGTCGACAGTATTTCTGACAGCGAGCTAGGATTAAATAACTATACTATTTACCGATGTGACCGATCTATACAAACTAGTTCTTATTTCAGAAGAGGCGGCGTTCTTATTGCGATTCGAAACACCTTACGCAGCTGTAGCACTACCAAAACCGTTTTCAATGTGGAACACTTATTTGTTGAAGTCGCATTTGGAGCTATTCCTTTAATAATTGGTGTGGTTTATTTGCCTCCGTTAAGTAATGTGTCATTGTATAGTGCACACTGTTCTGCGATTGCTGATGTTTTAGGCAAATATTCTAACTGTAACTATATTATTTGTGGTGATTACAACCTTCCTCATATCACATGATCCGGCTCCAACTCATTTCCTGTCAATTCAAACGTTTCCGCTAATGGAATTGCATCTGCTGGGATTCTCTCCTCTACTTTTAACTTTTATAATGGATCCCAATGCAACTCTGTGTTAAATTCTTTCGGCAATATTTTAGATTTAATCTTTTCAAACATCGTATCTACACGTGTTATGTGCTCTCCTGAGTCGATTGTAAAATGCGATAGTTACCATCCCGCTCTCCACATCTCGATTAATCTACCAAACATAATAAATACTCAGCGTACCACATTCCCCAGTTATAACTTCAAACATGGCGACTTGTTACGTATTTAAATGGGACAGCATTCAATAATATTACTAGATGGTTTATTCTGCGAAATATTCCGGATCAAAGCCGGTTACATTTTTGGACACATGTTCACGACCGACAAGACACACGAAGAAGAACGGCGCGCGCATGCGCGTGACCGGCAGCAGCTGATCGGTCGATAATGTATCGATCGTCGATACATGACATCCCTCCCCTTTTACTTTCGGTTCACGGGAGCCCTTCACGAACGCTGGCATCTAACAGGCTGTCATTATATCGGTTGTTACTGCCCTCGACGCATTGCCTTCTTGGTCGAGCCCTTCGAATTGTCTCCTGGCGCTCCTCGTTTTCCTGCAACTCAGAAACTACATCTATGCTATCATAAAATGGTGTATCAATAAGAGAATCGCGAATAAGTTTCTGAGGTTCTTCCTCTGGCTCGGCCGGAGGTAGTTGTGCCAGTTGGTCGATGGCCCTCTTGTGTATCAGCCCTGTATCTCGTTCTTTAACCAGATAATTCCTGTTCCCCAGGACTTCAGTCACCTTTGTCTTTTCTGTAGTTCTTCATTCTGACCCTATCGCCAGCATTCAATCTTCGAATGTTTGTGTTGGTGTATCCACTCTCCTCCCTTCCTAGTGGTTGTTTTTTGGGTTTAATTTGTCCAGTGCCGTTTTCAGCGGTCTTCCCAGTGTTACGTGCCGCGGCCTTTGGTGATCGAGCGGCGCGTTTTAGACAGCCAAATTCTGATTAGGGGTATCCCACAATCATTTGATTATCAGAATTTGTTGTAATTATGTTTAGAATGGCAAGGAGGCTCGCCGCACCCGTAACAGTCAATTATTTTATTTAATTATCTAAATACCTTATCAGAAGGATAAGGGGTAGATTTTTGGGATCGTCGGTGCTCTAGGCCCATACGGGTCTTTTCAAAGGAATCAGACAGGTAATTAATGAATATAATTTAAAGAATAATAAAGCTTTAATATTGATATACTTAATGAAAGCAAAAGATTACAGCAGAATAAAGTGTATGTAGAAGATCAATCAATAATTTTTATAAACAAAGACATTAACACAATCGGGCACAATTCCTGATTAGGGGAATCCCACAATCGTTTGATTTTCAGAAATTGTGTTAAGTACGAATCAATTTTGATACAGTGTACGAAAGAGATAATAGCTGCAACTCACCAGACAGTCACAATAGTACAAATGGGAATATAATTTGAATTCCTTTTGGTGCTTGAGTAATTCTGAGCCCTGGTATACCTGAATCAGAAAGAGGAATAAGACGCGAACACACACACTCTTGATTATAGACAAAATACACGCGAATTGAACTTGTGGTTTTAACTGAGCAAGTAGAATTAGAAGTTAAAATAAATTATTTAAAAGAATTATTATAATTAATGGTTCAAAGTTATCGGAATGAATTATTTCGCAAAGTTGAGTCTTTCACGCGGTTACACCGTAGACCGGAGAACTCTATCTCTAAAACACTTGCGGACCCAGCGACACGCACCTCACGATTTACCGTCACAGAGTGTCGCAGCTTCATGCTCTCGGCAGCGACCAGAGTGGGTCCGCTCCGAAAATGCTTACGCTGCATTTTATCGCTCGGCCGCGCTACCGTGGGCCCGTCTACTTAATGAGGCGGTGCATGTGTGTGCTCACGTCTATCCATCAGATTCCTGATTCATGATCAATTTTTACGGAACATTCGTGCGCACAGGAGACATGACATTCCATATCTTGACAATCATACAATTTCACACAGTTGACGGCCATCCCGCAATATTCATAAATTCATGTGCACAATTTCTGACTAGGGGAATCCCATAGTCTTTAGACTATCAGAAATTGTGTTAGGTATTTAATTTTAATAAAATAATTCCGAATTAATTAATAATCCACACATGCGACAAAACCGTGGGAAGGCGCGGTTCCCTGCACCGGATGTAGAGTATACAATTCCGTCAGTCTTCTAAGAAAGTAATCCAGTCTGCGCATTCCCGCTGTAGCCGTTACTGATTGTGTAGAACGCATTCGACACTCTCTGGTGAGAACGCCGCTGCGTCAGCACCGCCTTATCTGTATCGCGGGACGGTAATACGTCGAGACGACGACTCTCCAAGAAAGGGTTTTTGTTCCTGACCAAAAAGAAAAAGTTTTACGTTCGGAACGTAACACCAGCATTATTTCTGCTGGTGATTTGCCTGTTGTTTGTGAAATGGCATTGTGCTGTTTCAGCAGTATCCTGGCGAGCTTTACTTCCCAATCGTCCTTCTTTAACTTTTCCAGAGATTTCTTTGTTATTTGTTCTGCTTGTCCATTCGATTGTGGATTGTACGGGGCTGTGAATATTGTTTTGATTCCATTCCTTTTGCAAAAGTTCTTCATCTCTTGTGAGGTGAATGCGGTTCCATTATCCGATACCATTGTATCCGGGATTCCAAAGGTTGCGAACAATGTACGCAGTGTCTTTATAACTTCAGCCGAATTCGGAGCTTTCACTCTCCGTACTTCCAGCCATTTTGTGGTAGCGTAAACAACAATTAGGAATGTTTGTCCAGCGTGTGGACCGGCAAAGTCAAGGTGGATCCTGTCCACCTCTGTGTGGGAGTTTTTTGCGGTGATGGTGCAGTTCCCATGCATTCACTGCAGTTTTTTACCATCACTTCGATATCGTGATCGATACGCGGCCACCATGCGTAGGATCGTGCAGTTGCTTTTGTCTCCACTATCCCTGGGTGGTTTGCGTGTAGGTATTGTAGTAGTGTTTTTCGTAGGCAGTTTGGAATTACAACTCTATTTCCCCATAGGATGCATCCTTTGTATGTTGATAATTCCTGCTTTTTTTCCAGAAAGGGAAGTATTCGCTTGACACCTTTTTTGGCCATCCTTCTGTTATCCAATCTTCTACTTGTTTTAGCATTGGGTCTTTTCTCGTTTCTGTTGCGATTTCTTGAGGTGATATGGGATCTCTCATCGCATTTTCAATCATAAGGACTTCCCCGAATTCTTCCTCTTCTTCTTGTATGTCCTCTTTCAAAGGAAGACGTGACAGTGCATCTACATTTCCATGCTTTCTTCCCTCTCTGTATTGTAGTTCGTAATCATACGCCCTGAGCGTGTTCAGATATCTAATCAGTTTTGGGGAGATGATTTCTGGCGTTGCCTTGTTTTGGTTGAAGATTCCCAACAAAGGCTTGTGATCTGTCACCAGAGTAAATGTCCGTCCCGCAATATATTGGTGGAAATACGTCACAGCATGGACTAAGGCTAATGCTTCCCGATCCAACTGCGAGTAGTTTCTTTGCGTCCTTGATAGGGTTCTCGATGTAACTGCTACCATATGCTCGAACCCATCTTCCCCCACATTCGAGAGTGTTCCTCCGATGCCGTATGGCGAAGCATCGGCCGCGACTACAATTTTTTTTCCTTCGTCAAAGTGACATAGGATTGGCGTAGATGTAATCATTTCTTTTAGTTTATTGAATACCTCTGCATGGTTTTCATTCCAAGTCCATTTTTCGTTTTTATCTAACAGTCTATGTAGAGGTTCGGCTATTTCAGCTCGGCCTGGGATGTATTTGCTGTAAAAATTTATGCTTCCCAGGAAGGCCTGGAGCTCCTTAACGTTTGTTGGAGTCGGCATCTCTTTTATTGCCTTTATTTTCTTTTTTAGTGGTTTTATGCCTTGTTCTGAAATCTGATAATCCAGAAATTCCATAGTATCTACTCCCATTATACACTTTTCTTCATTTATACGTAGGTTTGCGTTCTCCAAACGCTGTAGTACCTCTTTTAGTCTGGCATCATGTTCTTCTTTTGTTTTCCCTTGTACTTTAATATTGTCCAAGTAGATCAATATTCCCGGAATGCCTTGCAAACGTGTTACCAGGAATTTTTGAAATATTCTTGGTGCTATGTTTAATCCGTCGAGGAGAACCCCTTCGGAGTGCTAATAGTTAGTATTTCTGCCGTTTGTTTATCTACTCGTAACTGCTTGTAAGCATTCTTTAGGTCCAATTGAGAAACAATTTTTCCACCGTTCAGCGAGGCCATTGCTTCTACTACTGTTGGCAACTGGTATTCTGAGTCCTTTATAAACGGATTCACCGTTATTTTATAGTCTCCGACTACTCTGATTTTCCCATTTGCTTTCTTTACAAAGATTACTGGTGTAGCCCAGTTTGATTGATCTACGGGGCTAATCATCCTGTCTCTTTCCATCTCGCTTAATGCCTCATTTACTGGCTCGGCCATTGCGTATGGTACTCTTCTTGATTTGAAGAATTTTGGTGAAGACCCTGCCTTCAATTCTATGTGTATGGGAGTGCCTTTGTGTCCTGACAGTTCCTTCCTCAACAACCCTGGAAATTCTTTTAACATTAGCTTGTAACCCTGTTCTATATTTTCTACTTTTTTATTCCCGATACCTGGATTCCGAAAGGTTTGAACCACTTTGATCCAAATAAAGGGTCTAGCAGGGTAAGTATGGGCAAACGGCCCCCACGCCGATTCCTGGAGGTGTTATTTTTTAAACAATGCTCCTGGCCTGAAACACCATTGTGTAAAGTTTTAGATCGCTACCCCCCCGTTTAAGGGTAATACGGGGGTGAGCGCCCTTAACGTTATTATTTTTTATCTCGGTTACTACTTAAAATATTTGAATGAGAAAAATATGAAAAAAAGCTACATACTAACTGTACTTCGTGTATTTTTCTCGAAATTGTAAATCAATTATTAAGGGTAGAAAAAAAATAATTAATTTTTTGAGGGTGGTTTTTCGAAACAACCCTTTGAGTGACAACCTCCAAAAAAATAAAAAATAATGCTCTATTATGGTAGTATTATATAAAAAATCCTGAAGATGATCGAGTTGGTGGAACATAGTTAAATAATTTAAAGAAGATCATTATATTATAAAGGGTCTAGCAGGGTAAGTATGGGCAAACGGCCCCGACGTCGATTCCTGGAGGTGTTATTTTTTAAACAATGCTCCTGGCCTGAAACACCATTATGTAAAGTTTTAGATCGCTACCCCCCGTTTAATACGGTAATACGGGGGTAAACGCTCTTATATTTATAATTTTTTTTCTTGGTTAAAGATATTTAAATGAAACAAAAGCGACAATATTTTTCCGGATTTGGAAATGAATTATTACGGGTAGAAAAATATAATTTATATTTGGGGGTAGTTTTTGCACACAACCCTATGAGTGACAACCACCAAAAAATTAAGAATAATACTCTATTATATAACTATCATGTATAAAAATGTAGAATAGTCGCGTTGGTGGAAACATACTTAAATAACCCCTCAACGACGGCGACTGCGTCCCAATATTATTTTTACGCGGACGGCGCGGCGCGGTGAGGCGGCCGCGTCCCTCTATTCACCATACGACGACGTATCGACGTCGCGGTCCGCCGACAGCACGGAACCGTCGCTGTTTTATCGACATTTTGCTTGCGAGTTTACTAATAGAGAAAATCATGAATATTACGATAAAAATTGTTTGAGGGCTTTATTTAGCACCAGTATTATTTAGAAAAATGCCTGAAAGCAGTAGTGATAACTGCATTATTTGTAATTTTTCTTTAATCGATTATAAGTTATCAGCGTTTATATAATCAGAAAGACAGCAAAATACGCCTGGCTAAGTACGGATTATCCCTTCGATATGTGCAAACAAATATAAGCGATTATCACGACAAGGGGTTGTCATTCATAGGGTTGTGTGCAAAAACTACCCCCAAATATAAATTATATTTTTCTACCCGTAATAATTCATTTCCAAATCCGGAAAAATATTGTCGCTTTTGTTTCATTTAAATATCTTTAACCAAGAAAAAAAATTATAAATATAAGAGCGTTTACCCCCGTATTACCGTATTAAACGGGGGGTAGCGATCTAAAACTTTACATAATGGTGTTTCAGGCCAGGAGCATTGTTTAAAAAATAACACCTCCAGGAATCGACGTCGGGGCCGTTTGCCCATACTTACCCTGCTAGACCCTTTATAATATAATGATCTTCTTTAAATTATTTAACTATGTTCCACCAACTCGATCATCTTCAGGATTTTTTATATAATACTACCATAATAGAGCATTATTTTTTATTTTTTTGGAGGTTGTCACTCAAAGGGTTGTTTCGAAAAACCACCCTCAAAAAATTAATTATTTTTTTTCTACCCTTAATAATTGATTTACAATTTCGAGAAAAATACACGAAGTACAGTTAGTATGTAGCTTTTTTTCATATTTTTCTCATTCAAATATTTTAAGTAGTAACCGAGATAAAAAATAATAACGTTAAGGGCGCTCACCCCCGTATTACCCTTAAACGGGGGGGTAGCGATCTAAAACTTTACACAATGGTGTTTCAGGCCAGGAGCATTGTTTAAAAAATAACACCTCCAGGAATCGGCGTGGGGGCCGTTTGCCCATACTTACCCTGCTAGACCCTTTGGTCCCTCGTCTTCTGCCGTGACCACTACCGGTAATTCTTTTGTTATTCCCTTATATTGGACGTTAACCATGGCTATGCCTATTGTTTTTATGGGTCTGTTTCCCCATGCTTTCAATTTTGAGTATGTTTTCGTCCAATTTGGTTCTCTTCCTTTCCAGATTTTTCTATAAGTTGACTCGTTGATTAATGACTCTTGGGCACCATTATCGACTTCCATTTCCACCTCAATTGAGTTTAATTTGAGTTTAGTGTTAAATTCTGATTTTCCTGCGTAATTAATACTTTTGTATTTCGCCGAAAAAATTGTGGTTTCATCCGAATCTTCGTCGGATGTTTGATGCATCCGATGAGTAGCTGATTGATTTTTCTTCTTGATCTTTTGTGCGTTCTTCTTTGAAAAACACGCTGCTTCGATGTGCCCTTCCTTCTCACATGCGGTGCATTTTTTATTTTTGTAGTAACAGTCCTTTGGGTCATGGTTTGTTTTTCCACATCTAAAACACGCCTTTCCCCGCTTTCCATAATCGGTATTCTTTTTCCAAGTCTTTTTTTCCATTTTATGAACAAGATTATTTTCCGGATTTTTAGGCTCTTCTGTAATTTTTCAGTACCTTCGATGCTGCTTCCTATTTCCAGAGCCTTTTCTAGGGTCAACCCTATTTTATTCGTTACCGACACGCATTCTTCGTGTCTCCGGCATAAGTATCTTTGCAATTCTGCATCCGCTATCCCTGCAACAAATCGATCTCTAATCATTACGCTCTGTGGTAGTGCGTCATTAGCTCCTCCAAATTTGCAGTCTCTCGCTAGTGTTCGAATCTCCCTTTCAAAATCCCTGAGGCTTTCTCCGTGTTGTTGGTCTCTTTTCTGAAATAGGACCCGTGCTAACTATTCGTTCACTGGTTTACAAAAATGGGTTTTGCATTTTTCAATAATGTTATCGTATGTTACCGCTGTTAATTCTTCTGGGGCCATAACGTTTTTTATGATTTCGTATGTCTTTGGACCTACCGCAATTAAGAGACTGCATTTTTTATCGTCCTCAGACGTGATTTTATTCGCCGAGAAATAGAACCCGCATCGTTCTATGTATGCTTCCCATTTTTCTTTGGAAGAGTCGAATTCTGGTAATGTACCAATTAGTCGCGCCATTTTATTTTTGTTACTAACCTCCAAAGTTTCCACGTGCTTCTCTATTTGTAATTTTTGTTTTTTGAGAATACTTCCTTCGTTCCTTTGCAGGCTAGCTTCGAGTTGTGATGAGTCTTCCTTTGAGGTTGGCTCTGCAACTTTTTGTGTCGCTTTTGACATACAATTTTCCTAAACACGTGCTCTGGGCCTCGTGTTAATTTCCCTTTCCGTTGATTGGGATTAATTTTTCATTGTTACGTATTTAAATGGGACAGCATTCAATAATATTACTAGATGGTTTATTCTGCGAAATATTCCGGATCAAAGCCGGTTACATTTTTGGACACATGTTCATGACCGACAAAGACTCACGAAGAAGAACGGCGCGCGCATGCGCGTGACCGGCAGCAGCTGATCGGTCGATAATGTATCGATCGTCGATACATGACACGACTACAATAGTATTATTGATTACTTAAATCATATACAATGGGATGTTTTGCTCGCAATTACTAACGTTGACGATTCTACGAAACTTTTGTACGACCACCTTTATTTTGCTATCGAAAACTTTATTCCAAAAATGTATTATAACTGTTCGACTTTTCCTAAATGGTTTTCTCATACCTTAATTGGACTGGTGCGTAAAAAGAAACAGGCTCATAGAGCCTTTAAAAAGAGCTCTCAACTATCTGACTACTTGGCTTTTGTCAATTTGTGAGCCGAATGTAAGAGAATTGCTAAACATTGTTACTCCTCTTACGTACGCGAAACTGAACTATCGGTTCAAAATAATATTAAATCCTTTTGGAGTTATGTAAATTCTAAGCGCAAAACGTCTGGCTTGCCATGTAACATGTTTCACGAAGAAAATGTAGCAAGAGATGATGATAAAATTGCGAATTTATTTGGCATGTTTTTTGGATCAGTTTATCGAAATAGCACTACTAATTACAAAATCCCTGAAAATGGATGTAACCCATGTTTATCTGACCTGGATATTGACATTAGTGATGTTTATATCAGTTTAGATAAACTCGATGTCAATAAAGGACCTGGTATAGATGGTATCCCTCCCTTGTTTTTCAAAATGTGCAGCTTTATTATATCTCGACCGCTTTGGATAATCTTTAATAAATCTCTAAAATCAGGTTTTTTCTCGACATCTTGGAAGACCAGTCTGGTTATGCCCATTTTCAAAAACGGCAACAAATCAAATGTTGAAAATTATAGACCTATAAGCATTATTAGTGTTATACTTAAAATCTTCGAAGAAATTGTAACAAATAAGTTACACAGTACTTTCTCTCTCTCAATATGTGAAGAGCAACATGGTTTCGTAAACAAGCGATCAACTGCCATAAACCTAGCGGTATATTGCAATTTTGTCTCATCTTCTTTAGAAGCAAAACTAGTAGTAAGGCTAGGCCGATTCCAACCCAGGTCCTCTGAGGGGAGCGCGGGGGCGGGGGAAGTGAGGGCGCGCGGGGGAGCGCGGCGGAGGGAAACATGGGCGCGGGGCCTGCGGGGAGAGGAAGACCGGTTGCGCACGCACGAACCGCGGAGTGGGGGAAGCTGCGATGATGGAGGGGATCACTCCAGGCCGAGCCGCCGCGGAGACCGGGCCCACCGCCGCAAACTTTTTAGACCTTACCGGAGGGAGTGAATGACCCCCGAAAAACTTTTTCAAACCCCGATCCACCACCGGAAATCTTTTCCGAGGGAAGGGACAACCTTGACCCACCCCAAATATTTTTCCAAACCATTATGTAGCTGAAATTGTTTTAATAATTTATTTTTACTGGGAATTATTTCGGACGATCTCGGGAAAGATCGGCGTTTTTTTTACACACCGCGTCTTCGGAGGGTGGGAAAGAGATAGAACATTACTTTAAAGCTAAAATCTGGGAGAGGGAAAGAGACAGCGCTACATAGTGATACAAACACATTTTATTCTAAAGCTAACAGTATTTCAAAGCGTTCCGATTTAACGTCGCGGCATATCGTGTGTAATTTGAATCTCCTGGAGTAGTCGTGTAGGATGGCGACATTTGGCAGCGCGAATCATAGAAAGAATTATGCGGCGTCAGCAGAAACTTTTTTCCATACCAATATGTGATGGAAAGTTTTCCCCAACACAGAGAAATAATAATAATTTTTTAATCACCGATATAGCAAACTGTTATGTAGCAAACAGACATATTTTTCCGAACCATTATGTAGCAAGCATTCTAAAGCTAACAGTATTTCGAAGCGTTCCGATTTAACGTCGCGGCGTATCGCGCGATTACGCGTAATTTGACTCCTCTGAGAAACCTGCATGCGATGATGTCATTTTCACAGCGCGAAGAACGCTCGAACGAAATAAACACCGAATCTTAGAATTAGGTGGCGAAACCCCCGAAAACATTTTCAGACCCCGATCCACCACCGGAAATTTTTTCCGAGGGAGGGGACAACCTTGACCCACCCCCGCACCGATCTAGCAAACCAATATGCAGCAGAAATTTTTTTCCCGAGCGCAGAGAAATAATAATTTTTTAATCAACGATCCACCGAACCATTATGTAGAAATATTATTTCAAACAGATATGTAGCAAGCATTCTAAAGATTTTAAAGCGAACAGTATTTCAAAGCGTTCCGATTTAACGTCGCGGCGTATCGCGAGATTTCGCGAAATCTGACTCTTCTGGAGCAGCCGCGCTAGATGACGTCATTTGGCAGCGTGAAGAACAAAATACAATACATGTAGAAACGTCGAATCTTAAAATTATGCGGCATCAGCAGAAAAAATCTTTTCCATATCAACAGACATTTTTTTCGCAACGCAGAGAAATAATAATTTTAATCCCCTCCCTCACCGATCTATCGAACCAATATGTAGCACACACACTCTAAAGCTAACAATTTTAAAAAAATGTTTTTCAATCTTAACATCGCAGCGTATCGCGCGATCACGTGTAATTTGAATCCCCCGTGATGGGACCACCGTGCAAGATTACATCATTTGATGGCGTAACGAACGCACGAATCATAAAAAGAATTATGTGGTGTCAGCAGAAATTGGTGAGGTGAGAAGGAGGAAGACGGATAAGTAAATAGAGAAATAATATGTTTAAGAAATTTAATTACAATTAAAAGAATATAAAAATATAAACAGAAATGGAA
Source organism: Andrena chrysosceles (assembly GCA_963855975.1). Classification (NCBI taxonomy): domain Eukaryota; kingdom Metazoa; phylum Arthropoda; class Insecta; order Hymenoptera; family Andrenidae; genus Andrena; species Andrena chrysosceles. The sequence continues at coordinate 2,512,868 of CAWLCU010000456.1, forward strand.
TATAATTTGGCATTTTTTTCCTACGAGCATCCGCTAAAATATCATTGATGACAGATGCTACCAGTTCGCAATCTACAAGATAATCCTCGTCGTAGTATTCGCTATCACATATTATTTTAACAGCACGACGCGTATATAATGTTTCGCAGGCAGCGTCGCTCTGTTACAACACAGTAACAAAAGTTTTAAAGTTTGTCCTCACATCTTCTGCAGTTTGATACAGCCGCGGATACACATAGCTTACACATGACTTAAGATTAAATAAAAATGATACTGTATGCAGTTTGAAATACAGCGACTTATTACGTAGTATCGTCTTTAGAATTGGAGGCGAGAATCATAGAAAGAATTATGCAGAGTCGATAGAAATTGATGACAAGTGAAGGAGGGAGACAGACAAGCAAATATATTACAATATTTGTAAAATGATTACATATTGTTCAATTAATTAAACAATAGAAATATAAAAATAGAATATAAATAGTGTATCGGCAGAACCATCTCTCTCTCTCTCCCTCTCTCTCTCCCTCTCAATCTCTCGTTCTTTCTCCTTCTCTTTTTCTCTTCTTCACATCAATCGCAAGACAACATGAACATTCTCGAACAGCTGATGGACTTCCTATTTACTTTTCGCGACATCATACATACATACTCTTCCACACAACACCTCGTCTACATTCATACGCACTCACGCTTTCGTGACCGACCCGAGTGCTCAGTTACACAGAACAGTAATATCTCAACAACATTCGCCAAAAGTGTTACGTATCTATTGTATCGCCTCAATTCTTTATCTCTAAATAAACCGCACGATTCTCAACATCTTTGAGTTCTCTCCATACAAATAGAATATAAAAATACAATATAAAAAAGACAAAAATATAATAATAATAATAAAAATAATAATTTAATTTATTGCCCACTTTTGCGTTACAATTTAACAATGAAATAATCTTTCCATTTCATTCTCATGATTGTGTCAGTGTAAGTCCCACCCTTCTAATGTATCCTGCTGTGTCTTAACAATTTTTTCTATTTTACAAGTGTTTCCTAATCTATTCTATGTTGTATAATATTCTTTTATCACTTCCCTGTTCTTCCCATGTTTTCCTTCTCCCTATTATCTCCCATAGAATAGCCAAGTTTTCCCCTTCTCCTCTAATTACCTCTTTCCAATTCCTAAATACAACACCATATAAATATAAAAGAAAATACAATTAAATAAGAAATATAATAAAGCAGAATATAATAATATAATTAAAGTAAATACAATTAAAGAAGAAATATAATAAAAAGAATATAATAATATAATAAAAGAAAATAAAATAATAAAAAAAGAAAATACAATTAAATATCAAATATAATATAAAAAAGAAAAAATATAAAAATAGAATATAAATAGAATATAAAAATAAGAAATAAAAAAATAAAAATATAAAAACTCAATTCAATATAAAAATACAATATAAAAAAAATATAATAAAAGAAAATAAAATAATAAAAAAAGAAAATACAATTAAATATTAAATATAATATAAAAAAGAAAAAATATAAAAATAGAATATAAATAATAAGAAATAAAAAATATAAAAATTCAATATAAAAGTGCATTATAAAAAAAAATATAATAATAATAATAATAATAATTTAATTTATTGTCCACATTCGCGTTACAATTTAACGATCATATACTCTTTCCATTTCATTCCCGTGATTGTGTCAGTGTAAGTCCTACCCTTCTAATGTATCCTGCTGTGTCTTAACAATTTTTTCTATTTTACAAGTGTTTCCTAATCTATTCTATGTTGTATAATATTCTTTTATCACTTCCCTGTTCTTCCCATGTTTTCCTTCTCCCCATTATCTCCTGTAGAATAGCCAAGTTCCTTTCTCATCTAATTACCTCTTTCCAATTGCTGCCATTCTCTCCACTTACTTCACATGCTTCAATCACGTGTTTCACTGTTTCTTCCTCTTTATTACAATGTCTACATATCCTTTCATCTTTCGATATCCAATATTTACATGTCCTCGTTTCACTACCCTGTATGAATATTCCTATCCATTCTAATTCTCCTCTCCTTTCTTTCTTCTTCCCTCATAAGTATTTCGACTTATCTCCTGGTTTGCTTGCCACCTCTCTTAATTCTCTTAGGAACTTTGACTCTTTTATTTTCCTCTCTCTTTCTTGTTCTTGGATGTATATACTTATCTGCTCTATTTTCGTTCACACTTCTTCACCAATAAAAATATAAAAATACAATTGAAAAAGAAAATAAAATAAAATAATAATAAAATAAAATAAAAGAAAATACAATTAAATACGAAAATAAAATACAGTACAATACAATATAAAAAACAATAAAATACAATTAAATAAGAAATATAATAAAAAAGAATAAAATAAAATAATAAATATAATATAAAAAGAAAAAAAACATAAAAATAGAATATAAAAGAATATAATATAAAAAAGAAAAAATATAAAAATACAATGAAAATATAAGATAAAATACAATACAATATAAAAAAATAAATATAAATGAATATAAATGAAAATAAAAATATAAAAATATGAAAATACAATTAAAATAGATAATAAAATACAATACAATATAAAACTCAATAAAAATATAAAAGAAAATAAAAAAAATATATATATATGAATATAAAAATATGAATTAAAAAATAAAAATATAAAAATTCAATATAAAAAATACATTATAAAAAGAAAAAATATAATAATAATAATAGTAATAATAATAATAATTTAATTTGTTTCCCACTTTTGTGTTACAATTTAACGATCATATACTCTTTCCATTTCATTCCCGTGATTGTGTCAGTGTAAGTCCTACTCTTCTAATGTATCCTGCTGTGTCTTAACAAATTTTTTTATTTTACAAGTGTTTCCTAATCTATTTTATGTTGCATAATCTTCTTTTATCACTTTCCTGTTCTTCCCATCTTTTCCTTCTCCCTATTATCTCCTATAGAATAACCAAGTTTGTCCCTTCTCCTCTAATTACCTCTTTCCAATTGCTGCCACTCTCTCCACTTACTTCACATGCTTCAATCACGTGTTTCACTGTTTCTTCCTCTTTCTTACAAACCATACATATCCTTTCTTCTTTCTTCTTTCTTCTTTCTTCTTTCTTCTTTCTTCTTTCTTCTTTCTTCTTTCTTCTTTCTTCTTTCTTCTTTCTTCTTTCTTCTTTCTTCTTTCTTCTTTCTTCTTTCTTCTTTCTTCTTTCTTCTTTCTTCTTTCTTCTTTCTTCTTTCTTCTTTCTTCTTTCTTCTTTCTTCTTTCTTCTTTCTTCTTTCTTCTTTCTTCTTTCTTCTTTCTTCTTTCTTCTTTCTTCTTTCTTCTTTCTTCTTTCTTCTTTCTTCTTTCTTCTTTCTTCTTTCTTCTTTCTTCTTTCTTCTTTCTTCTTTCTTCTTTCTTCTTTCTTCTTTCTTCTTTCTTCTTTCTTCTTTCTTCTTTCTTCTTTCTTCTTTCTTCTTTCTTCTTTCTTCTTTCTTCTTTCTTCTTTCTTCTTTCTTCTTTCTTCTTTCTTCTTTCTTCTTTCTTCTTTCTTCTTTCTTCTTTCTTCTTTCTTCTTTCTTCTTTCTTCTTTCTTCTTTCTTCTTTCGATAACCAGCCACGGAAACCTTTTTTTTTTTTTTTTTTTTTTTTTTTTTACTTGGAGGAAATCCCCACGGATACCCCCCACCCGCGGGGGCGGGCAGGGGGTTATGTGGGACTCGAACCCACTAAAACCTCCAAGGTGGTCTACCTCGTGCGCGGAGCTGCGCGCCTGAGGGGAGGGACTTGGCGCGAGAGCAAACTAGCGATACGTTCGCAACCCTCCCCCCCTGCGCTTCGTGCAGCTCCGCGCAAGACAGCCCCGTAACGGGGTCTTCCCTGGGGGAGTATTAATGGACCTCCCCCAGCTATATTCTCCTGGGCTGGCGGCGCGCGACGGACCACGCGTCCTCGCCGCTTCTTCCGGGGTCGCTGCTACTAGGGCGGGTGGTGCCCCCCGGCACCCCCGCCCCACGACCCCACGATCGAGCTACTACCGGGCCGCGACGGTATATTGCGTCGCGACCGGGCCGGGGCGTTGACGGCCTTAAGGACCGCCCAAAACGCCGCGTCCCGAGGGGGCCCTCAAGGCAGTCGGTTAACAACCGATGGACACCTCGGACGGGCGGATGGCAATGTGCCTACAGGGCGGCCCACTTTCGGCCGCCCAACTTGCCCCGCGAGCTCGATCGCTCTATCGGGTGCGGCGAGATATATCGCCGCTCCCCGGGGGGGCCCTCACTTCGTGGGCCCCCCGTTCTCCTGCTCAGCTCGTCCCGTACGCCGGAACCCCCCTCTCTCACAGGGGGGGCGCACGGGGGAGCCGGTGCCGCACCCGTTATGGGGCGCGGCACTCCTTCCCACTCCCTTGCGGGGGAGTGACGACGACGCGGCCCGGGGCCTACTTGGTGTTAACCGGGGGAGCGGGGCGACCTTCATAACTAAGTCGCCGCACGGCCTCCCCCGGCCCCGGGTCATCTAGCGCGCCTTCTGCGGGGAGCCGCGCGGCGGGGTCGGTGACCCGCTCGCTCGCGGTCCCTCTCTGCCTCCTCCTTCTCCAGCATGATTTCCTCGGAGAAGGAGGAGACGGCCATCCAACAGTCCCGATCCTCCGCCATCCGACGCACGACCGTCGGCAGCGAGAGGTCGGGACCGAGCTGCAGCTCCAGGACCCGGCGGTCGTCCTGCCACTCCGGACAGCTGGCCAGAGTATGCTCCGCCGAGTCCTCGACGCCCCGGCCGCAGCTGTGGCACTGCGACGTCTCCTCCCGCCCTATGCGACACAGATAATCCCCGAAGCACCCTACTCCGGTGATCATCTGCGTCAGGCGGAAGGTTAGCCTGCCATACCTGCGCCCCACCCATTCACCGAGACTGGGCAGGAGCGCCCCGACGACGCGTCCCTCCCGATGTTCGGGGAGGGAGAGCCACTCGATCCATTTGGCTCCCATGCGTCGCCGGGCCTGGCCCCGCGCCTCGGGTCCCTCCGGCGCCAGCGGGTCCCTCGCTCCACGGAGGTCGTGAGAGGCGAAGTAAACCTCCGCCTCCATCTCCGCGAGCAGATGGAAAGGAGGAGACCCAGCCAGCGCCGACAGCTCAGCGTGTGACACCGTGCGGTACGCCCGCACGGAACGGAGGACCGCGCGGCGATGAACTCTGGCAAGGAGCTCTCGCCCGACGCGACAGTCCTCCAGGTCGCCGGCCCACACTGGGGCTCCGTAGAGCGCCATGGACCGGACGACCGTCACGTATAGTCGCCGAACTGCCTCGTGAGGGCCCCCCAGGTTGGGCATGATGCGCGCAAAAGCGAACACCTGTCGCTCCAACCGGGGGCCCAGGACCCGAAAGTGGCGCGTGAATCGCCAGTAGGTATCCAGGGTCAGGCCGAGATATTTCATTGATCGGCCGACCCGGATGCAGGCATCCCCGACCCGCAGGGACGCTCTGTTGGGGACACCACTCCCAACCCTGTCCGCGAGCCATATCGCCTCCGTTTTTTCGAAGGCGACTCGCAGACCGAGCGCCCCTATCACGGGGATGATAAGTCGCAGTGCCCTCTCCGCGAGGTCAAGCGCCGCCACCCATCGCTGCCCGGATGCCACCACCAGAGTATCGTCCGCGTAACAAACAAGCGAGACGTCCGGCGATGGCATTTCCACCCGCAGCACCGCGTCGTAAGCCAAGTTCCATAACAGGGGCCCTAAAACGGACCCCTGTGGCACGCCGCGGTGCACGTGAGTCACCCCGTCCCCGTCCCGGCCGACGTAGGAGACCACCCGGCCGCGGAGATAGTCCCAGATCAGGCGACGAAGGTAGAGCGGGACGCGATGGTAGAGAAGCGCCCGCTCGATCGCCGCCCAGGAGACGGTGTTAAACGCGTTCGCGATGTCGAGTGACACCGCCACGCTCACACCGCCCCCCTCGACCGCCCGGCGCGACAGCGATCTGACCAACAATATGGCGTCCACCGTCGATCGCTGCCGCCTAAAGCCGAATTGGCGGTCGGACAGATCCGGGAATTCCGCGGCTCCTAGGTGGTCCAGGAGGCGGGCAGCCAGAACGCGTTCTAGCAACTTGCCCGCCTCGTCCAGGAGACATATCGGCCGGTATGCCGAGGGCGACTCCGCGGGCTTTCCGGGCTTCCGGAGCAGCACCAACCTCGCCTCTTTCCATGCCGGGGGGAACCTCCCGGTCCTCAGCGCGGCGTCACACACGCGTCTGAGGCCATCCCCCAGGAGCCACGGAAACCTCTCCAGACCTGGCCCATCCCCGAAATTTTTTTTATACCTAACCGAGGCAGGGAATGACGCCGCGGAGACTTCTCCAGACCTGGCCCACGCCCGAAAATTTTTTATACCTAGCCGAGTAAGGAAATGACCTTGGCCCAACCCCGAAAATTTTTTCCAAACCAATATGTGATCGAATTTTCCCCCCAACACAGGGAAATAATAATTAAATAGAAAAAATAGAAAAAATATAAAAAATTGAAAAAATATATACAAGTGAAATTAACTAAACAAATTAAAATCTATATAAATTAATCTCTCCACGCTGCGTTGGCGGTGGCGCGAGCAAGATCCGGGAGCATGTCCCGCAAACGCTCTATCTGGGGCGGTGGTGGCAGCGGTGGCAGGTTCTAAAACATGTAAACGCAAATATAATATTAATACATTCCGCACAATATCCTATCACAATATCACTTACCAGCAAGCCATCAATGGCTGCAGCGATGTTGTCGCTGTCATCGCTGTCATCGGTGTCGGAGGATGAGGAGTCCTCGATGCTGTCCTCACCACCACCACCACCGACTGCTCCCTGCAAATCCTAGAACATAGAAACCTTGATATAATATTCACGTGTTAAACGTAAAAAAAACGTACAAAACATTGTTATGTACATACCTCCTGATTATTCCCCCACATCTCCTGGTCTAAATTTCCCATATCTTTTTTTTATAAAACCCCATTATGACCGTTGGCTACCACGATTGAAGTGCAATTGGTCTCGCTGCATCTCCAGGCTCTTGCATTTAAAATCTTATCATGAAATCGAGAAGTGCGCAGCTTTCCAAAAGTAAGATGCTGTTGTTCTCCACCTTCATTTTCGCTGACGATTCTTAGTTCGGCTATCATTTTCTTCGAATTATTCTCTGGCCTACGCTCTCCTTTCTCCTTCTTCACACGCATCTTCTTCCCCTTCTTCTTTGGACACACCAAGCGACTAGACCAAATCACTTTGATCGGGTATCGAACGTGAATCGAACGTGAATCGTACCACTCCGAACGTGAATCGTACCACTCCGAACGTGAATCGTACTCCTCTGAACGTGTATCAAACGGGTATCGAACGTGAATCGAACGTGTATCGTACCACTCTGAACGTGAATCGTACCACTCCGAACGTGAATCGTACCACTCTGAACGTGAATCGTACCACTTCGAACATGCATCGAACGTCAATCGTGTATTGGACGTGTAATGAACGGCTTTGAACGGGTATTGAACGGCTTTGATCGGGTATCGTCGTAATCTGGGGTACATCACATGTAGGAAGTTGGGGAGGGGCAAGAAAAACATTTTCATATACATTAAAAATTGATTATATTTAAATTATTGAATATTTAAAATATTCAAATGGTGGTTCAAACACCAGAGAAATGCATAAATAAAATATAATCAATTTTTAATGTATATGAAAATGTTTTTCTTGCCCCTCCCCAACTTCCTACATGTGATGTACCCCAGATTACGACGATACCCGATCAAAGCCGTTCAATACCCGTTCAAAGCCGTTCATTACACGTCCAATACACGATTGACGTTCGATGCATGTTCGAAGTGGTACGATTCACGTTCAGAGTGGTACGATTCACGTTCGGAGTGGTACGATTCACGTTCAGAGTGGTACGATACACGTTCGATTCACGTTCGATACCCGTTTGATACACGTTCAGAGGAGTACGATTCACGTTCAGAGTGGTACGATTCACGTTCAGAGTGGTACGATTCACGTTCGATTCACGTTCGATACCCGATCAAAGTGATTTGGTCTAGTCGCTTGGTGTGTCCAAAGAAGAAGGGGAAGAAGATGCGTGTGAAGAAGGAGAAAGGAGAGCGTAGGCCAGAGAATAATTCGAAGAAAATGATAGCGGAACTAAGAATCGTCAGCGAAAATGAAGGTGGAGAACAACAGCATCTTACTTTTGGAAAGCTGCGCACTTCTCGATTTCATGATAAGATTTTAAATGCAAGAGCCTGGAGATGCAGCGAGACCAATTGCACTTCAATCGTGGTAGCCAACGGTCATAATGGGGTTTTATAAAAAAAAGATATGGGAAATTTAGACCAGGAGATGTGGGGGAATAATCAGGAGGTATGTACATAACAATGTTTTGTACGTTTTTTTACGTTTAACACGTGAATATTATATCAAGGTTTCTATGTTCTAGGATTTGCAGGGAGCAGTCGGTGGTGGTGGTGGTGAGGACAGCATCGAGGACTCCTCATCCTCCGACACCGATGACAGCGATGACAGCGACAACATCGCTGCAGCCATTGATGGCTTGCTGGTAAGTGATATTGTGATAGGATATTGTGATAGGATATTGTGCGGAATGTATTAATATTATATTTGCGTTTACATGTTTTAGAACCTGCCACCGCTGCCACCACCGCCCCAGATAGAGCGTTTGCGGGACATGCTCCCGGATCTTGCTCGCGCCACCGCCAACGCAGCGTGGAGAGATTAATTTATATAGATTTTAATTTGTTTAGTTAATTTCACTTGTATATATTTTTTCTATTTTTTATATTTTTTCTATTTTTTCTATTTAATTATTATTTCTCTGTGTTGGGGGGAAAATTCGATCACATATTGGTTTGGAAAAAATTTTCGGGGTTGGGCCAAGGTCATTTCCTCACTCGGCTAGGTATAAAAAATTTTCGGGCGTGGGCCAGGTCTGGAGAGGTCTCCGTGGTTGACAAGCGAAAGCTTATGTTCGGGCCACCGGCCTAGGCGGGCAGTTAGGGGATGACTCGCCGGGACGTTATACGTAGCAAGGCAGCTACGTGGGTTGCCACCATCCGGTATGTTGGTTGGCCCGCGAAAACGGGGTGGGTCCGTTTGGGGCTTCGATCGGGGAAGGGTTCCCGCCCCTACCGACCCCGGGCACGCGCGTACTGTACCCGGGCCCGGCCGAGGATGGTGGGGAGCGGATGAATTCGTCGGACGTCGCGCAGCTGTAGGGCTGCGTGGGGCGGCCACCTCCCGGTATGTTGGTTGGCCCGCGAGAATGGGGTGGGTCCGTTTGGGGCTTCGTTCGGGGAAGGGTTCCTCCTCTCTGCCAGCCCCGGGGAGTGCAAGGCGACAAGCGAAAGCTTTATGTTCGAGCCACCGGCCTAGGCGGGCAGTTAGGGGATGACTCGCCGGGACGTTATACGTAGCAAGGCAGCTGCGTGGGTTGCCACCATCCGGTATGTTGGTGAGCCCGCGGGGGGTTGGGGTGGGACGCAACTCCCTGGGTGGTAGTCAAACCAGATAGCTCCCCTATAGGGAGTTGTCTTCGGGTGGGTTACTTGGGTTTTATTTTCAGGTTCGGTCGCAAGAGGATGGGGGGCTTATTGGGATCTTCCGCGGACCCCGCTCGGGGTGGGCTTAGGTGGGGGTAGATTCGAAGGGGCCGAGGGTGGAATACCCCTCCAGAGACGACGGGAACTCGCCTGAGGGGGACACTAGCTCTCGGGCTGGAGTTACACCGGTCGTTCGTACTGTCGCTGGGGGGCCGGCTTCCGCGTCGCGGGGGTGGGGTGGGCGCTGCGTGATCGTAGGGCTACAAATCCGCGGGGTAGGGTAGGCGTAGCTCTCCTGAGACGACGGAAGTCTCACCTTCGGGTTGGGAGCAACGCCGTACGTCGGCTCGTCGCAGGAGGACTCGGCAACCGCGCGCGGGCTGCGGCTCCCTGCACGCTCGATGTGCAGGTAATATAATTGCTGATCGGCCGGGGGGTGGACGACTCGGGGGTGCGTCTAGGGCATCGTGCTCCAACGTCCGCGGGGTGGGTAGGCGACAGTCCCTTCGAGACGACGGGAACTCGCCTGAGGGGGACACTAGCCCTCGGACTGGAGTTACACCGTATCGCCGGTTCGTCGCTGAGGGACTCAGCTTCCGCGAGCGGTGGGGGGTGGGGCGCACGCTACGGGGGCTGCGAGGGCGGTAGGACTGATGGGACCCCTATGGGAACCATCCTCTCTTTTTGGGGGGTTGGGGGGGTTTTATTTTCAGGTTCGGTCGCAAGAGGACTGGGGGGTTGGGGCTCTTCCGCGGACCCCGCTCGGGGTGGGCGCGTTTCGGGGGATGATCGGTGACGGCCGCCCGGATCGTTCGCGAAGGTCGTCAGGGGGGCAAACGTCGAGGGGCTCGCGGGGTTGGATCCTTGCTCCCTGTCCGGCATATCAACAATGGGGCTTGGGCGGGGAGCAGTTGGATGTCGCGGGACGGTCCACACCTCTCACTTCGCGAGGGGGTGGAACGGGCGGGATGGACGCCGTGGGGCTTCGTTCGGGGTGGACCTACTCCCTGCTCTCCAGTTTCAGCCTATGGGGAGGAGTGGGGGGTAGAGGTCGCGCGCGACCGGCCCGCGGCTTCGCTCCGGAGAGTGTTGGAGGCTGTCTGCGGGCGGGGGGGGAGGGGCGGTCGGGGGCATCGGGGGTGGGGGTCCCCCAGAGACGACGGAAGTCTCGCCTTCGGGCTGGGAGCAACGCCGTACGACGGTTCGTCACTGGGGGATTCGGCTTCCGCGCGCGAACGGCGGCTCCCTGCACGCTCGTTGTGCAGGTAATATAATTGCTGATCCGTTGGGAGGGTGGGCGTTTCGTAGGGCGTAAGGGCAAATCGCGGGGTGGGCGAAGTTCCCCGGAGACGACGGGAACTCACACGGGGGGGACACTAGCTCCCGTTAGTACACCGTACGTCGGTTCGTCGCCGGGGGATTCGGCTTCCGCGCGCGGGCGGCGGCTCGTCTCGCAAGCCGTTGCGGGGCGATGTCGAACCGTCGGGAGGTGGGCGCTGCGCTACGGGGGCATCGTCTGCGGGGTGGCGCGTAGTCGATCGGTTCCTAAGGAACCAAAACTTAGGGGGGAATTATTTTCAGGTACTCGGGAACGATGCGGGCACGCTCCCTGTGATGCTTCCGTTGAACGGGGGGCCAGCAATGTAGTAGGGCTGCGGAAAAGGTGACGTGCGCAGGTACGGTGACCCGAGTAGGGAGACGCGCTGAGAACGGCCCTGAAAAGGCACCTATACGGCCTGTCGACATGTTGCCCGAGTACCGGCCCCAATCGGCGCTGTCAACCCGGACCTCGGGGCTAGCAGGGTGCTATCAGGCCCGCCAGCTGGGAAGTAGCTTAGGGTAAGGGGGGCTGATATTATCAGGCTCTTAGCGTAGGGAAGGGGGGTACCAGAATAGAAGTAGCCCGCTGGGCGCTCAGTGCAGGGACTGGAGCGTCGCATGCTGAAGGGCGGCGATGGGGTTTGGGGGGGGGTTGGGCGGGGGTGACGCGTGTACGTGGCCAACATCGTCACCTTGTGTAGTGTGCCCGTTGGGGGACTCGCTTCCTTCGGGCAGGGAAAATCTTTGGCGCGGGACATGGGCCGGCCTATACTCCCGTGCTTCGGCCACCGTGGAGGTTTTGTGGGGGGGGGGGTAGATTCCCGACCATCCCCATAACTCCCAGACCTCCCCTGAGGTCGGGGGTGTCTAAGCCCAAAGACTTCCTCCACGTTAATATAAAAAAATACCTCTCTCCAGTGCCGACCGCCTTGACGTGGCGAGAGGGCTCCGGGGTAGCGGCGACGCCCCACGTCGGGCGATATGAGGGGGCTCCGTTCCTCTTCTATCGGCCGTCGGGGGGTGCTGCTGCCCTGGCCAAGGGTCGGCAACCCCTGTGGAGCGTGCGCGATTCCGCGCGCCGTGGGCCCCGGGTAGGTTGGTGCTTCCTTCCTGCCCTGGGACCGCGGGGTGCGCGCGACGCCGCTCCACCCTCTTCTCCCAAATATCATCCGCGAACCCCGCTCGGGGTGGGCGCGATTCGGAGTTCCGTTCGAAGGTGGCCCTCGGGAGAAAAGGGGCATCACGGCCTCGCCCGAGCAGCGCGCGAGCACGGCGACGTGTGCGGGATGGCTACCAGGGTAGGGGAACGTCGTGGGGTTTCGTTCGGGGCGGGTACCCGCCCTTCTCTACCCCGGGAGGTTACGGCGACATATGTTCGTGCCCCCGGCCGAGGTAAGATTAGGGGGGATGATTCGTCGGGACGTTATGCGCAGCAAATATGCTGCGTGTTCTGCCGCCATCCGGGATGTTGGCTGGCCCGCGAAAACGGGGTGGGCTCGTTTGGGGCTTCGTTCGGGGAAGGGTTCCTCCTTTCTGTCAGCCCCGGGGAGCGCAAGGCGACAAGCGAAAGCTTATGTTCGGGCCACCGGCCTAGGCGGGCAGTTAGGGGATGACTCGCCGGGACGTTATACGTAGCAAGGCAGCTACGTGGGTTGCCACCATCCGGTATGTTGGTTGGCCCGCGAAAACGGGGTGGGTCCGTTTGGGGCTTCGATCGGGGAAGGGTTCCCGCCCCTACCGACCCCGGGCACGCGCGTACTGTACCCGGGCCCGGCCGAGGATGGTGGGGAGCGGATGAATTCGTCGGACGTCGCGCAGCTGTAGGGCTGCGTGGGGCGGCCACCTCCCGGTATGTTGGTTGGCCCGCGAGAATGGGGTGGGTCCGTTTGGGGCTTCGTTCGGGGAAGGGTTCCTCCTCTCTGCCAGCCCCGGGGAGTGCAAGGCGACAAGCGAAAGCTTTATGTTCGAGCCACCGGCCTAGGCGGGCAGTTAGGGGATGACTCGCCGGGACGTTATACGTAGCAAGGCAGCTGCGTGGGTTGCCACCATCCGGTATGTTGGTGAGCCCGCGGGGGGTTGGGGTGGGACGCAACTCCCTGGGTGGTAGTCAAACCAGATAGCTCCCCTATAGGGAGTTGTCTTCGGGTGGGTTACTTGGGTTTTATTTTCAGGTTCGGTCGCAAGAGGATGGGGGGCTTATTGGGATCTTCCGCGGACCCCGCTCGGGGTGGGCTTAGGTGGGGGTAGATTCGAAGGGGCCGAGGGTGGAATACCCCTCCAGAGACGACGGGAACTCGCCTGAGGGGGACACTAGCTCTCGGGCTGGAGTTACACCGGTCGTTCGTACTGTCGCTGGGGGGCCGGCTTCCGCGTCGCGGGGGTGGGGTGGGCGCTGCGTGACCGTAGGGCTACAAATCCGCGGGGTAGGGTAGGCGTAGCTCTCCTGAGACGACGGAAGTCTCACCTTCGGGTTGGGAGCAACGCCGTACGTCGGCTCGTCGCAGGAGGACTCGGCAACCGCGCGCGGGCTGCGGCTCCCTGCACGCTCGATGTGCAGGTAATATAATTGCTGATCGGCCGGGGGGTGGACGACTCGGGGGTGCGTCTAGGACATCGTGCTCCAACGTCCGCGGGGTGGGTAGGCGACAGTCCCTTCGAGACGACGGGAACTCGCCCGAGGGGGACACTAGCCCTCGGACTGGAGTTACACCGTATCGCCGGTTCGTCGCTGAGGGACTCGGCTTCCGCGAGCGGTGGGGGGTGGGGCGCACGCTACGGGGGCTGCGAGGGCGGTAGGACTGATGGGACCCCTATGGGAACCATCCTCTCTTTTTGGGGGGTTGGGGGGGTTTTATTTTCAGGTTCGGTCGCAAGAGGATTGGGGGGTTGGGGCTCTTCCGCGGACCCCGCTCGGGGTGGGCGCGTTTCGGGGGATGATCGGTGACGGCCGCCCGGATCGTTCGCGAAGGTCGTCAGGGGGGCAAACGTCGAGGGGCTCGCGGGGTTGGATCCTTGCTCCCTGTCCGGCATATCAACAATGGGGCTTGGGCGGGGAGCAGTTGGATGTCGCGGGACGGTCCACACCTCTCACTTCGCGAGGGGGTGGAACGGGCGGGATGGACGCCGTGGGGCTTCGTTCGGGGTGGACCTACTCCCTGCTCTCCAGTTTCAGCCTATGGGGAGGAGTGGGGGGTAGAGGTCGCGCGCGACCGGCCCGCGGCTTCGCTCCGGAGAGTGTTGGAGGCTGTCTGCGGGCGGGGGGGGGGAGGGGCGGTCGGGGGCATCGGGGGTGGGGGTCCCCCAGAGACGACGGAAGTCTCGCCTTCGGGCTGGGAGCAACGCCGTACGACGGTTCGTCACTGGGGGATTCGGCTTCCGCGCGCGAACGGCGGCTCCCTGCACGCTCGTTGTGCAGGTAATATAATTGCTGATCCGTTGGGAGGGTGGGCGTTTCGTAGGGCGTAAGGGCAAATCGCGGGGTGGGCGAAGTTCCCCGGAGACGACGGGAACTCACACGGGGGGGACACTAGCTCCCGTTAGTACACCGTACGTCGGTTCGTCGCCGGGGGATTCGGCTTCCGCGCGCGGGCGGCGGCTCGTCTCGCAAGCCGTTGCGGGGCGATGTCGAACCGTCGGGAGGTGGGCGCTGCGCTACGGGGGCATCGTCTGCGGGGTGGCGCGTAGTCGATCGGTTCCTAAGGAACCAAAACTTAGGGGGGAATTATTTTCAGGTACTCGGGAACGATGCGGGCACGCTCCCTGTGATGCTTCCGTTGAACGGGGGGCCAGCAATGTAGTAGGGCTGCGGAAAAGGTGACGTGCGCAGGTACGGTGACCCGAGTAGGGAGACGCGCTGAGAACGGCCCTGAAAAGGCACCTATACGGCCTGTCGACATGTTGCCCGAGTACCGGCCCCAATCGGCGCTGTCAACCCGGACCTCGGGGCTAGCAGGGTGCTATCAGGCCCGCCAGCTGGGAAGTAGCTTAGGGTAAGGGGGGCTGATATTATCAGGCTCTTAGCGTAGGGAAGGGGGGTACCAGAATAGAAGTAGCCCGCTGGGCGCTCAGTGCAGGGACTGGAGCGTCGCATGCTGAAGGGCGGCGATGGGGTTTGGGGGGGGGTTGGGCGGGGGTGACGCGTGTACGTGGCCAACATCGTCACCTTGTGTAGTGTGCCCGTTGGGGGACTCGCTTCCTTCGGGCAGGGAAAATCTTTGGCGCGGGACATGGGCCGGCCTATACTCCCGTGCTTCGGCCACCGTGGAGGTTTTGTGGGGGGGGGGGGTAGATTCCCGACCATCCCCATAACTCCCAGACCTCCCCTGAGGTCGGGGGTGTCTAAGCCCAAAGACTTCCTCCACGTTAATATAAAAAAATACCTCTCTCCAGTGTCGACCGCCTTGACGTGGCGAGAGGGCTCCGGGGTAGCGGCGACGCCCCACGTCGGGCGATATGAGGGGGCTCCGTTCCTCTTCTATCGGCCGTCGGGGGGTGCTGCTGCCCTGGCCAAGGGTCGGCAACCCCTGTGGAGCGTGCGCGATTCCGCGCGCCGTGGGCCCCGGGTAGGTTGGTGCTTCCTTCCTGCCCTGGGACCGCGGGGTGCGCGCGACGCCGCTCCACCCTCTTCTCCCAAATATCATCCGCGAACCCCGCTCGGGGTGGGCGCGATTCGGAGTTCCGTTCGAAGGTGGCCCTCGGGAGAAAAGGGGCATCACGGCCTCGCCCGAGCAGCGCGCGAGCACGGCGACGTGTGCGGGATGGCTACCAGGGTAGGGGAACGTCGTGGGGTTTCGTTCGGGGCGGGTACCCGCCCTTCTCTACCCCGGGAGTTTACGGCGACATATGTTCGTGCCCCCGGCCGAGGTAAGATTAGGGGGGATGATTCGTCGGGACGTTATGCGCAGCAAATATGCTGCGTGTTCTGCCGCCATCCGGGATGTTGGCTGGCCCGCGAAAACGGGGTGGGCTCGTTTGGGGCTTCGTTCGGGGAAGGGTTCCTCCTTTCTGTCAGCCCCGGGGAGCGCAAGGCGACAAGCGAAAGCTTATGTTCGGGCCACCGGCCTAGGCGGGCAGTTAGGGGATGACTCGCCGGGACGTTATACGTAGCAAGGCAGCTACGTGGGTTGCCACCATCCGGTATGTTGGTTGGCCCGCGAAAACGGGGTGGGTCCGTTTGGGGCTTCGATCGGGGAAGGGTTCCCGCCCCTACCGACCCCGGGCACGCGCGTACTGTACCCGGGCCCGGCCGAGGATGGTGGGGAGCGGATGAATTCGTCGGACGTCGCGCAGCTGTAGGGCTGCGTGGGGCGGCCACCTCCCGGTATGTTGGTTGGCCCGCGAGAATGGGGTGGGTCCGTTTGGGGCTTCGTTCGGGGAAGGGTTCCTCCTCTCTGCCAGCCCCGGGGAGTGCAAGGCGACAAGCGAAAGCTTTATGTTCGAGCCACCGGCCTAGGCGGGCAGTTAGGGGATGACTCGCCGGGACGTTATACGTAGCAAGGCAGCTGCGTGGGTTGCCACCATCCGGTATGTTGGTGAGCCCGCGGGGGGTTGGGGTGGGACGCAACTCCCTGGGTGGTAGTCAAACCAGATAGCTCCCCTATAGGGAGTTGTCATCGGGTGGGTTACTTGGGTTTTATTTTCAGGTTCGGTCGCAAGAGGATGGGGGGCTTATTGGGATCTTCCGCGGACCCCGCTCGGGGTGGGCTTAGGTGGGGGTAGATTCGAAGGGGCCGAGGGTGGAATACCCCTCCAGAGACGACGGGAACTCGCCTGAGGGGGACACTAGCTCTCGGGCTGGAGTTACACCGGTCGTTCGTACTGTCGCTGGGGGGCCGGCTTCCGCGTCGCGGGGGTGGGGTGGGCGCTGCGTGACCGTAGGGCTACAAATCCGCGGGGTAGGGTAGGCGTAGCTCTCCTGAGACGACGGAAGTCTCACCTTCGGGTTGGGAGCAACGCCGTACGTCGGCTCGTCGCAGGAGGACTCGGCAACCGCGCGCGGGCTGCGGCTCCCTGCACGCTCGATGTGCAGGTAATATAATTGCTGATCGGCCGGGGGGTGGACGACTCGGGGGTGCGTCTAGGACATCGTGCTCCAACGTCCGCGGGGTGGGTAGGCGACAGTCCCTTCGAGACGACGGGAACTCGCCCGAGGGGGACACTAGCCCTCGGACTGGAGTTACACCGTATCGCCGGTTCGTCGCTGAGGGACTCGGCTTCCGCGAGCGGTGGGGGGTGGGGCGCACGCTACGGGGGCTGCGAGGGCGGTAGGACTGATGGGACCCCTATGGGAACCATCCTCTCTTTTTGGGGGGTTGGGGGGGTTTTATTTTCAGGTTCGGTCGCAAGAGGATTGGGGGGTTGGGGCTCTTCCGCGGACCCCGCTCGGGGTGGGCGCGTTTCGGGGGATGATCGGTGACGGCCGCCCGGATCGTTCGCGAAGGTCGTCAGGGGGGCAAACGTCGAGGGGCTCGCGGGGTTGGATCCTTGCTCCCTGTCCGGCATATCAACAATGGGGCTTGGGCGGGGAGCAGTTGGATGTCGCGGGACGGTCCACACCTCTCACTTCGCGAGGGGGTGGAACGGGCGGGATGGACGCCGTGGGGCTTCGTTCGGGGTGGACCTACTCCCTGCTCTCCAGTTTCAGCCTATGGGGAGGAGTGGGGGGTAGAGGTCGCGCGCGACCGGCCCGCGGCTTCGCTCCGGAGAGTGTTGGAGGCTGTCTGCGGGCGGGGGGGGAGGGGCGGTCGGGGGCATCGGGGGTGGGGGTCCCCCAGAGACGACGGAAGTCTCGCCTTCGGGCTGGGAGCAACGCCGTACGACGGTTCGTCACTGGGGGATTCGGCTTCCGCGCGCGAACGGCGGCTCCCTGCACGCTCGTTGTGCAGGTAATATAATTGCTGATCCGTTGGGAGGGTGGGCGTTTCGTAGGGCGTAAGGGCAAATCGCGGGGTGGGCGAAGTTCCCCGGAGACGACGGGAACTCACACGGGGGGGACACTAGCTCCCGTTAGTACACCGTACGTCGGTTCGTCGCCGGGGGATTCGGCTTCCGCGCGCGGGCGGCGGCTCGTCTCGCAAGCCGTTGCGGGGCGATGTCGAACCGTCGGGAGGTGGGCGCTGCGCTACGGGGGCATCGTCTGCGGGGTGGCGCGTAGTCGATCGGTTCCTAAGGAACCAAAACTTAGGGGGGAATTATTTTCAGGTACTCGGGAACGATGCGGGCACGCTCCCTGTGATGCTTCCGTTGAACGGGGGGCCAGCAATGTAGTAGGGCTGCGGAAAAGGTGACGTGCGCAGGTACGGTGACCCGAGTAGGGAGACGCGCTGAGAACGGCCCTGAAAAGGCACCTATACGGCCTGTCGACATGTTGCCCGAGTACCGGCCCCAATCGGCGCTGTCAACCCGGACCTCGGGGCTAGCAGGGTGCTATCAGGCCCGCCAGCTGGGAAGTAGCTTAGGGTAAGGGGGGCTGATATTATCAGGCTCTTAGCGTAGGGAAGGGGGGTACCAGAATAGAAGTAGCCCGCTGGGCGCTCAGTGCAGGGACTGGAGCGTCGCATGCTGAAGGGCGGCGATGGGGTTTGGGGGGGGGTTGGGCGGGGGTGACGCGTGTACGTGGCCAACATCGTCACCTTGTGTAGTGTGCCCGTTGGGGGACTCGCTTCCTTCGGGCAGGGAAAATCTTTGGCGCGGGACATGGGCCGGCCTATACTCCCGTGCTTCGGCCGCCGTGGAGGTTTTGTGGGGGGGGGGGTAGATTCCCGACCATCCCCATAACTCCCAGACCTCCCCTGAGGTCGGGGGTGTCTAAGCCCAAAGACTTCCTCCACGTTAATATAAAAAAATACCTCTCTCCAGTGTCGACCACCTTGACGTGGTGAGAGGGCAGTAGGGCGGTGGCTATGCTCCGTGTCGGGCGGTAGAGTTGGGTACCTGTTCCCTTCGCTTCCGGCCGGCAGGGGGTGCGGCCGTCCTAGCCAAGAGTCGACCATCCCAAGGAACACTTACACGCATCGCGGGTTCGTGGGGGGGCCGGTGGGCCCTCCCCGTTTCTTCGCTTACGGGGGGCCGGGTGGGGCCTTCCGGCCTGTCCTCGGACCGGCGATGCACTTACACAACACACTCCTTACACATACACATCCTTTCCCCTTTGCGTAGTTTCTGGGAGCCGCCGGGCGGGGGGCCGTCGCCCTTTAAGACACTTTTATGGAATGGACAAAATAGAAGAAGCCTCGGAACCTACGCCGCTATCGGGGGGTAATCGCCCGACTCAGTTTGGCCCAGTCAGCAGCCACTCTGAAGTAAGACATCAGACTGATGACGCCGAGTTGGTGCCTCGGACCGGCGTCACTGGTGATGGGGAGGGTATGTTGCCACCCCACCCAGAAGAAGCCACAGAAGCAGGACTGGCTTTTTATCACTCCATGGACGACGAGTTTATGAACAGAGAGAGAGAGGGTTCCGGATGTGGGGGTGGCAATCCAGCCACTTCCCACGAAGGGCCCTCGAGCGCTGAGGGCGGTTCGATCGCGGACTCGGGGACACTTGTTGCTCCCGAGATCCTGCGGGTCCGTCGCGCAGACACCGCTACGGAGGCGGATCGGGCGGAGAGCCCAACGTTCGCAGCCTCGGAGGCGGAGTGGGAGGACGTCGTGAGCGAGACGCCTAACATCTCGCGCTCACGGATCGGGGGTGCTCCGCGTACGGCGCCACTTAACACCAGAGGTGTGCCGTACGTGAGGAGCGTGGAGCTGAAGGCGACCGCGGAGGTCCGACAGTTGCTCGGACTCCACAAGGAGGTCGCCGAGCTCCTGAGCCGGCTGGACTCGAGCGCCGTGTCCATCGCGCCGTCGTCGCGAGGCGCGTCGCCCGCCGGCTCTGCCCGGTCGGGGGTGTCAACGCTGCGCGCTGGCTTGACGCCCGGGGAGGCCCTCGTCGTGTTGGAGAGGTGCGACGCGCTCGTGGCGACTGACGAGCCAGTCGTGATCTCCTCCGACGACGAGGAGGAGGGAGGAAGGCTGGGCACCGCGGTGCTCGGGCCGTCGGGGGGGGGGGGGCGTCGTGGAGGCGCCCGCGGACGCCGCGGGGACGACCATGGAGGTCGACGCCCCGACTGATGGCGAGAGTGACGGCGGCGGTTCCGTCGTGGGGAGAGTGCGGCGTGAAGGTGAGGCCGGGGCTCGCCGCCGAATCGAGTCGGGCACGGAGGAGGACGGCCCTGCTGGGTCCGGTGACGTCGGTGCGAGCTGCCTGGACGCCCCCTTGCCGTCTTCTGACGGGGGCACCGACACGGGCGCGAGACCCGGCTTTGTCCCGGGCAAGCGGGGAAGGAAGCCCGGGGTTTGGACGGACCCAAAAAGGTTGGGTCCAGGAATGAAAGCCCTACCGACACGGTCGGAGCTCCGCGACTGGGCAGAGACGATGTCGGTGGGCGGTCTTGCGGGACAGGCGCAGCGAGAGCTGGACGCGGTCGCCGCGACTATCAGCGCGGCGAAACATCTGAAGACAACAGATACGCGCGCTGTTAGGATCGCGATTAGGCGCGCGTCCGCTCTCGCGGCAGAATTGACCGGCAGAGCCGAGAGGGGGGAGAACCCCGATAAGCCGGCACGGGAGGTGGTGTTCCGCCAGGGGATGTGGGAAATCAAATCCCACAAGCTGGCGACGCAGGTGCGGGCCCTGACGGCACAGGCCCATACACTGGGAGAGTGCCTGCATGTCAGGGAGAGGGAACTGGAGTTCCTGCGCGGAAAATACGCCCGCCTGGAAACGCGGGCGTCCCTCAAAGGTGTGGACGTGACGGAGTCGGAGGCTATGTCCTTCCATCCGTCCGTCCCCCTTCCAACACGCGCGGAGCTCCTCCCGCCCTGTTTGCCCCCCTGGACGGACGCCGGTGCCCCGCCACCACCATCATCGGTGGCTACTCCGGGGCCCTCATCGGCTGCGAGGCCCGATCCCCTTCCCGACGAGGCGGCCAGGGGCGGCTCCGGCGTCAAGAAGAAGAAGAAGAGGAGACGGGAGGCGTCACCTCCGCCCTCGACTCCGATCTTGGACCCTCCATCCCGGGGCGCCGGTGCCGCTACTGACGAGCAGCCGTGGGACGCCGTGCTGCGCCGGATGGAGGAGCTGGAGAGACGGGTGGATTCGCGTCTCCAGGCCCTGGGCAGGGTCCTGGGTCGTGGGGAGTCGACGCTGGGTTCGGCTGTTGGGGTCGGGGCTGAGGCCCCTTCCCGTGAGGAGAAGAAGGGGGCCGGGAGGCAGACGAGTGCAGGCGGGTCCGCTGCGGGACCGACGAGTGTGCCTGTGGACGAATCGGGGGCTGGTCTCCCCGTGCCGCCACCTTCTTCTCAAAAGAAGAAGGCCGGGCTACTTCCGGCTGTTAAGGCTGGGAAGAAGAAGAAGGGGTCGCCGGGGGCTGGTCCCTTGTCTGGTTCTGTGGGGAGTGGGGCGGGTACTTCGTCCCAGCTGACCCCCACGCAAATTAGACGGCGGCGTAGGAAGGCAGCGAGAGCCGCCAAGAGGGCGGCCGCGACAGCTGCCGCGTCCGGTGTACGGGCCGCGGCCCCTGGGACACAGGCTGCTTCTCTGAGCACCTGGGCCCAAGTCGTCGGCCGCGGGGCCAAGAAGAAGGCGGCGAGAGCGGCGGCCGGAAGCGGCGGTAAGGGAGGGGCAGGAAAGGGGGCTGCGGCTACGTCGGCTCCCCAACGGTCTGGTGTGTCCGGACCAGCCCCGGTTACGATCCCGCGTACCCCCAGAACTGCGGCGGTGGCCATCACCGCCCCTGCTGGGGGGGAGGAGGAATTCTCCACGCGGGTCGCCGGCGCGATGGCGGCCATTAAGGTCGCCGACCTCGGCATTACATCCATGCGACCGAGGCGCGCCGTCACCGGGGGACTGGTCCTTGAGATCTCCGGATCTCAGGGCTCGGCCAAAGCTGCCGCCCTCAAAGCGAGGCTTGTGGAGCAGCTGGGGGACACCGGCATAAAGGTGCATTGCCCCCAAAAGATGGCCGAGTTCCGGGTGTGCGGTCTGACGGAGCTGGCGTCCGTGGGGGCGGTGCGGGGTGCGATCGCGACCCAGGGGGCCTGCGCGGCGGAGGACGTCTCGGTGGGCGAGAAGCGCCGGGACACTGCCGGGCTTTTCTCCCTCTGGGTTCGCGGGCCCGTGGCGGCTGCTGCCAGGCTCATCAAGGCGACCACGATAGTCGTGGATTCGCTGGTGGCCCGCGTGGTGCCCCTCGCGCAGCGGAGGCTGCAGTGCTTCCGCTGCCTCGAGTTTGGCCACGTACGGGCCAAGTGCAGCAGCCCCACCAACAGGAGCGGCCTATGTTACCGTTGCGGTAACGAGGGACACGTGGCGCGCTCCTGCGTGGCCGCCCCCCGCTGCCCGCTCTGCGCAGCGGCTGGGCTCCCCGGCGGTCACAGAATGGGTGGTCCGGCCTGTCGGCCCCCGCTGCGGTTCGTCCTGGGACCCAGAGGGGGAAATCCGCCCCGGCGCCGTCCGGGGCTCGCCCTCCCCCGCCTTCGGGCGATTCCCCCGCGCTCGCCGTGTCTCCCCCAACCGCGACCTTGCCGGTGTCGATGGAGACCGACCCCCTGGCCTCAACATCCATGGCCGGGGCTGGCGCTGGCAAGAGGAAGGATCGCGAGGAGTCGGATCCTCCGACTAGCGATGCCCCTTCGCCGGTGCCCAGGGGGTCTCCCAAGGCCCCGAAGAAGAAGAAGAAGGAGAAAGGGGGGAGCAACCCAGGGCTCCTCTCTGGGGGGCCTCAGCTGGTCGGACGGGAGGCCTTCCTGAAGGACAGTGGGGTCCCTTCACCGGCGGGTGGAGCGGCGGGGGATGTGGGGAGCGAGGAGGCGCGCGGACTGGCGCGCTCGGTCGCGGCGTCGTTTGGGGGTGGTTCCCACCTCCCAGACGACGGGACGGAGAGTCTCGGGCCCCCCAGTACCATCGGGGATGTGGCCCGACCCGCGGGAGTGTCGGAGGAGGCCGACGTTAACAACGTGTAATGTCACGAGGCCCTCCGATACTACTCGCGAACCTCATCCACTCCATGCGAGCGCACGACCTGCTGGAGCAGGCTCGCGTGGAGTTGGGGGTCGGGCTGGCCGTCGTCGCCGAGCCGTATCCGCTGGAGGACCGATGCTTTCGGTCCACCAACCCGGATCGGCAAGTGGCGATGACGTGGGAGGTGGGAAGAGGCGCCCCGTCGTGCTCGATCGCCCAACATGGGCGGGGCTGGATGGCCGTGAAGTGGGGGAATCTCCTCGTGGTAGGCTGCTACCTGGCGCCTAGGTTGACCGCCCCGGAGTTCGAGGACCGGTTGAGCGAGGTGGGGGCTTTTCTCGCCCCCCAATTAGCTCGGCCGGTGGTCCTATTGGGGGATTTCAACGCCCACGCTCGCGAGTGGGGCGCCCCCAGGACGGATCTCCGGGGCGAGGCGCTGCTCGAGTGGGCAGAGGCAATGGGGTTCATCTTAAAGAACCCCTACGCAGTCACGACGTTCCGCGGGCCGCGGGGCGAGTCGGTCATCGACCTCGTCTGGGTTAACCCCGCGGCTGCGGCGTTGACGTCGGACTGCTGGGTGGCGGAGGATTCGGAGCCAGGTTCGGATCACATGTATGTGATGCTGGCCACCTCCGCTGCCCCGCCTGCCCCTCGAGCCGGTAGACAGCCGCCGCGTTGGGCGCTCAAGCAGCTCGATGCTGGCGCGGCCCAGTTGGCGTCCTCCGTTGTCGCCTGGCCTCCTTTGCCGGGCGACATCCTCGACGACCCCGTTGCTGGCGCCCTTTGGCTCCGGCGCGCGTTGCAGTCGGTCTGCGACGCGACTATGCCGCGAGCCTGCGCGCCGGGTGGGGGTCGGAGGTCGGTGTACTGGTGGTCAACGGAGATCGCGGATCTCCGCGCAGCAAGTCTGCGGGCTCGACGCCAGTACACCAAAGCCCGCCGTTGGGATCGACGGCGGATCACGGAGGACCGGCTCCAGGAGCTGCGCTCCGCGTTTTCTGCGGCGCACAGAGAGCTCCGTGGGGCCATAGCCCGGGCTAAGACCCGTTCGTGTGACGAGTTCCTCGCTACCCTCAACGAGGACCCTTGGGGGCGCCCGTACAAGGCCGTGTCGATCAAACTCGGACCTTGGGCGCCCCCTGTGACAGAGGGCCTCGAGCCCCGGCTTCTCCTCGAAGTCCTGTCGGCGCTATTCCCCCCTCCCCATGTTCCTGGGGAGGGTGGCGTCGACGGGTCGGGAGACCCGGGGTTGACTTGGGGCACCGATATCGTGGATGCCCCGAGGGTCACGGAGGAGGAGCTCGCTTCCGCGGTGCAGCGAATGTGTAAGAAGAGCGCTGCGCCCGGACCGGACGGGGTGCCTGGGCGAGCCTGGGCCTGCGCAATGGGCGCCCTGGGGGATGGCCTCAGACGCGTGTGTGACGCCGCGCTGAGGACCGGGAGGTTCCCCCCGGCATGGAAAGAGGCGAGGTTGGTGCTGCTCCGGAAGCCCGGAAAGCCCGCGGAGTCGCCCTCGGCATACCGGCCGATATGTCTCCTGGACGAGGCGGGCAAGTTGCTAGAACGCGTTCTGGCTGCCCGCCTCCTGGACCACCTGGGAGCCGCGGAATTCCCGGATCTGTCCGACCGCCAATTCGGCTTTAGGCGGCAGCGATCGACGGTGGACGCCATATTGTTGGTCAGATCGCTGTCGCGCCGGGCGGTTGAGGGGGGCGGTGTGAGCGTGGCGGTGTCACTCGACATCGCGAACGCGTTTAACACCGTCTCCTGGGCGGCGATCGAGCGGGCGCTTCTATACCATCGCGTCCCGCTCTACCTTCGTCGCCTGATCTGGGACTATCTCCGCGGCCGGGTGGTCTCCTATGTCGGCCGGGACGGGGACGGGGTGACTCACGTGCGCCGCGGCGTGCCACAGGGGTCCGTTTTAGGGCCCCTGTTATGGAACTTGGCCTACGACGCGGTGCTGCGGGTGGAAATGCCATCGCCGGACGTCTCGCTTGTTTGTTACGCGGACGATACTCTGGTGGTGGCATCCGGGCAGCGATGGGTGGCGGCGCTCGACCTCGCGGAGAGGGCACTGCGACTTATCATCCCCGTGATAGGGGCGCTCGGTCTGCGAGTCGCCTTCGAGAAAACGGAGGCGATATGGCTCGCGGACAGGGTTGGGAGTGGTGTCCCCAACAGAGCGTCCCTGCGGGTCGGGGATGCCTGCATCCGGGTCGGCCGATCAATGAAATATCTCGGCCTGACCCTGGATACCTACTGGCGATTCACGCGCCACTTTCGGGTCCTGGGCCCCCGGTTGGAGCGACAGGTGTTCGCTTTTGCGCGCATCATGCCCAATCTGGGGGGCCCTCACGAGGCAGTTCGGCGACTATACGTGACGGTCGTGCGGTCCATGGCGCTCTACGGAGCCCCAGTGTGGGCCGGCGACCTGGAGGACTGTCGCGTCGGGCGAGAGCTCCTTGCCAGAGTTCATCGCCGCCCGGTCCTCCGTTCCGTGCGGGCGTACCGCACGGTGTCACACGCCGAGCTGTCGGCGCTGGCTGGGTCTCCTCCTTTCCATCTGCTCGCGGAGATGGAGGCGGAGGTTTACATCGCCTCTCACGACCTCCGTGGAGCGAGGGACCCGCTGGCGCCGGAGGGACCCGAGGCGCGGGGCCAGGCCCGGCGACGCATGGGAGCCAAATGGATCGAGTGGCTCTCCCTCCCCGAACATCGGGAGGGACGCGTCGTCGGGGCGCTCCTGCCCATTCTCGGTGAATGGGTGGGGCGCAGGTATGGCAGGCTAACCTTCCGCCTGACGCAGATGATCACCGGAGTAGGGTGCTTCGGGGATTATCTGTGTCGCATAGGGCGGGAGGAGACGTCGCAGTGCCACAGCTGCGGCCGGGGCGTCGAGGACTCGGCGGAGCATACTCTGGCCAGCTGTCCGGAGTGGCAGGACGACCGCCGGGTCCTGGAGCTGCAGCTCGGTCCCGACCTCTCGCTGCCGACGGTCGTGCGTCGGATGGCGGAGGATCGGGACTGTTGGATGGCCGTCTCCTCCTTCTCCGAGGAAATCATGCTGGAGAAGGAGGAGGCAGAGAGGGACCGCGAGCGAGCGGGTCACCGACCCCGCCGCGCGGCTCCCCGCAGAAGGCGCGCTAGATGACCCGGGGCCGGGGGAGGCCGTGCGGCGACTTAGTTATGAAGGTCGCCCCGCTCCCCCGGTTAACACCAAGTAGGCCCCGGGCCGCGTCGTCGTCACTCCCCCGCAAGGGAGTGGGAAGGAGTGCCGCGCCCCATAACGGGTGCGGCACCGGCTCCCCCGTGCGCCCCCCCTGTGAGAGAGGGGGGATCCGGCGTACGGGACGAGCTGAGCAGGAGAACGGGGGGCCCACGAAGTGAGGGCCCCCCCCGGGGAGCGGCGATATATCTCGCCGCACCCGATAGAGCGATCGAGCTCGCGGGGCAAGTTGGGCGGCCGAAAGTGGGCCGCCCTGTAGGCACATTGCCATCCGCCCGTCCGAGGTGTCCATCGGTTGTTAACCGACTGCCTTGAGGGCCCCCTCGGGACGCGGCGTTTTGGGCGGCCCTTAAGGCCGTCAACGCCCCGGCCCGGTCGCGACGCAATATACCGTCGCGGCCCGGTAGTAGCTCGATCGTGGGGTCGTGGGGCGGGGGTGCCGGGGGGCACCACCCGCCCTAGTAGCAGCGACCCCGGAAGAAGCGGCGCGGACGCGTGGTCCGTCGCGCGCCGCCAGCCCAGGAGAATATAGCTGGGGGAGGTCCATTAATACTCCCCCAGGGAAGACCCCGTTACGGGGCTGTCTTGCGCGGAGTTGCACGAAGCGCAGGGGGGGAGGGTTGCGAACGTATCGCTAGTTTGCTCTCGCGCCAAGTCCCTCCCCTCAGGCGCGCAGCTCCGCGCGCGAGGTAGACCACCTTGGAGGTTTTAGTGGGTTCGAGTCCCACATAACCCCCCTGCCCGCCCCCGCGGGTGGGGGGTATCCGTGGGGATTTCCTCCAAGTAAAAAAAAAAAAAAAAAAAGGTCTCCGTGGTTGGTTATCGAAAGAAGAAAGAAGAAAGAAGAAAGAAGAAAGAAGAAAGAAGAAAGAAGAAAGAAGAAAGAAGAAAGAAGAAAGAAGAAAGAAGAAAGAAGAAAGAAGAAAGAAGAAAGAAGAAAGAAGAAAGAAGAAAGAAGAAAGAAGAAAGGATATGTATGGTTTGTAAGAAAGAGGAAGAAACAGTGAAACACGTGATTGAAGCATGTGAAGTAAGTGGAGAGAGTGGCAGCAATTGGAAAGAGGTAATTAGAGGAGAAGGGACAAACTTGGTTATTCTATAGGAGATAATAGGGAGAAGGAAAAGATGGGAAGAACAGGAAAGTGATAAAAGAAGATTATGCAACATAAAATAGATTAGGAAACACTTGTAAAATAAAAAAATTTGTTAAGACACAGCAGGATACATTAGAAGAGTAGGACTTACACTGTCACAATCACGGGAATGAAATGGAAAGAGTATATGATCGTTAAATTGTAACGCGAATGTGGACAATAAATGAAATTATTATTATTATTATTATTATTATATTTTTTTTATAATGCACTTTTATATTGAATTTTTATATTTTTTATTTCTTATTATTTATATTCTATTTTTATATTTTTTCTTTTTTATATTATATTTAATATTTAATTGTATTTTCTTTTTTTATTATTTTATTTTCTTTTATTATATTTTTTTTATATTGTATTTTTATATTGAATTGAGTTTTTATATTTTTATTTTTTTATTTCTTATTTTTATATTCTATTTATATTCTATTTTTATATTTTTCTATTTTATGTTATATTTGATATTTAATTGTATTTTCTTTTTTTATTATTTTATTTTCTTTTATTATATTATTATATTCTTTTTATTATATTTCTTCTTTAATTGTATTTACTTTTATTTTATTATTATATTCTTTTTTATTATATTTCTTATTTAATAGTATTTTCTTTTATATTTATATTGTGTTGTATTTAGGAATTGGAAAGAGGTAATTAGAGGAGAAGGGAAAAACTTGGCTATTCTATGGGAGATAATAGGGAGAAGGAAAACATGGGAAGAACAGGGAAGTGATAAAAGAATATTATACAACATAGAATAGATTAGGAAACACTTGTAAAATAGAAAAAATTGTTAAGACACAGCAGGATACATTAGAAGGGTGGGACTTACACTGACACAATCATGAGAATGAAATGGAAAGATTATTTCATTGTTAAATTGTAACGCAAAAGTGGGCAATAAATTAAATTATTATTTTTATTATTATTATTATATTTTTGTCTTTTTTATATTGTATTTTTATATTCTATTTGTATGGAGAGAACTCAAAGATGTTGAGAATCGTGCGGTTTATTTAGAGATAAAGAATTGAGGCGATACAATAGATACGTAACACTTTTGGCGAATGTTGTTGAGATATTACTGTTCTGTGTAACTGAGCACTCGGGTCGGTCACGAAAGCGTGAGTGCGTATGAATGTAGACGAGGTGTTGTGTGGAAGAGTATGTATGTATGATGTCGCGAAAAGTAAATAGGAAGTCCATCAGCTGTTCGAGAATGTTCATGTTGTCTTGCGATTGATGTGAAGAAGAGAAAAAGAGAAGGAGAAAGAACGAGAGATTGAGAGGGAGAGAGAGAGGGAGAGAGAGAGAGGGAGAGAGAGAGAGATGGTTCTGCCGATACACTATTTATATTCTATTTTTATATTTCTATTGTTTAATTAATTGAACAATATGTAATCATTTTACAAATATTGTAATATATTTGCTTGTCTGTCTCCCTCCTTCACTTGTCATCAATTTCTATCGACTCTGCATAATTCTTTCTATGATTCTCGCCTCCAATTCTAAAGACGATACTACGTAATAAGTCGCTGTATTTCAAACTGCATACAGTATCATTTTTATTTAATCTTAAGTCATGTGTAAGCTATGTGTATCCGCGGCTGTATCAAACTGCAGAAGATGTGAGGACAAACTTTAAAACTTTTGTTACTGTGTTGTAACAGAGCGACGCTGCCTGCGAAACATTATATACGCGTCGTGCTGTTAAAATAATATGTGATAGCGAATACTACGACCAGGATTATCTTGTAGATTGCGAACTGGTAGCATCTGTCATCAATGATATTTTAGCGGATGCTCGTAGGAAAAAAATGTCAAATTATATTCCATTTCTGTTTATATTTTTATATTCTTGTAATTGTAATTAAATTTCTTAAACATATTATTTCTCTATTTACTTATCCGTCTTCCTCCTTCTCACCTCACCAATTTCTGCTGACACCACATAATTCTTTTTATGATTCGTGCGTTCGTTACGCCATCAAATGATGTAATCTTGCACGGTGGTCCCATCATGGGGGATTCAAATTACACGTGATCGCGCGATACGCTGCGATGTTAAGATTGAAAAACATTTTTTTAAAATTGTTAGCTTTAGAGTGTGTGTGCTACATATTGGTTCGATAGATCGGTGAGGGAGGGGATTAAAATTATTATTTCTCTGCGTTGCGAAAAAAATGTCTGTTGATATGGAAAAGATTTTTTCTGCTGATGCCGCATAATTTTAAGATTCGACGTTTCTACATGTATTGTATTTTGTTCTTCACGCTGCCAAATGACGTCAT
>CAWLCU010000456.1:2547500-2550000 GCA_963855975.1 Andrena chrysosceles
GCAGGCAGGCAGGCAGGCAGGCAGGCAGGCAGGCAGGCAGGCAGGCAGGCAGGCAGGCAGGCAGGCAGGCAGGCAGGCAGGCAGGCAGGCAGGCAGGCAGGCAGGCAGGCAGGCAGGCAGGCAGGCAGGCAGGCAGGCAGGCAGGCAGGCAGGCAGGCAGGCAGGCAGGCAGGCAGGCAGGCAGGCAGGCAGGCAGGCAGGCAGGCAGGCAGGCAGGCAGGCAGGCAGGCAGGCAGGCAGGCAGGCAGGCAGGCAGGCAGGCAGGCAGGCAGGCAGGCAGGCAGGCAGGCAGGCAGGCAGGCAGGCAGGCAGGCAGGCAGGCAGGCAGGCAGGCAGGCAGGCAGGCAGGCAGGCAGGCAGGCAGGCAGGCAGGCAGGCAGGCAGGCAGGCAGGCAGGCAGGCAGGCAGGCAGGCAGGCAGGCAGGCAGGCAGGCAGGCAGGCAGGCAGGCAGGCAGGCAGGCAGGCAGGCAGGCAGGCAGGCAGGCAGGCAGGCAGGCAGGCAGGCAGGCAGGCAGGCAGGCAGGCAGGCAGGCAGGCAGGCAGGCAGGCAGGCAGGCAGGCAGGCAGGCAGGCAGGCAGGCAGGCAGGCAGGCAGGCAGGCAGGCAGGCAGGCAGGCAGGCAGGCAGGCAGGCAGGCAGGCAGGCAGGCAGGCAGGCAGGCAGGCAGGCAGGCAGGCAGGCAGGCAGGCAGGCAGGCAGGCAGGCAGGCAGGCAGGCAGGCAGGCAGGCAGGCAGGCAGGCAGGCAGGCAGGCAGGCAGGCAGGCAGGCAGGCAGGCAGGCAGGCAGGCAGGCAGGCAGGCAGGCAGGCAGGCAGGCAGGCAGGCAGGCAGGCAGGCAGGCAGGCAGGCAGGCAGGCAGGCAGGCAGGCAGGCAGGCAGGCAGGCAGGCAGGCAGGCAGGCAGGCAGGCAGGCAGGCAGGCAGGCAGGCAGGCAGGCAGGCAGGCAGGCAGGCAGGCAGGCAGGCAGGCAGGCAGGCAGGCAGGCAGGCAGGCAGGCAGGCAGGCAGGCAGGCAGGCAGGCAGGCAGGCAGGCAGGCAGGCAGGCAGGCAGGCAGGCAGGCAGGCAGGCAGGCAGGCAGGCAGGCAGGCAGGCAGGCAGGCAGGCAGGCAGGCAGGCAGGCAGGCAGGCAGGCAGGCAGGCAGGCAGGCAGGCAGGCAGGCAGGCAGGCAGGCAGGCAGGCAGGCAGGCAGGCAGGCAGGCAGGCAGGCAGGCAGGCAGGCAGGCAGGCAGGCAGGCAGGCAGGCAGGCAGGCAGGCAGGCAGGCAGGCAGGCAGGCAGGCAGGCAGGCAGGCAGGCAGGCAGGCAGGCAGGCAGGCAGGCAGGCAGGCAGGCAGGCAGGCAGGCAGGCAGGCAGGCAGGCAGGCAGGCAGGCAGGCAGGCAGGCAGGCAGGCAGGCAGGCAGGCAGGCAGGCAGGCAGGCAGGCAGGCAGGCAGGCAGGCAGGCAGGCAGGCAGGCAGGCAGGCAGGCAGGCAGGCAGGCAGGCAGGCAGGCAGGCAGGCAGGCAGGCAGGCAGGCAGGCAGGCAGGCAGGCAGGCAGGCAGGCAGGCAGGCAGGCAGGCAGGCAGGCAGGCAGGCAGGCAGGCAGGCAGGCAGGCAGGCAGGCAGGCAGGCAGGCAGGCAGGCAGGCAGGCAGGCAGGCAGGCAGGCAGGCAGGCAGGCAGGCAGGCAGGCAGGCAGGCAGGCAGGCAGGCAGGCAGGCAGGCAGGCAGGCAGGCAGGCAGGCAGGCAGGCAGGCAGGCAGGCAGGCAGGCAGGCAGGCAGGCAGGCAGGCAGGCAGGCAGGCAGGCAGGCAGGCAGGCAGGCAGGCAGGCAGGCAGGCAGGCAGGCAGGCAGGCAGGCAGGCAGGCAGGCAGGCAGGCAGGCAGGCAGGCAGGCAGGCAGGCAGGCAGGCAGGCAGGCAGGCAGGCAGGCAGGCAGGCAGGCAGGCAGGCAGGCAGGCAGGCAGGCAGGCAGGCAGGCAGGCAGGCAGGCAGGCAGGCAGGCAGGCAGGCAGGCAGGCAGGCAGGCAGGCAGGCAGGCAGGCAGCAGGCAGGCAGGCAGGCAGGCAGGCAGGCAGGCAGGCAGGCAGGCAGGCAGGCAGCAGGCAGGCAGGCAGGCAGGCAGGCAGGCAGGCAGGCAGGCAGGCAGGCAGGCAGGCAGGCAGGCAGGCGGCAGGCAGGCAGGCAGGCAGGCAGGCAGGCAGGCAGGCAGGCAGGCAGGCAGGCAGGCAGGCAGGCAGGCAGGCAGGCAGGCAGGCAGGCAGGCAGGCAGGCAGAGGCAGGCAGGCAGGCAGGCAGGCAGGCAGCAGCAGGCAGGCAGGCAGGCAGGCAGGCAGGCAGGCAGGCAGGCAGGCAGGCAGGCAGGCAGGCAGGCAGGCAGGCAGGCAGGCAGGCAGGCAGGCAGGCAGGCAGGCAGGCAGGCAGGCAGGCAGGCAGGCAGGCAGGCAGGCAGGCAGGCAGGCAGGCAGGCAGGCAGGCAGGCAGGCAGGCAGGCAGGCAGGCAGGCAGGCAGGCAGGCA
>CAWLCU010000457.1:0-2500 GCA_963855975.1 Andrena chrysosceles
ATCCCTTGTTCCTCGTTGCATTGCGAACGTATTACATTAATGGTTCGACCGCGGTCGTCGCGCGCTCGTTTTCGAGAAAAAAGAGAAAAACACCTTTCGGTCCGAAATATTTCCAAGTCCCGTCAGATCTCAAAGTCCACCGGCACCATCGTCCAAAAGCCAAACTCGTCCCGATCGCCAAAACAATTATAGATCCTTGTTCCTCGTTGCATTGCGAACGTATTACATTAATGGTTCGACCGCGGTCGTCGCGCTCGTTTTCGAGAAAAAAGAGAAAAACACCTTTCGGTCCGAAATATTTCCAAGTCCCGTCAGATCTCAAAGTCCACCGGCACCATCGTCCAAAAGCCAAACTCGTCGATCGCCAAAACAATTATAGATCCTTGTTCCTCGTTGCATTGCCGAACGTATTACATTAATGGTTCGACCGCGGTCGTCGCGCTCGTTTTCGAGAAAAAAGAGAAAAACACCTTTCGGTCCGAAATATTTCCAAGTCCCGTCAGATCTCAAAGTCCACCGGCACCATCGTCCAAAAGCCAAACTCGTCCGATCGCCAAAACAATTATAGATCCTTGTTCCTCGTTGCATTGCGAACGTATTACATTAATGTTTCGACCGCGGTCGTCGCGCTCGTTTTCGAGAAAAACGAGAAAAACACCTTTCGGTCCGAAATATTTCCAAGTCCCGTCAGATCTCAAAGTCCACCGGCACCATCGTCCAAAAGCCAAACTCGTCCGATCGCCAAAACAATTATAGATCCTTGTTCCTCGTTGCATTCCGAACGTATTACATTAATGGTTCGACCGCGGTCGTCGCGCTCGTTTTCGAGAAAAAAGAGAAAAACACCTTTCGGTCCGAAATATTTCCAAGTCCCGTCAGATCTCAAAGTCCACCGGCACCATCGTCCAAAAGCCAAACTCGTCCGATCGCCAAAACAATTATAGATCCTTGTTCCTCGTTGCATTGCGAACGTATTACATTAATGGTTCGACCGCGTCGTCGCGCTCGTTTTCGAGAAAAAAGAGAAAAACACCTTTCGGTCCGAAATATTTCCAAGTCCCGTCAGATCTCAAAGTCCACCGGCACCATCGTCCAAAAGCCAAACTCGTCCGATCGCCAAAACAATTATAGATCCTTGTTCCTCGTTGCATTGCGAACGTATTACATTAATGGTTCGACCGCGGTCGTCGCGCTCGTTTTCGAGAAAAAAGAGAAAAACACCTTTCGGTCCGAATATTTCCAAGTCCCGTCAGATCTCAAAGTCCACCGGCACCATCGTCCAAAAGCCAAACTCGTCCGATCGCCAAAACAATTATAGATCCTTGTTCCTCGTTGCATTCCGAACGTATTACATTAATGGTTCGACCGCGGTCGTCGCGCTCGTTTTCGAGAAAAAAGAGAAAAACACCTTTCGGTCCGAAATATTTCCAAGTCCCGTCAGATCTCAAAGTCCACCGGCACCATCGTCCAAAAGCCAAACTCGTCCGATCGCCAAAACAATTATAGATCCTTGTTCCTCGTTGCATTCCGAACGTATTACATTAATGGTTCGACCGCGGTCGTCGCGCTCGTTTTCGAGAAAAACGAGAAAAACACCTTTCGGTCCGAAATATTTCCAAGTCCCGTCAGATCTCAAAGTCCACCGGCACCATCGTCCAAAAGCCAAACTCGTCCGATCGCCAAAACAATTATAGATCCTTGTTCCTCGTTGCATTGCGAACGTATTACATTAATGGTTCGACCGCGGTCGTCGCGCTCGTTTTCGAGAAAAAAAGAGAAAAACACCTTTCGGTCCGAAATATTTCCAAGTCCCGTCAGATCTCAAAGTCCACCGGCACCATCGTCCAAAAGCCAAACTCGTCCGATCGCCAAAACAATTATAGATCCTTGTTCCTCGTTGCATTCCGAACGTATTACATTAATGGTTCGACCGCGGTCGTCGCGCTCGTTTTCGAGAAAAAAGAGAAAAACACCTTTCGGTCCGAAATATTTCCAAGTCCCGTCAGATCTCAAAGTCCACCGGCACCATCGTCCAAAAGCCAAACTCGTCCGATCGCCAAAACAATTATAGATCCTTGTTCCTCGTTGCATTGCGAACGTATTACATTAATGTTTCGACCGCGGTCGTCGCGCTCGTTTTCGAGAAAAACGAGAAAAACACCTTTCGGTCCGAAATATTTCCAAGTCCCGTCAGATCTCAAAGTCCACCGGCACCATCGTCCAAAAGCCAAACTCGTCCGATCGCCAAAACAATTATAGATCCTTGTTCCTCGTTGCATTCCGAACGTATTACATTAATGGTTCGACCGCGGTCGTCGCGCTCGTTTTCGAGAAAAAAGAGAAAAACACCTTTCGGTCCGAAATATTTCCAAGTCCCGTCAGATCTCAAAGTCCACCGGCACCATCGTCCAAAAGCCAAACTCGTCCGATCGCCAAAACAATTATAGATCCTTGTTCCTCGTTGCATTGCGAACGTATTACATTAATGGTTCGAACGCGG
>CAWLCU010000457.1:12500-17500 GCA_963855975.1 Andrena chrysosceles
TAATAACTTTTGAATGAAGTGACATATAAATAAGGCTTTTCGGTGGATTAATCTTTGGAATTTTCCAGATAGAATAAGCTATCACACGTTACTGTGCTGGTAAAAGGAAACGAGTTATCGCCGAGGGAAACATCACCTGTCAAACGTGCACGGGGGCCGCCATTTTGTGTCCCGATTTCGGCCCGTATTACAGGGGGCTCACAGGGCACGCTGTGTACCGTGCTTTAAACTCACATAAAGGGACCCCAGGACAGGAATTCTTTGAATTCTTCTTTCTCCGCACTATTGTTTACTTAATAAAGAGAATATTGTATATGCTACTCGGGTAGCACGTCACGTCTTGAAAACGTCCAGTCCACGTGCACCTTAGGTCGGAACGTTGACTTGTGGCGGAACGTTTTTGGGACGTCTTTGAGACGTCTTGTGGACTTTTAAGACTTTATTAGACGTTTTTGTGCTGGTATATCTTTATATAAGTTACAGGGTCTACATTTGACCAATGAATACTCCGGCTACTAGAACATCTAAGCGTCCTAGGGAGCAAACAAGCCCGTATAGTCCTGGAAGCGAGTTATTAGCCATGGATATTTCGTGCCCTGATATTTTGGGAGTAAAGGACTTCGAAAAATTTGACGTTGATATCAAAAGCCATTTATTTAACCTGGAGCAAACCGTACCGTCAAAGGAACCTAAAGTAAGAACTCAAGCAATCTCTGAAGTTGTGACAGGTATGACAGATATATACAATAAAATAAGCCGTGCATACATAGATTTAGCTGCTAGATTCAAGGAAATGTTTTCACTGAAGGCAGAATTTATTCGTGCTATTAACTCGGAAAGAGCTGGTAATAATGAGACGGCTGTCTTGGGTATTGTTGAGCAAATTAGTGATACAATGAATAACGAGCTACAGAAAACTTTAGCCAAAAACTTTGAACAGCAAAAGACCCACGAGAGCAATGTTGAAAAGAATATTTCAGATAGTGTGATCAATCTAATCTCAACTTTTAAAGATACTGTTGCAAATAATATGTCGATTGCTCCGAAATCCTATGCATCGGCTGCTACGAACGCTAATATTTTGCCAATGCATTCGATTGCAATCTCTAAGTCGCAGTCTGTGCCGGTTAATAAATGTAAGGAATTTATTGTTGAGCCTATTCCTGAATTTCAAGCCAAATTTACCGATTCGAGATCAGTAAAAGATGCTCTGCTCACCAAAATATGTCCAAAGAAATTTGATATTAGAGCTAAAGGTATAATTACACTTAGAAATAATGCAGTCCGTGTTATTGCTGAAACGGTTAAGCTAGACGAGTTAAGAGACTCGCAGGATCTTAAAAATATCGGACTCAATATTCGTGACAAACCAATTTTTCGACCGAGGTTATTAGTGCGTAACGTGCCAAATAATATTACGAAGGAGGAAATACCGCACGAGATCTGCCACAGGAACTTGAACGAAGGGGACCCAGCTGACATTAAAATTGTTTATGTTTACCCACAGCAACAAAACCGAAACAGTAGAAATGTTGTAATTGAAGTTTCTTCCAGGATTAGAAATCAAATAATCTGTCGCAGCAAGCTATATATTGGATATGGCTCGTGTAGCATCGAAGACTATCTGCGCGTACTTCAATGCTATAAATGTGCCAAATTTGGTCATACTGCCGCTAAGTGCAGAGAGGAGCATGATACATGTGGATACTGCATGCAGAAGCACCCGACGAGAAGCTGTGCACGCAAAGCAGATCCTTGTTGCCGGAATTGTCATGATATAAAATCCAAGGATGTGAACCACTCTGCATTTGACGCTGAGAAATGTCCTGTATTATGTAGAAGACTTGCTGATCGTGTACGGAGCACCGAATATATCGATGGATAACGACTCCTTCCAATTGAGAGGCCATAGTTGCGACGTATATGTTAATAGGGGTGACGCCCTGCCGGACCAAGAAGGCCTGCGACCGCAAACCTCGTCCGGTCACACAATAACATCGTGTGATATCCAAAATAATAGTCATCAATCGTCTCTCTTGAGAGACGCTTCCACTGGAAATATTAATATAAACAATATACCCATTAATAGAGATTGTACCTCCGTACAATCTCCCAGTGGATCCTTACTATATTCTAATTCTTTACATCAAGTTACTCCTTTTAATAATCCAGTAGTCACAGGAAACGATAATACACAAGGCTCTGAAGACAATGAATCTGTCATACCGTTGGGAGTTTCATTCGCCTGTTCTATATGTGATAATCAGTTCAATTCTAAACGAGGCCTCGGAGTCCACAGGCGAAGAATGCACCCAAATATAACCA
Source organism: Andrena chrysosceles (assembly GCA_963855975.1). Classification (NCBI taxonomy): domain Eukaryota; kingdom Metazoa; phylum Arthropoda; class Insecta; order Hymenoptera; family Andrenidae; genus Andrena; species Andrena chrysosceles. Next base: position 14,826 of record CAWLCU010000457.1, read on the forward strand.
ACGATGAAATAGACCTCACGCGTCGAAAGATTCGTTGGCAAGATGAAGATATGCGCAGAATTGCTAGTTTGGAATCATTGAACCCAAGCTGCAAGAAAATTAATGAACTTATATTTAAAACAATACATCTGAACCCACCACGTACTATAGAAGCAATTAAAGCCCTGAGGAAACGACCTGTATACGGTCGTTTGCTTAGCCAGATGTCAGCATCCACGTCTGATTCAACTATTATTGAACATCCAGATGAGCAGGACGATAATATTGAATATGATCAAGCGGAAGCCAGTAATAATATTACTGAAGAGCCTAATATCGCGAGTACTCGAGATAGTAATTCTGTGATCCATAACTCCGTCAACGTAATTGAGGTCGTGCGTAATGTGAATACTGAGCGCACGCATTGGTTTAACGAAGAACTGGGATATCTTTGCTCTGAAGAATGTGTTGAACCAGCGAAGGAATATTTAATCGAAGCAATTAACTGCGCAAGTACCAGGGTGAATCCGGAGAGTTGTTTGATTAACTGGTTCAACTCGCGCTTTCCTATGTGTTACCCGACGCAAAATAACGGACTCAGGAGTGTCCCGCAGGTGTCTACCAGCACGTTATCTAAGAAGGCACTTCGAAGACGTGAATATGCGAGCCTGCAGACCTTGTGGCGTCGCAATCAAAGTAAAGCAGCAGGTAAAATATTGGATGGCGATAGTAATGTTGTCACGCATCTATCTCTTGAATCGCAAGAAGAATACTGGCGCCCTCTATTCGAGACTCGCAGCCCCGACAATAACTTGGAGCTGCCTGAAAACCATAATGACGATCAAAATTCTCAACTGCTAGCCCCAATCACAACTCACGAAGTTCAAACATGTAAACCGGATATACGGTCGGCTCACGGTCCTGATAATTTAAAGTCTAGTGTCTGGATAAAGGATGTGCCGGATAGGATTAAGGCAATTATTTTTAACATCCTCATTGAATCCGAGGTAATTCCAAGTATATGGCGGAATGCGAGGACCATTTTGATTCCTAAGGATGATAATGGCCTCGACCCTTCGCAGTATCGGCCAATCTCTGTTTCCTCTGTTGTTTTGAGGCACCTGCACAAGATTCTTGCCTGTAGAATTATGCAGGAATTTGAATTTGATGAACGCCAGCGAGGGTTTATAAACGCCGATGGCACGGCAGAAAACATCACTATATTGTCATCTCTAATTGAGGACTCATGGAGTTCAAATAAGCAATTGCACATAACATTCCTAGATATAAGGAAGGCATTCGACTCTGTTTCTCACTGTTCAATTAAATGGGTACTAGCGAAGAGGGGGCTTCCACGGAAACTGATTTCGTACATTGATCGGCTATACTCGCAGGCTGGACTCCACATTGAGGTTGGCGGTGCGCGTTCTGCGTTCATTAGACCTCAACGTGGAATTAGGCAAGGTGATCCTCTGTCATCTCTTTTATTTAACTTTGTAATGGATGAGGCCCTCAACAAGAGTACAGGAACGACTGGATACCAACTTTCTGGCAGAACGATAAACGCCTTGGCATTCGCTGACGATCTCGTCATTATATCTAGCACGATTGGCGGAATGAAAGAAAATCTTACAGCAATAGCTGCTGAACTTGCACGTCATGGACTGGTACCAGCACCGTCGAAATGCCGAAGTTTAAGCATAGTTCCATCTGGCAAATTGAAGAAATCAAAATTGATTACTAATCCGCTCTTTGATATTGCAGGCACCTTAATACCACAGCTTGGCTTTGGTGACACTTGGAATCATCTTGGTGTTGCGTTTAATTTTAGAGGACCGCAAAAAGTCTCAATCAATATTGTTCAGTATCTGGAAAGAATTACAAAGGCCCCATTGAAGCCGCAGCAGAGGTTGCATCTACTGCGTGTTTTTCTGTTACCAAGATTCTTACATCAGCTAGTCTTGGGCCGTACTACATATACCACCCTGCGGCGAATTGATAGAGCGTGTCGGGGGTATGCGCGTAAGTGGACATTTCTTCCTAAGGATGTCCCGAAAAGCTTCTTTCACGCACCCATTAAGGAGGGTGGACTCGGCATCATGTCCCTGGAACACAAGGTGCCAGAGCTTGCGGCTCGTAGATTGAATAGTTTTAGCGTTTCGAATGTTTCAGCAGTATGTGCGATAGTCAACTCTAAGTGGGTTCTCCAGAGACTGAAGTGGTGCAATATTGGCAATTCCAAAAATATTAACTGGCCCAATATCCTGCATCACAGCGTTGATGGATATGAATTGCGGGATAGCTCGAAGTGCCAAGCGTCCACTAGTTGGATCAATGATCCATACGTCAGGATGCCTGCAGGCGAATTTATTGAAAATATAAGGACTAGAATCAACGCACTCCCTTCTCTCATGCGTACTACTCGTGGTTTAAGACGAGCTAGCCATCCCCATATGTGCCGAGCAGGCTGCGATGTTCCGGAGACTACGGCGCATATTGTTCAGGAATGCTTCCGAACACACGGTGGTAGAATTCTAAGGCATGACGCAATTGTGAAGTATCTGCACGGGTTGCTAATCAGAAAAAACTGGCTTGTTGTCACAGAACCTAGAATAACGACATCCGTTGGTCTTCGCAAGCCTGATCTGCTTATTGTCAGAGAAGGATCCGCGCTAGTAATTGATGCACAAATTGTA
>CAWLCU010000457.1:22500-32500 GCA_963855975.1 Andrena chrysosceles
TACATTAATGTTTCGACCGCGGTCGTCGCGCTCGTTTTCGAGAAAAAAGAGAAAAACACCTTTCGGTCCGAAATATTTCCAAGTCCCGTCAGATCTCAAAGTCCACCGGCACCATCGTCCAAAAGCCAAACTCGTCCGATCGCCAAAACAATTATAGATCCTTGTTCCTCGTTGCATTCCGAACGTATTACATTAATGGTTCGACCGCGGTCGTCGCGCTCGTTTTCGAGAAAAAAGAGAAAAACACCTTTCGGTCCGAAATATTTCCAAGTCCCGTCAGATCTCAAAGTCCACCGGCACCATCGTCCAAAAGCCAAACTCGTCCGATCGCCAAAACAATTATAGATCCTTGTTCCTCGTTGCATTGCGAACGTATTACATTAATGTTTCGACCGCGGTCGTCGCGCTCGTTTTCGAGAAAAACGAGAAAAACACCTTTCGGTCCGAAATATTTCCAAGTCCCGTCAGATCTCAAAGTCCACCGGCACCATCGTCCAAAAGCCAAACTCGTCCGATCGCCAAAACAATTATAGATCCTTGTTCCTCGTTGCATTGCGAACGTATTACATTAATGGTTCGACCGCGGTCGTCGCGCTCGTTTTCGAGAAAAAAGAGAAAAACACCTTTCGGTCCGAAATATTTCCAAGTCCCGTCAGATCTCAAAGTCCACCGGCACCATCGTCCAAAAGCCAAACTCGTCCGATCGCCAAAACAATTATAGATCCTTGTTCCTCGTTGCATTCCGAACGTATTACATTAATGGTTCGACCGCGGTCGTCGCGCTCGTTTTCGAGAAAAAAGAGAAAAACACCTTTCGGTCCGAAATATTTCCAAGTCCCGTCAGATCTCAAAGTCCACCGGCACCATCGTCCAAAAGCCAAACTCGTCCGATCGCCAAAACAATTATAGATCCTTGTTCCTCGTTGCATTCCGAACGTATTACATTAATGGTTCGACCGCGGTCGTCGCGCTCGTTTTCGAGAAAAAAGAGAAAAACACCTTTCGGTCCGAAATATTTCCAAGTCCCGTCAGATCTCAAAGTCCACCGGCACCATCGTCCAAAAGCCAAACTCGTCCGATCGCCAAAACAATTATAGATCCTTGTTCCTCGTTGCATTCCGAACGTATTACATTAATGGTTCGACCGCGGTCGTCGCGCTCGTTTTCGAGAAAAAAGAGAAAAACACCTTTCGGTCCGAAATATTTCCAAGTCCCGTCAGATCTCAAAGTCCACCGGCACCATCGTCCAAAAGCCAAACTCGTCCGATCGCCAAAACAATTATAGATCCTTGTTCCTCGTTGCATTCCGAACGTATTACATTAATGGTTCGACCGCGGTCGTCGCGCTCGTTTTCGAGAAAAAAGAGAAAAACACCTTTCGGTCCGAAATATTTCCAAGTCCCGTCAGATCTCAAAGTCCACCGGCACCATCGTCCAAAAGCCAAACTCGTCCGATCGCCAAAACAATTATAGATCCTTGTTCCTCGTTGCATTGCGAACGTATTACATTAATGTTTCGACCGCGGTCGTCGCGCTCGTTTTCGAGAAAAACGAGAAAAACACCTTTCGGTCCGAAATATTTCCAAGTCCCGTCAGATCTCAAAGTCCACCGGCACCATCGTCCAAAAGCCAAACTCGTCCGATCGCCAAAACAATTATAGATCCTTGTTCCTCGTTGCATTCCGAACGTATTACATTAATGGTTCGACCGCGGTCGTCGCGCTCGTTTTCGAGAAAAAAGAGAAAAACACCTTTCGGTCCGAAATATTTCCAAGTCCCGTCAGATCTCAAAGTCCACCGGCACCATCGTCCAAAAGCCAAACTCGTCCGATCGCCAAAACAATTATAGATCCTTGTTCCTCGTTGCATTCCGAACGTATTACATTAATGGTTCGACCGCGGTCGTCGCGCTCGTTTTCGAGAAAAACGAGAAAAACACCTTTCGGTCCGAAATATTTCCAAGTCCCGTCAGATCTCAAAGTCCACCGGCACCATCGTCCAAAAGCCAAACTCGTCCGATCGCCAAAACAATTATAGATCCTTGTTCCTCGTTGCATTGCGAACGTATTACATTAATGGTTCGACCGCGGTCGTCGCGCTCGTTTTCGAGAAAAAAGAGAAAAACACCTTTCGGTCCGAAATATTTCCAAGTCCCGTCAGATCTCAAAGTCCACCGGCACCATCGTCCAAAAGCCAAACTCGTCCGATCGCCAAAACAATTATAGATCCTTGTTCCTCGTTGCATTCCGAACGTATTACATTAATGGTTCGACCGCGGTCGTCGCGCTCGTTTTCGAGAAAAAAGAGAAAAACACCTTTCGGTCCGAAATATTTCCAAGTCCCGTCAGATCTCAAAGTCCACCGGCACCATCGTCCAAAAGCCAAACTCGTCCGATCGCCAAAACAATTATAGATCCTTGTTCCTCGTTGCATTCCGAACGTATTACATTAATGTTTCGACCGCGGTCGTCGCGCTCGTTTTCGAGAAAAACGAGAAAAACACCTTTCGGTCCGAAATATTTCCAAGTCCCGTCAGATCTCAAAGTCCACCGGCACCATCGTCCAAAAGCCAAACTCGTCCGATCGCCAAAACAATTATAGATCCTTGTTCCTCGTTGCATTCCGAACGTATTACATTAATGGTTCGACCGCGGTCGTCGCGCTCGTTTTCGAGAAAAAAGAGAAAAACACCTTTCGGTCCGAAATATTTCCAAGTCCCGTCAGATCTCAAAGTCCACCGGCACCATCGTCCAAAAGCCAAACTCGTCCGATCGCCAAAACAATTATAGATCCTTGTTCCTCGTTGCATTCCGAACGTATTACATTAATGGTTCGACCGCGGTCGTCGCGCTCGTTTTCGAGAAAAAAGAGAAAAACACCTTTCGGTCCGAAATATTTCCAAGTCCCGTCAGATCTCAAAGTCCACCGGCACCATCGTCCAAAAGCCAAACTCGTCCGATCGCCAAAACAATTATAGATCCTTGTTCCTCGTTGCATTGCGAACGTATTACATTAATGTTTCGACCGCGGTCGTCGCGCTCGTTTTCGAGAAAAAAGAGAAAAACACCTTTCGGTCCGAAATATTTCCAAGTCCCGTCAGATCTCAAAGTCCACCGGCACCATCGTCCAAAAGCCAAACTCGTCCGATCGCCAAAACAATTATAGATCCTTGTTCCTCGTTGCATTCCGAACGTATTACATTAATGGTTCGACCGCGGTCGTCGCGCTCGTTTTCGAGAAAAAAGAGAAAAACACCTTTCGGTCCGAAATATTTCCAAGTCCCGTCAGATCTCAAAGTCCACCGGCACCATCGTCCAAAAGCCAAACTCGTCCGATCGCCAAAACAATTATAGATCCTTGTTCCTCGTTGCATTGCGAACGTATTACATTAATGTTTCGACCGCGGTCGTCGCGCTCGTTTTCGAGAAAAACGAGAAAAACACCTTTCGGTCCGAAATATTTCCAAGTCCCGTCAGATCTCAAAGTCCACCGGCACCATCGTCCAAAAGCCAAACTCGTCCGATCGCCAAAACAATTATAGATCCTTGTTCCTCGTTGCATTGCGAACGTATTACATTAATGGTTCGACCGCGGTCGTCGCGCTCGTTTTCGAGAAAAAAGAGAAAAACACCTTTCGGTCCGAAATATTTCCAAGTCCCGTCAGATCTCAAAGTCCACCGGCACCATCGTCCAAAAGCCAAACTCGTCCGATCGCCAAAACAATTATAGATCCTTGTTCCTCGTTGCATTGCGAACGTATTACATTAATGTTTCGACCGCGGTCGTCGCGCTCGTTTTCGAGAAAAACGAGAAAAACACCTTTCGGTCCGAAATATTTCCAAGTCCCGTCAGATCTCAAAGTCCACCGGCACCATCGTCCAAAAGCCAAACTCGTCCGATCGCCAAAACAATTATAGATCCTTGTTCCTCGTTGCATTGCGAACGTATTACATTAATGTTTCGACCGCGGTCGTCGCGCTCGTTTTCGAGAAAAAAGAGAAAAACACCTTTCGGTCCGAAATATTTCCAAGTCCCGTCAGATCTCAAAGTCCACCGGCACCATCGTCCAAAAGCCAAACTCGTCCGATCGCCAAAACAATTATAGATCCTTGTTCCTCGTTGCATTCCGAACGTATTACATTAATGGTTCGACCGCGGTCGTCGCGCTCGTTTTCGAGAAAAAAGAGAAAAACACCTTTCGGTCCGAAATATTTCCAAGTCCCGTCAGATCTCAAAGTCCACCGGCACCATCGTCCAAAAGCCAAACTCGTCCGATCGCCAAAACAATTATAGATCCTTGTTCCTCGTTGCATTGCGAACGTATTACATTAATGTTTCGACCGCGGTCGTCGCGCTCGTTTTCGAGAAAAACGAGAAAAACACCTTTCGGTCCGAAATATTTCCAAGTCCCGTCAGATCTCAAAGTCCACCGGCACCATCGTCCAAAAGCCAAACTCGTCCGATCGCCAAAACAATTATAGATCCTTGTTCCTCGTTGCATTGCGAACGTATTACATTAATGGTTCGACCGCGGTCGTCGCGCTCGTTTTCGAGAAAAAAGAGAAAAACACCTTTCGGTCCGAAATATTTCCAAGTCCCGTCAGATCTCAAAGTCCACCGGCACCATCGTCCAAAAGCCAAACTCGTCCGATCGCCAAAACAATTATAGATCCTTGTTCCTCGTTGCATTCCGAACGTATTACATTAATGGTTCGACCGCGGTCGTCGCGCTCGTTTTCGAGAAAAAAGAGAAAAACACCTTTCGGTCCGAAATATTTCCAAGTCCCGTCAGATCTCAAAGTCCACCGGCACCATCGTCCAAAAGCCAAACTCGTCCGATCGCCAAAACAATTATAGATCCTTGTTCCTCGTTGCATTCCGAACGTATTACATTAATGGTTCGACCGCGGTCGTCGCGCTCGTTTTCGAGAAAAAAGAGAAAAACACCTTTCGGTCCGAAATATTTCCAAGTCCCGTCAGATCTCAAAGTCCACCGGCACCATCGTCCAAAAGCCAAACTCGTCCGATCGCCAAAACAATTATAGATCCTTGTTCCTCGTTGCATTGCGAACGTATTACATTAATGTTTCGACCGCGGTCGTCGCGCTCGTTTTCGAGAAAAACGAGAAAAACACCTTTCGGTCCGAAATATTTCCAAGTCCCGTCAGATCTCAAAGTCCACCGGCACCATCGTCCAAAAGCCAAACTCGTCCGATCGCCAAAACAATTATAGATCCTTGTTCCTCGTTGCATTCCGAACGTATTACATTAATGGTTCGACCGCGGTCGTCGCGCTCGTTTTCGAGAAAAAAGAGAAAAACACCTTTCGGTCCGAAATATTTCCAAGTCCCGTCAGATCTCAAAGTCCACCGGCACCATCGTCCAAAAGCCAAACTCGTCCGATCGCCAAAACAATTATAGATCCTTGTTCCTCGTTGCATTGCGAACGTATTACATTAATGTTTCGACCGCGGTCGTCGCGCTCGTTTTCGAGAAAAACGAGAAAAACACCTTTCGGTCCGAAATATTTCCAAGTCCCGTCAGATCTCAAAGTCCACCGGCACCATCGTCCAAAAGCCAAACTCGTCCGATCGCCAAAACAATTATAGATCCTTGTTCCTCGTTGCATTGCGAACGTATTACATTAATGGTTCGACCGCGGTCGTCGCGCTCGTTTTCGAGAAAAAAGAGAAAAACACCTTTCGGTCCGAAATATTTCCAAGTCCCGTCAGATCTCAAAGTCCACCGGCACCATCGTCCAAAAGCCAAACTCGTCCGATCGCCAAAACAATTATAGATCCTTGTTCCTCGTTGCATTCCGAACGTATTACATTAATGGTTCGACCGCGGTCGTCGCGCTCGTTTTCGAGAAAAAAGAGAAAAACACCTTTCGGTCCGAAATATTTCCAAGTCCCGTCAGATCTCAAAGTCCACCGGCACCATCGTCCAAAAGCCAAACTCGTCCGATCGCCAAAACAATTATAGATCCTTGTTCCTCGTTGCATTCCGAACGTATTACATTAATGGTTCGACCGCGGTCGTCGCGCTCGTTTTCGAGAAAAAAGAGAAAAACACCTTTCGGTCCGAAATATTTCCAAGTCCCGTCAGATCTCAAAGTCCACCGGCACCATCGTCCAAAAGCCAAACTCGTCCGATCGCCAAAACAATTATAGATCCTTGTTCCTCGTTGCATTGCGAACGTATTACATTAATGTTTCGACCGCGGTCGTCGCGCTCGTTTTCGAGAAAAACGAGAAAAACACCTTTCGGTCCGAAATATTTCCAAGTCCCGTCAGATCTCAAAGTCCACCGGCACCATCGTCCAAAAGCCAAACTCGTCCGATCGCCAAAACAATTATAGATCCTTGTTCCTCGTTGCATTCCGAACGTATTACATTAATGGTTCGACCGCGGTCGTCGCGCTCGTTTTCGAGAAAAAAGAGAAAAACACCTTTCGGTCCGAAATATTTCCAAGTCCCGTCAGATCTCAAAGTCCACCGGCACCATCGTCCAAAAGCCAAACTCGTCCGATCGCCAAAACAATTATAGATCCTTGTTCCTCGTTGCATTCCGAACGTATTACATTAATGGTTCGACCGCGGTCGTCGCGCTCGTTTTCGAGAAAAAAGAGAAAAACACCTTTCGGTCCGAAATATTTCCAAGTCCCGTCAGATCTCAAAGTCCACCGGCACCATCGTCCAAAAGCCAAACTCGTCCGATCGCCAAAACAATTATAGATCCTTGTTCCTCGTTGCATTGCGAACGTATTACATTAATGTTTCGACCGCGGTCGTCGCGCTCGTTTTCGAGAAAAACGAGAAAAACACCTTTCGGTCCGAAATATTTCCAAGTCCCGTCAGATCTCAAAGTCCACCGGCACCATCGTCCAAAAGCCAAACTCGTCCGATCGCCAAAACAATTATAGATCCTTGTTCCTCGTTGCATTCCGAACGTATTACATTAATGGTTCGACCGCGGTCGTCGCGCTCGTTTTCGAGAAAAAAGAGAAAAACACCTTTCGGTCCGAAATATTTCCAAGTCCCGTCAGATCTCAAAGTCCACCGGCACCATCGTCCAAAAGCCAAACTCGTCCGATCGCCAAAACAATTATAGATCCTTGTTCCTCGTTGCATTGCGAACGTATTACATTAATGTTTCGACCGCGGTCGTCGCGCTCGTTTTCGAGAAAAACGAGAAAAACACCTTTCGGTCCGAAATATTTCCAAGTCCCGTCAGATCTCAAAGTCCACCGGCACCATCGTCCAAAAGCCAAACTCGTCCGATCGCCAAAACAATTATAGATCCTTGTTCCTCGTTGCATTGCGAACGTATTACATTAATGGTTCGACCGCGGTCGTCGCGCTCGTTTTCGAGAAAAAAGAGAAAAACACCTTTCGGTCCGAAATATTTCCAAGTCCCGTCAGATCTCAAAGTCCACCGGCACCATCGTCCAAAAGCCAAACTCGTCCGATCGCCAAAACAATTATAGATCCTTGTTCCTCGTTGCATTCCGAACGTATTACATTAATGGTTCGACCGCGGTCGTCGCGCTCGTTTTCGAGAAAAAAGAGAAAAACACCTTTCGGTCCGAAATATTTCCAAGTCCCGTCAGATCTCAAAGTCCACCGGCACCATCGTCCAAAAGCCAAACTCGTCCGATCGCCAAAACAATTATAGATCCTTGTTCCTCGTTGCATTCCGAACGTATTACATTAATGGTTCGACCGCGGTCGTCGCGCTCGTTTTCGAGAAAAAAGAGAAAAACACCTTTCGGTCCGAAATATTTCCAAGTCCCGTCAGATCTCAAAGTCCACCGGCACCATCGTCCAAAAGCCAAACTCGTCCGATCGCCAAAACAATTATAGATCCTTGTTCCTCGTTGCATTGCGAACGTATTACATTAATGTTTCGACCGCGGTCGTCGCGCTCGTTTTCGAGAAAAACGAGAAAAACACCTTTCGGTCCGAAATATTTCCAAGTCCCGTCAGATCTCAAAGTCCACCGGCACCATCGTCCAAAAGCCAAACTCGTCCGATCGCCAAAACAATTATAGATCCTTGTTCCTCGTTGCATTCCGAACGTATTACATTAATGGTTCGACCGCGGTCGTCGCGCTCGTTTTCGAGAAAAAAGAGAAAAACACCTTTCGGTCCGAAATATTTCCAAGTCCCGTCAGATCTCAAAGTCCACCGGCACCATCGTCCAAAAGCCAAACTCGTCCGATCGCCAAAACAATTATAGATCCTTGTTCCTCGTTGCATTCCGAACGTATTACATTAATGGTTCGACCGCGGTCGTCGCGCTCGTTTTCGAGAAAAACGAGAAAAACACCTTTCGGTCCGAAATATTTCCAAGTCCCGTCAGATCTCATAGTCCACCGGCACCATCGTCCAAAAGCCAAACTCGTCCGATCGCCAAAACAATTATAGATCCTTGTTCCTCGTTGCATTGCGAACGTATTACATTAATGGTTCGACCGCGGTCGTCGCGCTCGTTTTCGAGAAAAAAGAGAAAAACACCTTTCGGTCCGAAATATTTCCAAGTCCCGTCAGATCTCAAAGTCCACCGGCACCATCGTCCAAAAGCCAAACTCGTCCGATCGCCAAAACAATTATAGATCCTTGTTCCTCGTTGCATTCCGAACGTATTACATTAATGGTTCGACCGCGGTCGTCGCGCTCGTTTTCGAGAAAAAAGAGAAAAACACCTTTCGGTCCGAAATATTTCCAAGTCCCGTCAGATCTCAAAGTCCACCGGCACCATCGTCCAAAAGCCAAACTCGTCCGATCGCCAAAACAATTATAGATCCTTGTTCCTCGTTGCATTGCGAACGTATTACATTAATGTTTCGACCGCGGTCGTCGCGCTCGTTTTCGAGAAAAACGAGAAAAACACCTTTCGGTCCGAAATATTTCCAAGTCCCGTCAGATCTCAAAGTCCACCGGCACCATCGTCCAAAAGCCAAACTCGTCCGATCGCCAAAACAATTATAGATCCTTGTTCCTCGTTGCATTCCGAACGTATTACATTAATGGTTCGACCGCGGTCGTCGCGCTCGTTTTCGAGAAAAACGAGAAAAACACCTTTCGGTCCGAAATATTTCCAAGTCCCGTCAGATCTCAAAGTCCACCGGCACCATCGTCCAAAAGCCAAACTCGTCCGATCGCCAAAACAATTATAGATCCTTGTTCCTCGTTGCATTGCGAACGTATTACATTAATGGTTCGACCGCGGTCGTCGCGCTCGTTTTCGAGAAAAAAGAGAAAAACACCTTTCGGTCCGAAATATTTCTAAGTCCCGTCAGATCTCAAAGTCCACCGGCACCATCGTCCAAAAGCCAAACTCGTCCGATCGCCAAAACAATTATAGATCCTTGTTCCTCGTTGCATTCCGAACGTATTACATTAATGGTTCGACCGCGGTCGTCGCGCTCGTTTTCGAGAAAAAAGAGAAAAACACCTTTCGGTCCGAAATATTTCCAAGTCCCGTCAGATCTCAAAGTCCACCGGCACCATCGTCCAAAAGCCAAACTCGTCCGATCGCCAAAACAATTATAGATCCTTGTTCCTCGTTGCATTCCGAACGTATTACATTAATGGTTCGAACGCGGTCGTCGCGCTCGTTTTCGAGAAAAACGAGAAAAACACCTTTCGGTCCGAAATATTTCCAAGTCCCGTCAGATCTCATAGTCCACCGGCACCATCGTCCAAAAGCCAAACTCGTCCGATCGCCAAAACAATTATAGATCCTTGTTCCTCGTTGCATTGCGAACGTATTACATTAATGGTTCGACCGCGGTCGTCGCGCTCGTTTTCGAGAAAAAAGAGAAAAACACCTTTCGGTCCGAAATATTTCCAAGTCCCGTCAGATCTCAAAGTCCACCGGCACCATCGTCCAAAAGCCAAACTCGTCCGATCGCCAAAACAATTATAGATCCTTGTTCCTCGTTGCATTGCGAACGTATTACATTAATGTTTCGACCGCGGTCGTCGCGCTCGTT
>CAWLCU010000457.1:37500-51842 GCA_963855975.1 Andrena chrysosceles
TTAAATGAATATGTACGCTCGGCCGTCGGACGTGTCGCGGTGTTTCCGCGGTACGCGTCGACGGTGTTCCCGTCCTGGACACAAATCACACACCGTGTCGTCATCGCTGGCGACGCCCGGACCTCCTTCGCGCGCTGGTTGGAGGCGCACCGGCCTCGGCTTTATCCGAACCGAGAACAAAGATAATAACGAACATAATAACATGATTACCCTGAACGGTGGATCACTTGGCTCGTGGGTCGATGAAGAACGCAGCTAATTGCGCGTCAACGTGTGAACTGCAGGACACATGAACATCGACATTTCGAACGCACATTGCGGTCCACGGATACAATTCCTGGACCACGCCTGGCTGAGGGTCGTTATCACATACAAAAGACTGCTTGCGTCTGTCTGCGTATAATCACATCCTCGCCGTCACGCGTTTCCGACGATGTAACGCGTTTCGGAGTCGGGTCGGATGATACACGTCAGATACGCGACGTACGAGCGAAAGTTGGGCCGTTCGTCGGCGTTTGCAACGGCTCGCGTGAGAATCGTGAAGCGTGTGTTGTACTCTCACCCGTGCGAGAACCAGAAAGGGAGAGCCGAAATGTGATGAATGATGATCGCGTTATCAGGGACTCGCGTGCGTGCGTGCTTTCACGGCGTTGTGCGTCGTTGTTTTATAACGACCGCCCGTGTGCTGCACCGCTCCCCTGGATCATCATCATCACACACAGCGGTCTCTCCACTCGCACTGGTGGTGCAGAATTTGCCTTCACGTTCTGCGCGAGATCTTTTACCGTGCTCCCGACGTCGCCTGAAATGAAAAATTTGTCCTGAGAAAGAGAGACCAAAGAGCGAGAGATAAAGATAGAGTGAGAAAGAGCAGGGTGCGGCGCGGCATATGTGCGCCATTCTGTATCGTCGCGTTCACGCGGCCCCAGGGATTTTATAAAAGAGAGGGTCGTCGTTGACAAGTGAGAGAACAGTCAATCGATACATCGAGGGCACAACACACTCGTTCTTCGGGACGCCGTGAAGATCCAAGGGGATGGTGTGTACATGAGAGAATGGAGGCGCTGTGCGGGATGATAAATTAGAAAATCACTCGTTAACATGATCGGGTCGATGTATTTCCCCGTCGTTGCGCGTGTCCTCGCCTAGCCGCCATATTCATTCCCTCCCTACGGCCACGTTCCGTCGACACACAAGAGTGTTTGCGCCAAACATCCGATGAGAGAAGAGTGATTGCTCCACGCGTCGTTTAAAACGTTTCTGTACCCCGGAATCCTCGTTGGCGCGGCTGCGCGAATTGGAACTTTGACGAACCTAAAGGCGCCGATGCCGCGAAAGGTGTGTAAGAAGACTGTACTTCGTACAATTGAAGAAAACGAGTCTCCCCGATCGCCCCATGTCTTTGTCGCGTTGTTGGTCGATCGTATACGAGACCGCGGGTCTCACCGGTCGTCCAGTCCACGGAAAAGCTTATTTTTCCACGGTTCCCTCTGCTGCGAGTCACTGCTCGAGGCGTGAAGGGATAGCGGAATCTCAAAGCTAATAATAGCGGACGGACGTTAAAATAAAAACCGGTGGGGTCGTTCTGCGAGAGTCTCCTCCCGGATCGAATCGACGATGCGCGACGAAAAGACACTTTGGCGAGGCGTAAAATAATAGAGGTAGGGGGGACTAAATATTCTCTCGATTATAGAAGAAGAAGGGAGTCCAAATATACCTTTTCTCTGGTATCGTGCGATGGCACCTCTGGATATACATACACGAGATCGGATCACATCGATCCGTCATCGGGTCAGGTTATGAGCCGGGATGTGTACGGGGGGAACCCGTACTCCCGCCGGCCGGGAGACCCGTTCGTGATACAATATCCAAAAGAGGGAGCACGATTTATAATACCGAAGGGAGGCACGTGCCTGCTTCTCCAAAAATATCTTCTCTCTACTTCGCGGTCTCGGCTTTTTTCTCTGGTGGCACATAATTTTTATATAATAACGATTGACGACCTCAGAGTAGGCGAGATTACCCGCTGAATTTAAGCATATTACTAAGCGGAGGAAAAGAAACTAACAAGGATTTCCTTAGTAGCGGCGAGCGAACAGGAATTAGCCCAGCACTGAATCCCGCGGTTCCGCCGCAGGGAATTGTAGTGTTCAGGAGGATCCGTTTATCCCGTGACGTCGCACCGCGTCCAAGTCCATCTTGAATGGGGCCACTTACCCGGAGAGGGTGCCAGGCCCGTAGCGACCGGTACGCGTTTCGGGAGGATCTCTCCATAGAGTCGGGTTGCTTGAGAGTGCAACCCTAAGTGGGTGGTAAACTCCATCTAAGGCTAAATACAACCACGAGACCGATAGCGAACAAGTACCGTGAGGGAAAGTTGAAAAGAACTTTGAAGAGAGAGTTCAAGAGTACGTGAAACCGTTCAGGGGTAAACCTGAGAAACCCAAAAGATCGAATGGGGAGATTCATCGTCGACGAGGCTGGCTCCCGTCGGTGCGCGATACTCCGGGTGGACCTTCGTGGTTCCATTAGCGAGGGTACACCACTGGCGGCGAATGTTCCGGCCACGTAGTCGTGCACTTCTCCCCTAGTAGAACGTCGCGACCCGTTGCGTGTCGGTCTACGGCCCGAGCGGTTGCCTGTTTCGTTGCTCCCAGAGCACGCGACAGACCCTCGGCCGCCCGGCCGGCTGCGCGACGGTACTCCGAGACGGTATCGGGCCGCAACCAATCCATTTTCGAATGTGTTTGCGTCAGGCCCGCCGCAAGCCCGGTCAGTTCTTACCCGGAGGCACGGACCTGGTGCCGTCCCCGGGCCTGGCCAGCTGTTAGCAGGCGGTGTCCTTGGACTGGGCCAAGCTTCGAATTACCGGTCGGCGACGCTACTGCTTTGGGTACTCTCAGGACCCGTCTTGAAACACGGACCAAGGAGTCTAACATGTGCGCGAGTCATTGGGAGAAAGAAACCTAAAGGCGGAATGAAAGTGAAGGTCGACCTTTGCGTCGACCGAGGGAGGATCGGCCGCGTTACGATGCGGCCTCGCACTCCCGGGGCGTCTCGTTCTCATTGCGAGAAGAGGCGCACCTAGAGCGTACACGTTGGGACCCGAAAGATGGTGAACTATGCCTGGTCAGGACGAAGTCAGGGGAAACCCTGATGGAGGTCCGTAGCGATTCTGACGTGCAAATCGATCGTCGGAACTGGGTATAGGGGCGAAAGACTAATCGAACCATCTAGTAGCTGGTTCCCTCCGAAGTTTCCCTCAGGATAGCTGGCACTCGCTCGTTCCTACGCGAACGTGTGCGAGTTTCATCTGGTAAAGCGAATGATTAGAGGCCTTGGGGCCGAAACGACCTCAACCTATTCTCAAACTTTAAATGGGTGAGATCTCGGAATCGTTTGTAGACGACTTAGGTACCTGGCGGGGTGTTGTACTCGGAAGAGCAGTTACCACGCTGCGATCTGTTGAGACTCAGCCCTATGCTTGGGGATTCGTCTTGTCGGTTGGACGAGGCCCCACGACACGTGCACACGAACGTACAAGTGCCGCGCGGGCGCTCCAGCGTTTTTAACCAGCGGCAAAGCAATACGCCGCTGGGACGATGAATGTTTCGGCGGCGAAGAAATACGCCGCAGGGACTTTGAATGTTTCGGCGGCGAAGTAATACGCCGCTGGAGACGCAGACCTAACCAGCGGCGAAGCGATACACCGCTGGGACTTTGAATGTTTCGGCGGCGAAGCAATACGCCGCTGGGACTTTGAATGTTTCGGCGGCGAAGTAATACGCCGCTGGAGACGCAGACCTAACCAGCGGCGAAGCGATACACCGCTGGGACATTGAATGTTTCGGCAGCGAAGCAATACGCCACTGGAGGCAGACCTAACCAGCGGCGAAGCGATACACCGCTGGGACTTTGAATGTTTCGGCGGCGAAGCAATACGCCGCTGGGACTTAAATGTTTCGGCGGCGAAGCAATACGCCGCTGGGACTTGAATGTTTCGACGGCGAAGCAATACGCCGCTGGAGACGCAGACCTAACCAGCAGCGAAGCGATACGCCGCTGGGAATTTGAATGTTTTCGAGAAAAACGCGAAAAACTCCTTTCGGTCCGAAATATTTCCAAGTCCCGTCAGATCTCAAAGTCCACCGGCACCATCGTCCAAAAGCCAAACTCGTCCGATCGCCAAAACAATTATAGATCCTTGTTCCTCGTTGCATTGCGAACGTATTACATTAATGTTTCGACCGCGGTCGTCGCGCTCGTTTTCGAGAAAAACGAGAAAAACACCTTTCGGTCCGAAATATTTCCAAGTCCCGTCAGATCTCAAAGTCCACCGGCACCATCGTCCAAAAGCCAAACTCGTCCGATCGCCAAAACAATTATAGATCCTTGTTCCTCGTTGCATTCCGAACGTATTACATTAATGGTTCGACCGCGGTCGTCGCGCTCGTTTTCGAGAAAAAAGAGAAAAACACCTTTCGGTCCGAAATATTTCCAAGTCCCGTCAGATCTCAAAGTCCACCGGCACCATCGTCCAAAAGCCAAACTCGTCCGATCGCCAAAACAATTATAGATCCTTGTTCCTCGTTGCATTCCGAACGTATTACATTAATGGTTCGACCGCGGTCGTCGCGCTCGTTTTCGAGAAAAACGAGAAAAACACCTTTCGGTCCGAAATATTTCCAAGTCCCGTCAGATCTCAAAGTCCACCGGCACCATCGTCCAAAAGCCAAACTCGTCCGATCGCCAAAACAATTATAGATCCTTGTTCCTCGTTGCATTGCGAACGTATTACATTAATGGTTCGACCGCGGTCGTCGCGCTCGTTTTCGAGAAAAAAGAGAAAAACACCTTTCGGTCCGAAATATTTCCAAGTCCCGTCAGATCTCAAAGTCCACCGGCACCATCGTCCAAAAGCCAAACTCGTCCGATCGCCAAAACAATTATAGATCCTTGTTCCTCGTTGCATTCCGAACGTATTACATTAATGGTTCGACCGCGGTCGTCGCGCTCGTTTTCGAGAAAAAAGAGAAAAACACCTTTCGGTCCGAAATATTTCCAAGTCCCGTCAGATCTCAAAGTCCACCGGCACCATCGTCCAAAAGCCAAACTCGTCCGATCGCCAAAACAATTATAGATCCTTGTTCCTCGTTGCATTCCGAACGTATTACATTAATGGTTCGACCGCGGTCGTCGCGCTCGTTTTCGAGAAAAAAGAGAAAAACACCTTTCGGTCCGAAATATTTCCAAGTCCCGTCAGATCTCAAAGTCCACCGGCACCATCGTCCAAAAGCCAAACTCGTCCGATCGCCAAAACAATTATAGATCCTTGTTCCTCGTTGCATTGCGAACGTATTACATTAATGTTTCGACCGCGGTCGTCGCGCTCGTTTTCGAGAAAAACGAGAAAAACACCTTTCGGTCCGAAATATTTCCAAGTCCCGTCAGATCTCAAAGTCCACCGGCACCATCGTCCAAAAGCCAAACTCGTCCGATCGCCAAAACAATTATAGATCCTTGTTCCTCGTTGCATTGCGAACGTATTACATTAATGGTTCGACCGCGGTCGTCGCGCTCGTTTTCGAGAAAAAAGAGAAAAACACCTTTCGGTCCGAAATATTTCCAAGTCCCGTCAGATCTCAAAGTCCACCGGCACCATCGTCCAAAAGCCAAACTCGTCCGATCGCCAAAACAATTATAGATCCTTGTTCCTCGTTGCATTGCGAACGTATTACATTAATGTTTCGACCGCGGTCGTCGCGCTCGTTTTCGAGAAAAACGAGAAAAACACCTTTCGGTCCGAAATATTTCCAAGTCCCGTCAGATCTCAAAGTCCACCGGCACCATCGTCCAAAAGCCAAACTCGTCCGATCGCCAAAACAATTATAGATCCTTGTTCCTCGTTGCATTGCGAACGTATTACATTAATGTTTCGACCGCGGTCGTCGCGCTCGTTTTCGAGAAAAAAGAGAAAAACACCTTTCGGTCCGAAATATTTCCAAGTCCCGTCAGATCTCAAAGTCCACCGGCACCATCGTCCAAAAGCCAAACTCGTCCGATCGCCAAAACAATTATAGATCCTTGTTCCTCGTTGCATTCCGAACGTATTACATTAATGGTTCGACCGCGGTCGTCGCGCTCGTTTTCGAGAAAAAAGAGAAAAACACCTTTCGGTCCGAAATATTTCCAAGTCCCGTCAGATCTCAAAGTCCACCGGCACCATCGTCCAAAAGCCAAACTCGTCCGATCGCCAAAACAATTATAGATCCTTGTTCCTCGTTGCATTGCGAACGTATTACATTAATGTTTCGACCGCGGTCGTCGCGCTCGTTTTCGAGAAAAACGAGAAAAACACCTTTCGGTCCGAAATATTTCCAAGTCCCGTCAGATCTCAAAGTCCACCGGCACCATCGTCCAAAAGCCAAACTCGTCCGATCGCCAAAACAATTATAGATCCTTGTTCCTCGTTGCATTGCGAACGTATTACATTAATGGTTCGACCGCGGTCGTCGCGCTCGTTTTCGAGAAAAAAGAGAAAAACACCTTTCGGTCCGAAATATTTCCAAGTCCCGTCAGATCTCAAAGTCCACCGGCACCATCGTCCAAAAGCCAAACTCGTCCGATCGCCAAAACAATTATAGATCCTTGTTCCTCGTTGCATTCCGAACGTATTACATTAATGGTTCGACCGCGGTCGTCGCGCTCGTTTTCGAGAAAAAAGAGAAAAACACCTTTCGGTCCGAAATATTTCCAAGTCCCGTCAGATCTCAAAGTCCACCGGCACCATCGTCCAAAAGCCAAACTCGTCCGATCGCCAAAACAATTATAGATCCTTGTTCCTCGTTGCATTCCGAACGTATTACATTAATGGTTCGACCGCGGTCGTCGCGCTCGTTTTCGAGAAAAAAGAGAAAAACACCTTTCGGTCCGAAATATTTCCAAGTCCCGTCAGATCTCAAAGTCCACCGGCACCATCGTCCAAAAGCCAAACTCGTCCGATCGCCAAAACAATTATAGATCCTTGTTCCTCGTTGCATTGCGAACGTATTACATTAATGTTTCGACCGCGGTCGTCGCGCTCGTTTTCGAGAAAAACGAGAAAAACACCTTTCGGTCCGAAATATTTCCAAGTCCCGTCAGATCTCAAAGTCCACCGGCACCATCGTCCAAAAGCCAAACTCGTCCGATCGCCAAAACAATTATAGATCCTTGTTCCTCGTTGCATTCCGAACGTATTACATTAATGGTTCGACCGCGGTCGTCGCGCTCGTTTTCGAGAAAAAAGAGAAAAACACCTTTCGGTCCGAAATATTTCCAAGTCCCGTCAGATCTCAAAGTCCACCGGCACCATCGTCCAAAAGCCAAACTCGTCCGATCGCCAAAACAATTATAGATCCTTGTTCCTCGTTGCATTCCGAACGTATTACATTAATGGTTCGACCGCGGTCGTCGCGCTCGTTTTCGAGAAAAACGAGAAAAACACCTTTCGGTCCGAAATATTTCCAAGTCCCGTCAGATCTCATAGTCCACCGGCACCATCGTCCAAAAGCCAAACTCGTCCGATCGCCAAAACAATTATAGATCCTTGTTCCTCGTTGCATTGCGAACGTATTACATTAATGGTTCGACCGCGGTCGTCGCGCTCGTTTTCGAGAAAAAAGAGAAAAACACCTTTCGGTCCGAAATATTTCCAAGTCCCGTCAGATCTCAAAGTCCACCGGCACCATCGTCCAAAAGCCAAACTCGTCCGATCGCCAAAACAATTATAGATCCTTGTTCCTCGTTGCATTCCGAACGTATTACATTAATGGTTCGACCGCGGTCGTCGCGCTCGTTTTCGAGAAAAAAGAGAAAAACACCTTTCGGTCCGAAATATTTCCAAGTCCCGTCAGATCTCAAAGTCCACCGGCACCATCGTCCAAAAGCCAAACTCGTCCGATCGCCAAAACAATTATAGATCCTTGTTCCTCGTTGCATTGCGAACGTATTACATTAATGTTTCGACCGCGGTCGTCGCGCTCGTTTTCGAGAAAAACGAGAAAAACACCTTTCGGTCCGAAATATTTCCAAGTCCCGTCAGATCTCAAAGTCCACCGGCACCATCGTCCAAAAGCCAAACTCGTCCGATCGCCAAAACAATTATAGATCCTTGTTCCTCGTTGCATTCCGAACGTATTACATTAATGGTTCGACCGCGGTCGTCGCGCTCGTTTTCGAGAAAAACGAGAAAAACACCTTTCGGTCCGAAATATTTCCAAGTCCCGTCAGATCTCAAAGTCCACCGGCACCATCGTCCAAAAGCCAAACTCGTCCGATCGCCAAAACAATTATAGATCCTTGTTCCTCGTTGCATTGCGAACGTATTACATTAATGGTTCGACCGCGGTCGTCGCGCTCGTTTTCGAGAAAAAAGAGAAAAACACCTTTCGGTCCGAAATATTTCCAAGTCCCGTCAGATCTCAAAGTCCACCGGCACCATCGTCCAAAAGCCAAACTCGTCCGATCGCCAAAACAATTATAGATCCTTGTTCCTCGTTGCATTCCGAACGTATTACATTAATGGTTCGACCGCGGTCGTCGCGCTCGTTTTCGAGAAAAAAGAGAAAAACACCTTTCGGTCCGAAATATTTCCAAGTCCCGTCAGATCTCAAAGTCCACCGGCACCATCGTCCAAAAGCCAAACTCGTCCGATCGCCAAAACAATTATAGATCCTTGTTCCTCGTTGCATTCCGAACGTATTACATTAATGGTTCGACCGCGGTCGTCGCGCTCGTTTTCGAGAAAAACGAGAAAAACACCTTTCGGTCCGAAATATTTCCAAGTCCCGTCAGATCTCATAGTCCACCGGCACCATCGTCCAAAAGCCAAACTCGTCCGATCGCCAAAACAATTATAGATCCTTGTTCCTCGTTGCATTGCGAACGTATTACATTAATGGTTCGACCGCGGTCGTCGCGCTCGTTTTCGAGAAAAAAGAGAAAAACACCTTTCGGTCCGAAATATTTCCAAGTCCCGTCAGATCTCAAAGTCCACCGGCACCATCGTCCAAAAGCCAAACTCGTCCGATCGCCAAAACAATTATAGATCCTTGTTCCTCGTTGCATTCCGAACGTATTACATTAATGGTTCGACCGCGGTCGTCGCGCTCGTTTTCGAGAAAAAAGAGAAAAACACCTTTCGGTCCGAAATATTTCCAAGTCCCGTCAGATCTCAAAGTCCACCGGCACCATCGTCCAAAAGCCAAACTCGTCCGATCGCCAAAACAATTATAGATCCTTGTTCCTCGTTGCATTGCGAACGTATTACATTAATGTTTCGACCGCGGTCGTCGCGCTCGTTTTCGAGAAAAACGAGAAAAACACCTTTCGGTCCGAAATATTTCCAAGTCCCGTCAGATCTCAAAGTCCACCGGCACCATCGTCCAAAAGCCAAACTCGTCCGATCGCCAAAACAATTATAGATCCTTGTTCCTCGTTGCATTCCGAACGTATTACATTAATGGTTCGACCGCGGTCGTCGCGCTCGTTTTCGAGAAAAACGAGAAAAACACCTTTCGGTCCGAAATATTTCCAAGTCCCGTCAGATCTCAAAGTCCACCGGCACCATCGTCCAAAAGCCAAACTCGTCCGATCGCCAAAACAATTATAGATCCTTGTTCCTCGTTGCATTGCGAACGTATTACATTAATGGTTCGACCGCGGTCGTCGCGCTCGTTTTCGAGAAAAAAGAGAAAAACACCTTTCGGTCCGAAATATTTCCAAGTCCCGTCAGATCTCAAAGTCCACCGGCACCATCGTCCAAAAGCCAAACTCGTCCGATCGCCAAAACAATTATAGATCCTTGTTCCTCGTTGCATTCCGAACGTATTACATTAATGGTTCGACCGCGGTCGTCGCGCTCGTTTTCGAGAAAAAAGAGAAAAACACCTTTCGGTCCGAAATATTTCCAAGTCCCGTCAGATCTCAAAGTCCACCGGCACCATCGTCCAAAAGCCAAACTCGTCCGATCGCCAAAACAATTATAGATCCTTGTTCCTCGTTGCATTCCGAACGTATTACATTAATGGTTCGACCGCGGTCGTCGCGCTCGTTTTCGAGAAAAAAGAGAAAAACACCTTTCGGTCCGAAATATTTCCAAGTCCCGTCAGATCTCAAAGTCCACCGGCACCATCGTCCAAAAGCCAAACTCGTCCGATCGCCAAAACAATTATAGATCCTTGTTCCTCGTTGCATTCCGAACGTATTACATTAATGGTTCGACCGCGGTCGTCGCGCTCGTTTTCGAGAAAAACGAGAAAAACACCTTTCGGTCCGAAATATTTCCAAGTCCCGTCAGATCTCAAAGTCCACCGGCACCATCGTCCAAAAGCCAAACTCGTCCGATCGCCAAAACAATTATAGATCCTTGTTCCTCGTTGCATTGCGAACGTATTACATTAATGTTTCGACCGCGGTCGTCGCGCTCGTTTTCGAGAAAAACGAGAAAAACACCTTTCGGTCCGAAATATTTCCAAGTCCCGTCAGATCTCAAAGTCCACCGGCACCATCGTCCAAAAGCCAAACTCGTCCGATCGCCAAAACAATTATAGATCCTTGTTCCTCGTTGCATTGCGAACGTATTACATTAATGTTTCGACCGCGGTCGTCGCGCTCGTTTTCGAGAAAAAAGAGAAAAACACCTTTCGGTCCGAAATATTTCCAAGTCCCGTCAGATCTCAAAGTCCACCGGCACCATCGTCCAAAAGCCAAACTCGTCCGATCGCCAAAACAATTATAGATCCTTGTTCCTCGTTGCATTCCGAACGTATTACATTAATGGTTCGACCGCGGTCGTCGCGCTCGTTTTCGAGAAAAAAGAGAAAAACACCTTTCGGTCCGAAATATTTCCAAGTCCCGTCAGATCTCAAAGTCCACCGGCACCATCGTCCAAAAGCCAAACTCGTCCGATCGCCAAAACAATTATAGATCCTTGTTCCTCGTTGCATTGCGAACGTATTACATTAATGTTTCGACCGCGGTCGTCGCGCTCGTTTTCGAGAAAAACGAGAAAAACACCTTTCGGTCCGAAATATTTCCAAGTCCCGTCAGATCTCAAAGTCCACCGGCACCATCGTCCAAAAGCCAAACTCGTCCGATCGCCAAAACAATTATAGATCCTTGTTCCTCGTTGCATTGCGAACGTATTACATTAATGGTTCGACCGCGGTCGTCGCGCTCGTTTTCGAGAAAAAAGAGAAAAACACCTTTCGGTCCGAAATATTTCCAAGTCCCGTCAGATCTCAAAGTCCACCGGCACCATCGTCCAAAAGCCAAACTCGTCCGATCGCCAAAACAATTATAGATCCTTGTTCCTCGTTGCATTCCGAACGTATTACATTAATGGTTCGACCGCGGTCGTCGCGCTCGTTTTCGAGAAAAAAGAGAAAAACACCTTTCGGTCCGAAATATTTCCAAGTCCCGTCAGATCTCAAAGTCCACCGGCACCATCGTCCAAAAGCCAAACTCGTCCGATCGCCAAAACAATTATAGATCCTTGTTCCTCGTTGCATTCCGAACGTATTACATTAATGGTTCGACCGCGGTCGTCGCGCTCGTTTTCGAGAAAAAAGAGAAAAACACCTTTCGGTCCGAAATATTTCCAAGTCCCGTCAGATCTCAAAGTCCACCGGCACCATCGTCCAAAAGCCAAACTCGTCCGATCGCCAAAACAATTATAGATCCTTGTTCCTCGTTGCATTGCGAACGTATTACATTAATGTTTCGACCGCGGTCGTCGCGCTCGTTTTCGAGAAAAACGAGAAAAACACCTTTCGGTCCGAAATATTTCCAAGTCCCGTCAGATCTCAAAGTCCACCGGCACCATCGTCCAAAAGCCAAACTCGTCCGATCGCCAAAACAATTATAGATCCTTGTTCCTCGTTGCATTCCGAACGTATTACATTAATGGTTCGACCGCGGTCGTCGCGCTCGTTTTCGAGAAAAAAGAGAAAAACACCTTTCGGTCCGAAATATTTCCAAGTCCCGTCAGATCTCAAAGTCCACCGGCACCATCGTCCAAAAGCCAAACTCGTCCGATCGCCAAAACAATTATAGATCCTTGTTCCTCGTTGCATTCCGAACGTATTACATTAATGGTTCGACCGCGGTCGTCGCGCTCGTTTTCGAGAAAAACGAGAAAAACACCTTTCGGTCCGAAATATTTCCAAGTCCCGTCAGATCTCATAGTCCACCGGCACCATCGTCCAAAAGCCAAACTCGTCCGATCGCCAAAACAATTATAGATCCTTGTTCCTCGTTGCATTGCGAACGTATTACATTAATGGTTCGACCGCGGTCGTCGCGCTCGTTTTCGAGAAAAAAGAGAAAAACACCTTTCGGTCCGAAATATTTCCAAGTCCCGTCAGATCTCAAAGTCCACCGGCACCATCGTCCAAAAGCCAAACTCGTCCGATCGCCAAAACAATTATAGATCCTTGTTCCTCGTTGCATTCCGAACGTATTACATTAATGGTTCGACCGCGGTCGTCGCGCTCGTTTTCGAGAAAAAAGAGAAAAACACCTTTCGGTCCGAAATATTTCCAAGTCCCGTCAGATCTCAAAGTCCACCGGCACCATCGTCCAAAAGCCAAACTCGTCCGATCGCCAAAACAATTATAGATCCTTGTTCCTCGTTGCATTGCGAACGTATTACATTAATGTTTCGACCGCGGTCGTCGCGCTCGTTTTCGAGAAAAACGAGAAAAACACCTTTCGGTCCGAAATATTTCCAAGTCCCGTCAGATCTCAAAGTCCACCGGCACCATCGTCCAAAAGCCAAACTCGTCCGATCGCCAAAACAATTATAGATCCTTGTTCCTCGTTGCATTCCGAACGTATTACATTAATGGTTCGACCGCGGTCGTCGCGCTCGTTTTCGAGAAAAACGAGAAAAACACCTTTCGGTCCGAAATATTTCCAAGTCCCGTCAGATCTCAAAGTCCACCGGCACCATCGTCCAAAAGCCAAACTCGTCCGATCGCCAAAACAATTATAGATCCTTGTTCCTCGTTGCATTGCGAACGTATTACATTAATGGTTCGACCGCGGTCGTCGCGCTCGTTTTCGAGAAAAAAGAGAAAAACACCTTTCGGTCCGAAATATTTCCAAGTCCCGTCAGATCTCAAAGTCCACCGGCACCATCGTCCAAAAGCCAAACTCGTCCGATCGCCAAAACAATTATAGATCCTTGTTCCTCGTTGCATTCCGAACGTATTACATTAATGGTTCGACCGCGGTCGTCGCGCTCGTTTTCGAGAAAAAAGAGAAAAACACCTTTCGGTCCGAAATATTTCCAAGTCCCGTCAGATCTCAAAGTCCACCGGCACCATCGTCCAAAAGCCAAACTCGTCCGATCGCCAAAACAATTATAGATCCTTGTTCCTCGTTGCATTCCGAACGTATTACATTAATGGTTCGACCGCGGTCGTCGCGCTCGTTTTCGAGAAAAAAGAGAAAAACACCTTTCGGTCCGAAATATTTCCAAGTCCCGTCAGATCTCAAAGTCCACCGGCACCATCGTCCAAAAGCCAAACTCGTCCGATCGCCAAAACAATTATAGATCCTTGTTCCTCGTTGCATTCCGAACGTATTACATTAATGGTTCGACCGCGGTCGTCGCGCTCGTTTTCGAGAAAAACGAGAAAAACACCTTTCGGTCCGAAATATTTCCAAGTCCCGTCAGATCTCAAAGTCCACCGGCACCATCGTCCAAAAGCCAAACTCGTCCGATCGCCAAAACAATTATAGATCCTTGTTCCTCGTTGCATTCCGAACGTATTACATTAATGGTTCGACCGCGGTCGTCGCGCTCGTTTTCGAGAAAAAAGAGAAAAACACCTTTCGGTCCGAAATATTTCCAAGTCCCGTCAGATCTCAAAGTCCACCGGCACCATCGTCCAAAAGCCAAACTCGTCCGATCGCCAAAACAATTATAGATCCTTGTTCCTCGTTGCATTGCGAACGTATTACATTAATGTTTCGACCGCGGTCGTCGCGCTCGTTTTCGAGAAAAACGAGAAAAACACCTTTCGGTCCGAAATATTTCCAAGTCCCGTCAGATCTCAAAGTCCACCGGCACCATCGTCCAAAAGCCAAACTCGTCCGATCGCCAAAACAATTATAGATCCTTGTTCCTCGTTGCATTGCGAACGTATTACATTAATGGTTCGACCGCGGTCGTCGCGCTCGTTTTCGAGAAAAAAGAGAAAAACACCTTTCGGTCCGAAATATTTCCAAGTCCCGTCAGATCTCAAAGTCCACCGGCACCATCGTCCAAAAGCCAAACTCGTCCGATCGCCAAA
>CAWLCU010000458.1:0-60661 GCA_963855975.1 Andrena chrysosceles
TCACTTCACTTCACTTCACTTCACTTCCCTTCACTTCCCTTCACTTCCCTTCACTTCCCTTCACTTCCCTTCACTTCCCTTCACTTCCCTTCACTTCCCTTCACTTCCCTTCACTTCCCTTCACTTCCCTTCACTTCCCTTCACTTCCCTTCACTTCCCTTCACTTCCCTTCACTTCCCTTCACTTCCCTTCACTTCCCTTCACTTCCCTTCACTTCCCTTCACTTCCCTTCACTTCCCTTCACTTCCCTTCACTTCCCTTCACTTCCCTTCACTTCCCTTCACTTCCCTTCACTTCCCTTCACTTCCCTTCACTTCCCTTCACTACCCTTCACTTCCCTTCACTTCCCTTCACTTCCCTTCACTTCCCTTCACTTCCCTTCACTTCCCTTCACTTCCCTTCACTTCCCTTCACTTCCCTTCACTTCCCTTCACTTCCCTTCACTTCCCTTCACTTCCCTTCACTTCCCTTCACTTCCCTTCACTTCCCTTCAGTTCCCTTCACTTCCCTTCACTTCCCTTCACTTCCCTTCACTTCCCTTCACTTCCCTTCACTTCCCTTCACTTCCCCTCACTTCCCTTCACTTCCCTTCACTTCCCTTCACTTCACTTCACTTCCCTTCACTTCCCTTCACTTCACTTCACTTCACTTCACTTCACTTCACTTCACTTCACTTCACTTCACTTCACTTCACTTCACTTCACTTCACTTCACTTCACTTCACTTCACTTCACTTCACATCACTTCACTTCACTTCACTTCACTTCACTTCACTTCACTTCACTTCACTTCACTTCACTTCACTTCACTTCACTTCACTTCACTTCACTTCACTTCACTTCACTTCACTTCACTTCACTTCACTTCACTTCACTTCACTTCACTTCACTTCACTTCACTTCACTTCACTTCACTTCACTTCACTTCACTTCACTTCACTTCACTTCACTTCACTTCACTTCACTTCACTTCACTTCACTTCACTTCACTTCACTTCACTTCACTTCACTTCACTTCACTTCACTTCACTTCACTTCACTTCACTTCACTTCACTTCACTTCACTTCACATCACTTCACTTCACTTCACTTCACTTCACTTCACTTCACTTCGCTTCACTTCGCTTCGCTTCACTTCGCTTCACTTCGCTTCACTTCACTTCACATCACTTCACATCACTTCACATCACATCACATCACATCACATCACTTCACATCACTTCACATCACTTCACATCACTTCACTTCGCTTCACTTCGCTTCACTTCACTTCACTTCACTTCACTTCACTTCACATCACTTCACATCACTTCACATCACATCACATCACATCACATCACTTCACATCACTTCACATCACTTCACATCACTTCACTTCGCTTCACTTCGCTTCACTTCACTTCACTTCGCTTCACTTCACTTCACTTCGCTTCACTTCACTTCACTTCACTTCACTTCACTTCACTTCACATCACTTCACTTCACTTCACTTCACTTCACTTCACTTCACTTCACTTCACTTCACTTCACTTCACTTCACTTCACTTCACTTCACTTCACTTCACTTCACTTCACTTCACTTCACTTCACTTCACTTCACTTCACTTCCCTTCACTTACCTTCACTTCCCTTCACTTCCCTTCACTTCCCTTCACTTCGCTTCACTTCGCTTCACTTCACTTCACTTCACTTCACTTCACTTCACTTCACTTCACTTCACTTCACTTCACTTCACTTCACTTCACTTCACTTCACTTCACTTCACTTCACTTCACTTCACTTCACTTCACTTCACTTCACTTCACTTCACTTCACTTCACTTCACTTAACTTCACTTCACTTCACGTCACTTCGCTTCACTTCGCTTCACTTCGCTTCACTTCGCTTCACTTCGCTTCACTTCGCTTCACTTCGCATCACTTCGCATCACTTCGCATCACATCGCATCACTTCACTTCACTTCACTTCGCATCACTTCGCATCACTTCGCATCGCATCGCATCGCATCGCATCGCATCGCATCGCATCGCATCGCATCGCATCGCATCGCATCGCATCGCATCGCATCGCATCGCATCGCTTCGCTTCGCTTCGCTTCGCTTCACATCACTTCACATCACTTCACATCACTTCACATCACTTCACATCACTTCACATCACTTCACATCACTTCACATCACATCACTTCACATCACTTCACTTCACTTCACTTCACTTCACATCACTTCACATCACTTCACATCACATCACATCACATCACATCACATCACTTCACATCACTTCACATCACTTCACATCACTTCACTTCGCTTCACTTCGCTTCACTTCACTTCACTTCGCTTCACTTCACTTCACTTCACTTCACTTCACTTCACATCACTTCACTTCACTTCACTTCACTTCACTTCACTTCACTTCACTTCACTTCACTTCACTTCACTTCACTTCACTTCACTTCACTTCACTTCACTTCACTTCACTTCACTTCACTTCACTTCACTTCACTTCACTTCACTTCACTTCACTTCACTTCACTTCACTTCACTTCCCTTCACTTACCTTCACTTCCCTTCACTTCCCTTCACTTCACTTCACTTCGCTTCACTTCGCTTCACTTCACTTCACTTCACTTCACTTCACTTCACTTCACTTCACTTCACTTCACTTCACTTCACTTCACTTCACTTCACTTCACTTCACTTCACTTCACTTCACTTCACTTCACTTAACTTCACTTCACTTCACGTCACTTCACTTCACTTCGCTTCACTTCGCTTCACTTCGCTTCACTTCGCTTCACTTCGCTTCACTTCGCATCACTTCGCATCACTTCGCATCACATCGCATCACTTCACTTCACTTCACTTCGCATCACTTCGCATCACTTCGCATCGCATCGCATCGCATCGCATCGCATCGCATCGCATCGCATCGCATCGCATCGCATCGCATCGCATCGCATCGCATCGCATCGCATCGCATCGCATCGCATCGCATCGCATCGCATCGCATCGCATCGCATCGCATCGCATCGCATCGCATCGCATCGCATCGCATCGCATCGCATCGCATCGCATCGCATCGCATCGCTTCGCTTCGCTTCACTTCACATCACTTCACATCACTTCACATCACTTCACATCACTTCACATCACTTCACATCACTTCACATCACTTCACATCACTTCACATCACATCACTTCACTTCACTTCACTTCACTTCACATCACTTCACATCACTTCACATCACATCACATCACATCACATCACATCACATCACATCACTTCACATCACTTCACATCACTTCACTTCACTTCACTTCACTTCACTTCACTTCACTTCACTTCCCTTCACTTACCTTCACTTCCCTTCACTTCCCTTCACTTCACTTCACTTCGCTTCACTTCGCTTCACTTCGCTTCACTTCACTTCACATCACTTCACATCACTTCACATCACATCACATCACATCACATCACTTCACATCACTTCACATCACTTCACATCACTTCACTTCGCTTCACTTCGCTTCACTTCACTTCACTTCACTTCACTTCACATCACTTCACATCACTTCACATCACATCACATCACATCACATCACATCACATCACTTCACATCACTTCACATCACTTCACTTCGCTTCACTTCGCTTCACTTCACTTCACTTCGCTTCACTTCGCTTCACTTCGCTTCACTTCACTTCACTTCACTTCACTTCACTTCACTTCACATCACTTCACTTCACTTCACTTCACTTCACTTCACTTCACTTCACTTCACTTCACTTCACTTCACTTCACTTCACTTCACTTCACTTCACTTCACTTCACTTCACTTCACTTCACTTCACTTCACTTCACTTCACTTCCCTTCACTTACCTTCACTTCCCTTCACTTCCCTTCACTTCCCTTCACTTCGCTTCACTTCGCTTCACTTCACTTCACTTCACTTCACTTCACTTCACTTCACTTCACTTCACTTCACTTCACTTCACTTCACTTCACTTCACTTCACTTCACTTCACTTCACTTCACTTCACTTCACTTCACTTCACTTCACTTAACTTCACTTCACTTCACGTCACTTCGCTTCACTTCGCTTCACTTCGCTTCACTTCGCTTCACTTCGCTTCACTTCGCTTCACTTCGCATCACTTCGCATCACTTCGCATCACATCGCATCACTTCACTTCACTTCACTTCGCATCACTTCGCATCACTTCGCATCGCATCGCATCGCATCGCATCGCATCGCATCGCATCGCATCGCATCGCATCGCATCGCATCGCATCGCTTCGCTTCGCTTCGCTTCGCTTCACATCACTTCACATCACTTCACATCACTTCACATCACTTCACTTCGCTTCACTTCGCTTCACTTCACTTCACTTCGCTTCACTTCACTTCACTTCACTTCACTTCACTTCACATCACTTCACTTCACTTCACTTCACTTCACTTCACTTCACTTCACTTCACTTCACTTCACTTCACTTCACTTCACTTCACTTCACTTCACTTCACTTCACTTCACTTCACTTCACTTCACTTCACTTCACTTCACTTCACTTCACTTCACTTCCCTTCACTTACCTTCACTTCCCTTCACTTCCCTTCACTTCGCT
Organism: Andrena chrysosceles; assembly: GCA_963855975.1. NCBI lineage: Eukaryota > Metazoa > Arthropoda > Insecta > Hymenoptera > Andrenidae > Andrena > Andrena chrysosceles. Next base: position 4,631 of record CAWLCU010000458.1, read on the forward strand.
TCACTTCGCTTCACTTCGCTTCACTTCGCTTCACTTCACTTCACTTCACTTCACTTCACTTCACTTCACTTCACTTCACTTCACTTCACTTCACTTCACTTCACTTCACTTCACTTCACTTCACTTCACTTCACTTCACTTCACTTCACTTCACTTCACTTCACTTCACTTCACTTCACTTCACTTCACTTCACTTCACTTCACTTCACTTAACTTCACTTCACTTCACGTCACTTCACTTCACTTCGCTTCACTTCGCTTCACTTCGCTTCACTTCGCTTCACTTCGCTTCACTTCGCATCACTTCGCATCACTTCGCATCACATCGCATCACTTCACTTCACTTCACTTCGCATCACTTCACATCACTTCACATCACTTCACATCACTTCACATCACTTCACATCACTTCACATCACTTCACATCACTTCACATCACTTCACATCACATCACTTCACATCACTTCACTTCACTTCACTTCACTTCACATCACTTCACATCACTTCACATCACATCACATCACATCACATCACATCACATCACTTCACATCACTTCACATCACTTCACATCACTTCACTTCGCTTCACTTCGCTTCACTTCACTTCACTTCGCTTCACTTCACTTCACTTCACTTCACTTCACTTCACATCACTTCACTTCACTTCACTTCACTTCACTTCACTTCACTTCACTTCACTTCACTTCACTTCACTTCACTTCACTTCACTTCACTTCACTTCACTTCACTTCACTTCACTTCACTTCACTTCACTTCACTTCACTTCACTTCACTTCACTTCACTTCACTTCACTTCACTTCACTTCACTTCACTTCACTTCACTTCACTTCACTTCACTTCACTTCCCTTCACTTACCTTCACTTCCCTTCACTTCCCTTCACTTCGCTTCACTTCGCTTCACTTCGCTTCACTTCGCTTCACTTCACTTCACTTCACTTCACTTCACTTCACTTCACTTCACTTCACTTCACTTCACTTCACTTCACTTCACTTCACTTCACTTCACTTCACTTCACTTCACTTCACTTCACTTCACTTCACTTCACTTCACTTCACTTCACTTAACTTCACTTCACTTCACGTCACTTCACTTCACTTCGCTTCACTTCGCTTCACTTCGCTTCACTTCGCTTCACTTCGCTTCACTTCGCATCACTTCGCATCACTTCGCATCACATCGCATCACTTCACTTCACTTCACTTCGCATCACTTCGCATCACTTCGCATCGCATCGCATCGCATCGCATCGCATCGCATCGCATCGCATCGCATCGCATCGCATCGCATCGCATCGCATCGCATCGCATCGCATCGCATCGCATCGCATCGCATCGCATCGCATCGCATCGCATCGCATCGCATCGCATCGCATCGCATCGCATCGCATCGCATCGCATCGCATCGCATCGCATCGCATCGCATCGCATCGCATCGCATCGCATCGCATCGCATCGCATCGCATCGCTTCGCTTCGCTTCACTTCACATCACTTCACATCACTTCACATCACTTCACATCACTTCACATCACTTCACATCACTTCACATCACTTCACATCACTTCACATCACATCACTTCACTTCACTTCACTTCACTTCACATCACTTCACATCACTTCACATCACATCACATCACATCACATCACATCACATCACATCACTTCACATCACTTCACATCACTTCACTTCACTTCACTTCACTTCACTTCACTTCACTTCACTTCACTTCACTTCACTTCACTTCACATCACTTCACTTCACTTCTCTTCACTTCACTTCATTTCACATTTCACACAGCAGTCAGCAGTCAGCTGTTACGGAGTACAGACGTCTATTTAGCTCGTGTTGTTATTGTGTGCCACGTGGTTGTTCACCTGTTACCTAGCTTCGCGCGCTCAGCATTTGGTGGTCCTGGTGACTTGATTTTCGAATCTGTCGATGTCGGGCAAGAAAGTGTGTAAAGGGTGCAGGACTGGGGTGAGTAACCCTTTGTCCTGCCCGAGCTGTGGCGTTCTCTCGCACCCGGGCTGCCTGGGCCGTACTGGTCATCAGTGGAAAACCGGCATGCTCTTGGACTGTAAGGAACGCATTGGTGCTAGGTCTCCTTCACGGGGGCCCTTAAGTATTGGGACCTCTCAAGATGTGGGGATTGATCCTACTGACTCCCCCGCAAACGACGCGTTACTGAGCTCGTTGCAGCGGCTCATGAGCAAGGAGCTGGACAAATTCCGCGCCCAACTTATTAGCGAATACCGGGAAGAGCTGGCCAACTGCCGGAGTGAGATGCTGCGTGAGTTTAGGGAAGAATGCAACAGGCTGGGCTCTTTGATCGGCGGGCTGTCCGGTCGAGTGGACGAGATGGAGACCAGATTGAATGACTTGGGGGCGCTGGCACGAACGGGCGACGTCGACGTGATCGAGGCGGCGGTAGCAGAAGTCAACGACAGGAGGAGCAGGGAAAACAACCTGATGATTTTTAAATTAAAGGAAGTCGATACCTCGGGTGAAACGGTTCCCGGTGTGACAACTGTCAACGTCGACCGCGTCAAGGTGGCGTCGATTTTAAATGAGGTAGCTCCTAATTGTTATGACAACATAACAGTTAGGAGGATCGGTAAGAAGAGCCCGGGTAAAGACAGGCCCATCAAGGTGTCGCTACCATCGGACATATCGGCTCTGTCGATCATTCGCCGGAAGAACACCTACAAAGGCGCCGAAAGAATCGCGATGGATTACACGGAGCAACAGAGGAACCACCTCCGGGGACTACAGGAGCGTCTTCGCCTCTCTGAGGATCCAACCTTGACCATCAAGTTCAGGAATGGCACACCGATGATTGCGCGGAAGGGATCTGGGTCTGTCCCAAAAAACCACGATTAGTCCCTCTGGTTTATTACCAGAACGTAAGAGGCCTGCGTACTAAACTGCGGAATCTAAGCGAGTCAATCTTGATGCATCATATTGATTATGATGTGCTAGTACTTGTTGAGACATGGCTGACGGACGATATTGCTTCTGCCGAATTGGGGCTTCATAATTATTGTATTTTCCGAAAAGATAGGTGTGCGGCAACTAGTAGGTTCTCCCGAGGAGGAGGCGTTCTTATCGCTGTGAAGAGAGGCTGGAGTGCGGCTGAGCTTGTTACGTCCTTCGGTAATATTGAGCAGGTCTTTGTGAAAGTTACCATGGGCGATTCGGTTTATTTATTTGGGGCTGTTTACTTTCCGCCCGGATCACCGTCTTCGTCCTATGTTGGGCATTGTAGCAGTATCGACGAGTTGCTGGTACGAGCGGACGATCTAAATTTCTGCGTTTTAGGGGACTTTAACCGGCCACGTGTTACTTGGCATTGTGATTCCTTTGCGGCGATGGTCCCAATATTGCAGTCAGATTGTGCTGACGACATCTTGTCGTCGGCTGCGTTGGCGGAGTGCTTCAACTTCCATAATGTATTACAGTATAATCACGTGTGTAATTGCGATGGTAAGATGCTGGACTTGATTTTTGCTAATTTTAACGTGCCGAATATCTCAAATCCGGGGGACAATATTCTACCGGTGGACTCGTTTCACCCGGCCCTGTCTTTTCCGTTGGGAGCCAGCAGTGGTGGACCTCAGGCGGGGGCAGCGGTCAAGTTTGACTTTCTTAGAGCTGATTATGACTCCATTAACGCTGCACTAACTAATATCGATTGGGACTGCGCCCTTGGTAATTTATCTACGGACGAGTCCGTCTGCATTCTTAACTCGCAATTAAAGCATCTGATTGAGTCGTATGTACCTACTTATTGTACTTTTAAGTCGTCCTTTCCTACCTGGTTCTCGCGTGAACTACGGCAGGCTATTCGTAATAAGAAGAGAGCGCACGGTATTTGGAAGAGCTCCAACTTACTGTGTAATTTCCATAACTTTGCGTTTCTCCGGGCGCAGTGTAAGGAGTTAGCTAAGAGGGATTTTGCTACTTATATGGATAGGCTAGAAAAAAATATTTCGTGCAATGTGAATGCCTTCTGGGGGCACGTGAATTCCAGGAGGGGGGACACTCGATTGCCTGATAGTATGCATCTTAGCGACGACATATCGGAATCGGATGAGGGAATTGCGAAACTCTTCGCGAAACAGTTCCAGTCGGTTTTCATTCCGGCCGCTCGATCGGCCATTGGCCCTGTCCAGGATTGCGTTACGATGATGAATCTATCTAGCTTAGACATTAGTCTCGCAGAGGTGTTCGAAGCCATTAACGATCTCGACTCGAAAAAGCCAGCTGGTGATGATGGACTACCCCCGTTCTTTGTTAAATCGTGTATTTTCGGCCTTTCCAAGGCACTTTGGATTATATTTAACAAGTCACTCAATTCTGGGTCCTTCCCAGCGTCCTGGAAATCGAGTGTCGTGACGCCTATCTTTAAATCGGGGGATAAGAGTGACGTCAAGAACTACAGACCAATTTCGCTTCTTAGTTGCTTCCCCAAGATATTTGAGAAAGTAGTCACCAGTAAGCTCTCGGGTCTGATCAGAAGTAGCTTATCAGATGCACAGCATGGTTTTTTCCCGGGTAGATCTACGGTAACGAACTTGGCAGTGTTTGCGAGTCATGTGTCCTCCGCGTTGGACGCGCGCCAGCAAGTCGATGTGATCTATACCGATTTTAAGAAGGCATTCGATTCGGTTGACCACGGCATTCTGCTGAAGAAATTGGGCGTATTCGGTTTCCATGGTAGGCTTTTACAATGGTTAGACAGTTATCTAACGGACCGAACCCAAGTTATCAAGGTGCGTGGATGCCCTTCTCAACCGATAAGGGTCACATCGGGCGTTCCTCAGGGGTCACACCTGGGTCCTTTGCTTTTTTGCATCTTCATCAACGACATAGTGGAGTTGTTTCAATTCGGTACTCCGTTACTTTTTGCGGACGACCTTAAATTATTTGCCAACATTAACTCCATGGACGATGCCCGGGATCTCCAAGGTGACCTTGACAGGCTTTATGTATGGTGCACGGTAAATAGACTTCCCTTGAACTTGTCGAAGTGCCAGGTCCTTAGGATTTCCCGGTCACTTAGTTCTTTGATTTTTAATTACTCGCTCGGTCATACGCACTTGTTTTGCACTGAGAGCGTATGCGACCTGGGTGTGACTTACAACGCTACTTTTTCCTTTGCGGCGCACATCACGAGAGCCACTAACTTAGCTTCTAAACAGCTTGGCTTTATCATGCGGCACTCACGTGGGTTCAGGAGCATTAATACTTTTAAGTTATTGTACGATGCGCTGGTTAGGCCACACCTGGAATATGCGTCGGTGATTTGGTTCCCTCATCAGGCCTACCTTATGGTGGCGCTTGAGAGGGTCCAACACAGGTTTTTGAGGTTTGCGTCTTTTCGCCTCGGACAACCCATCAGCGTGTTTGATCACGATTACGGGCCATCTTTGCTAAGATTTAAGTTCCTGACGATCCAGCAGAGATTGGAGCTGGCCGACCTATCCTTTCTGTTTAGGATCATTAATGGGGGCATTGCTTGTCCCCAACTGCTGGGGTTAATTAACTTTAGTGCGCCGTCCAGACCATTGCGATTTACGCCGTTATTTCGGGTAAAATTTTTTCGGACTAATATTCGTCAGAGTGACCCCATCACGAGGGTATGTTTACGCGGGTGCGAGTTGGCCGACAGGGTAGATTTCTTTGGCACCTCGCTGTCAGTTTTTAGACGGTCGGTCATTGCACTCCTTGGTTCGCATTTGGCGCAATAAGAACCTTTTCCTCGCTTAGGCATTTTTGTGTATTTTCGTCTGTACTCAAAGTTAACAGTGTATTATTGCGTTCTATTGTATTCTACGTGTGTCATATTGGGCTTGTCCCGTAAAATAAATAATAATAATAATAATAATAATTTCACTTCACTTCTCTTCACTTCACTTCACTTCACTTCACTTCACTTCACTTCACTTCACTCCACTTCACTTCACTTCACTTCACTTCACTTCACTTCACTTCACTTCACTTCACTTCACTTCACTTCACTTCACTTCACTTCACTTCACTTCACTTCACTTCACTTCACTTCACTTCGCTTCACTTCGCTTCACTTCGCTTCACTTCGCATCACTTCGCATCACTTCGCATCACATCGCATCACTTCACTTCACTTCACTTCGCAACACTTCGCATCACTTCGCATCGCATCGCATCGCATCGCATCGCATCGCATCGCATCGCATCGCATCGCATCGCATCACATCACATCACATCACATCACTTCACATCACTTCACTTCACATCACTTCACTTCACTTCACTTCACTTCACTTCACTTCACTTCACTTCACTTCACTTCACTTCACTTCACTTCACTTCACTTCACTTCACTTCACTTCACTTCACTTCACTTCACTTCACTTCACTTCACTTCACTTCACTTCACTTCACTTCACTTCACTTCACTTCACTTCACTTCACTTCACTTCACATCACTTCACATCACATCACTTCACATCACTTCACTTCACTTCACTTCACTTCACTTCACTTCACTTCACTTCACTTCACTTCACGTCACTTCACTTCACTTCGCTTCACTTCGCTTCACTTCGCTTCACTTCGCTTCACTTCGCTTCACTTCGCATCACTTCGCATCACTTCGCATCACATCGCATCACTTCACTTCACTTCACTTCGCATCACTTCGCATCACTTCGCATCGCATCGCATCGCATCGCATCGCATCGCATCGCATCGCATCGCATCGCATCGCATCGCATCGCATCGCATCGCATCGCATCGCATCGCATCGCATCGCATCGCATCGCATCGCATCGCATCGCATCGCATCGCATCGCATCGCATCGCATCGCATCGCATCGCATCGCATCGCATCGCATCGCATCGCATCGCATCGCATCGCATCGCATCGCATCGCATCGCATCGCATCGCTTCGCTTCGCTTCACTTCACATCACTTCACATCACTTCACATCACTTCACATCACTTCACATCACTTCACATCACTTCACATCACTTCACATCACTTCACATCACATCACTTCACTTCACTTCACTTCACTTCACATCACTTCACATCACTTCACATCACATCACATCACATCACATCACATCACATCACATCACTTCACATCACTTCACATCACTTCACTTCACTTCACTTCACTTCACTTCACTTCACTTCACTTCACTTCACTTCACTTCACTTCACATCACTTCACTTCACTTCTCTTCACTTCACTTCATTTCACATTTCACACAGCAGTCAGCAGTCAGCTGTTACGGAGTACAGACGTCTATTTAGCTCGTGTTGTTATTGTGTGCCACGTGGTTGTTCACCTGTTACCTAGCTTCGCGCGCTCAGCATTTGGTGGTCCTGGTGACTTGATTTTCGAATCTGTCGATGTCGGGCAAGAAAGTGTGTAAAGGGTGCAGGACTGGGGTGAGTAACCCTTTGTCCTGCCCGAGCTGTGGCGTTCTCTCGCACCCGGGCTGCCTGGGCCGTACTGGTCATCAGTGGAAAACCGGCATGCTCTTGGACTGTAAGGAACGCATTGGTGCTAGGTCTCCTTCACGGGGGCCCTTAAGTATTGGGACCTCTCAAGATGTGGGGATTGATCCTACTGACTCCCCCGCAAACGACGCGTTACTGAGCTCGTTGCAGCGGCTCATGAGCAAGGAGCTGGACAAATTCCGCGCCCAACTTATTAGCGAATACCGGGAAGAGCTGGCCAACTGCCGGAGTGAGATGCTGCGTGAGTTTAGGGAAGAATGCAACAGGCTGGGCTCTTTGATCGGCGGGCTGTCCGGTTGAGTGGACGAGATGGAGACCAGATTGAATGACTTGGGGGCGCTGGCACGAACGGGCGACGTCGACGTGATCGAGGCGGCGGTAGCAGAAGTCAACGACAGGAGGAGCAGGGAAAACAACCTGATGATTTTTAAATTAAAGGAAGTCGATACCTCGGGTGAAACGGTTCCCGGTGTGACAACTGTCAACGTCGACCGCGTCAAGGTGGCGTCGATTTTAAATGAGGTAGCTCCTAATTGTTATGACAACATAACAGTTAGGAGGATCGGTAAGAAGAGCCCGGGTAAAGACAGGCCCATCAAGGTGTCGCTACCATCGGACATATCGGCTCTGTCGATCATTCGCCGGAAGAACACCTACAAAGGCGCCGAAAGAATCGCGATGGATTACACGGAGCAACAGAGGAACCACCTCCGGGGACTACAGGAGCGTCTTCGCCTCTCTGAGGATCCAACCTTGACCATCAAGTTCAGGAATGGCACACCGATGATTGCGCGGAAGGGATCTGGGTCTGTCCCAAAAAACCACGATTAGTCCCTCTGGTTTATTACCAGAACGTAAGAGGCCTGCGTACTAAACTGCGGAATCTAAGCGAGTCAATCTTGATGCATCATATTGATTATGATGTGCTAGTACTTGTTGAGACATGGCTGACGGACGATATTGCTTCTGCCGAATTGGGGCTTCATAATTATTGTATTTTCCGAAAAGATAGGTGTGCGGCAACTAGTAGGTTCTCCCGAGGAGGAGGCGTTCTTATCGCTGTGAAGAGAGGCTGGAGTGCGGCTGAGCTTGTTACGTCCTTCGGTAATATTGAGCAGGTCTTTGTGAAAGTTACCATGGGCGATTCGGTTTATTTATTTGGGGCTGTTTACTTTCCGCCCGGATCACCGTCTTCGTCCTATGTTGGGCATTGTAGCAGTATCGACGAGTTGCTGGTACGAGCGGACGATCTAAATTTCTGCGTTTTAGGGGACTTTAACCGGCCACGTGTTACTTGGCATTGTGATTCCTTTGCGGCGATGGTCCCAATATTGCAGTCAGATTGTGCTGACGACATCTTGTCGTCGGCTGCGTTGGCGGAGTGCTTCAACTTCCATAATGTATTACAGTATAATCACGTGTGTAATTGCGATGGTAAGATGCTGGACTTGATTTTTGCTAATTTTAACGTGCCGAATATCTCAAATCCGGGGGACAATATTCTACCGGTGGACTCGTTTCACCCGGCCCTGTCTTTTCCGTTGGGAGCCAGCAGTGGTGGACCTCAGGCGGGGGCAGCGGTCAAGTTTGACTTTCTTAGAGCTGATTATGACTCCATTAACGCTGCACTAACTAATATCGATTGGGACTGCGCCCTTGGTAATTTATCTACGGACGAGTCCGTCTGCATTCTTAACTCGCAATTAAAGCATCTGATTGAGTCGTATGTACCTACTTATTGTACTTTTAAGTCGTCCTTTCCTACCTGGTTCTCGCGTGAACTACGGCAGGCTATTCGTAATAAGAAGAGAGCGCACGGTATTTGGAAGAGCTCCAACTTACTGTGTAATTTCCATAACTTTGCGTTTCTCCGGGCGCAGTGTAAGGAGTTAGCTAAGAGGGATTTTGCTACTTATATGGATAGGCTAGAAAAAAATATTTCGTGCAATGTGAATGCCTTCTGGGGGCACGTGAATTCCAGGAGGGGGGACACTCGATTGCCTGATAGTATGCATCTTAGCGACGACATATCGGAATCGGATGAGGGAATTGCGAAACTCTTCGCGAAACAGTTCCAGTCGGTTTTCATTCCGGCCGCTCGATCGGCCATAGGCCCTGTCCAGGATTGCGTTACGATGATGAATCTATCTAGCTTAGACATTAGTCTCGCAGAGGTGTTCGAAGCCATTAACGATCTCGACTCGAAAAAGCCAGCTGGTGATGATGGACTACCCCCGTTCTTTGTTAAATCGTGTATTTTCGGCCTTTCCAAGGCACTTTGGATTATATTTAACAAGTCACTCAATTCTGGGTCCTTCCCAGCGTCCTGGAAATCGAGTGTCGTGACGCCTATCTTTAAATCGGGGGATAAGAGTGACGTCAAGAACTACAGACCAATTTCGCTTCTTAGTTGCTTCCCCAAGATATTTGAGAAAGTAGTCACCAGTAAGCTCTCGGGTCTGATCAGAAGTAGCTTATCAGATGCACAGCATGGTTTTTTCCCGGGTAGATCTACGGTAACGAACTTGGCAGTGTTTGCGAGTCATGTGTCCTCCGCGTTGGACGCGCGCCAGCAAGTCGATGTGATCTATACCGATTTTAAGAAGGCATTCGATTCGGTTGACCACGGCATTCTGCTGAAGAAATTGGGCGTATTCGGTTTCCATGGTAGGCTTTTACAATGGTTAGACAGTTATCTAACGGACCGAACCCAAGTTATCAAGGTGCGTGGATGCCCTTCTCAACCGATAAGGGTCACATCGGGCGTTCCTCAGGGGTCACACCTGGGTCCTTTGCTTTTTTGCATCTTCATCAACGACATAGTGGAGTTGTTTCAATTCGGTACTCCGTTACTTTTTGCGGACGACCTTAAATTATTTGCCAACATTAACTCCATGGACGATGCCCGGGATCTCCAAGGTGACCTTGACAGGCTTTATGTATGGTGCACGGTAAATAGACTTCCCTTGAACTTGTCGAAGTGCCAGGTCCTTAGGATTTCCCGGTCACTTAGTTCTTTGATTTTTAATTACTCGCTCGGTCATACGCACTTGTTTTGCACTGAGAGCGTATGCGACCTGGGTGTGACTTACAACGCTACTTTTTCCTTTGCGGCGCACATCACGAGAGCCACTAACTTAGCTTCTAAACAGCTTGGCTTTATCATGCGGCACTCACGTGGGTTCAGGAGCATTAATACTTTTAAGTTATTGTACGATGCGCTGGTTAGGCCACACCTGGAATATGCGTCGGTGATTTGGTTCCCTCATCAGGCCTACCTTATGGTGGCGCTTGAGAGGGTCCAACACAGGTTTTTGAGGTTTGCGTCTTTTCGCCTCGGACAACCCATCAGCGTGTTTGATCACGATTACGGGCCATCTTTGCTAAGATTTAAGTTCCTGACGATCCAGCAGAGATTGGAGCTGGCCGACCTATCCTTTCTGTTTAGGATCATTAATGGGGGCATTGCTTGTCCCCAACTGCTGGGGTTAATTAACTTTAGTGCGCCGTCCAGACCATTGCGATTTACGCCGTTATTTCGGGTAAAATTTTTTCGGACTAATATTCGTCAGAGTGACCCCATCACGAGGGTATGTTTACGCGGGTGCGAGTTGGCCGACAGGGTAGATTTCTTTGGCACCTCGCTGTCAGTTTTTAGACGGTCGGTCATTGCACTCCTTGGTTCGCATTTGGCGCAATAAGAACCTTTTCCTCGCTTAGGCATTTTTGTGTATTTTCGTCTGTACTCAAAGTTAACAGTGTATTATTGCGTTCTATTGTATTCTACGTGTGTCATATTGGGCTTGTCCCGTAAAATAAATAATAATAATAATAATTTCACTTCACTTCTCTTCACTTCACTTCACTTCACTTCACTTCACTTCACTTCACTTCACTCCACTTCACTTCACTTCACTTCACTTCACTTCACTTCACTTCACTTCACTTCACTTCACTTCACTTCACTTCACTTCACTTCACTTCACTTCACTTCACTTCACTTCACTTCACTTCACTTCACTTCACTTCACTTCACTTCACTTCACTTCGCTTCACTTCGCTTCACTTCGCTTCACTTCGCATCACTTCGCATCACTTCGCATCACATCGCATCACTTCACTTCACTTCACTTCGCAACACTTCGCATCACTTCGCATCGCATCGCATCGCATCGCATCGCATCGCATCGCATCGCATCGCATCGCATCGCATCGCATCGCATCACATCACATCACATCACATCACTTCACATCACTTCACTTCACATCACTTCACTTCACTTCACTTCACTTCACTTCACTTCACTTCACTTCACTTCACTTCACTTCACTTCACTTCACTTCACTTCACTTCACTTCACTTCACTTCACTTCACTTCACTTCACTTCACTTCACTTCACTTCACTTCACTTCACTTCACTTCACTTCACTTCACTTCACTTCACTTCACTTCACTTCACTTCACTTCACTTCACTTCACTTCACTTCACATCACTTCACATCACATCACTTCACATCACTTCACTTCACTTCACTTCACTTCACTTCACTTCACTTCACTTCACTTCACTTCACTTCACTTCACATCACTTCACTTCACTTCACTTCACTTCACTTCACTTCACTTCACTTCACTTCACTTCACTTCACTTCACTTCACTTCACTTCACTTCACTTCACTTCACTTCACTTCACTTCACTTCACTTCACTTCACTTCACTTCACTTCACTTCACTTCACTTCACTTCACTTCACTTCACTTCACTTCACTTCACTTCACTTCACTTCACTTCACTTCACTTCACTTCACTTCACTTCACTTCACTTCACTTCACTTCACTTCACTTCACTTCACTTCACTTCACTTCACTTCACTTCACTTCACTTCACTTCACTTCACTTCACTTCACTTCACTTCAATTCACTTCACTTCACTTCACTTCGCTTCACTTCGCTTCACTTCGCTTCACATCGCTTCACATCGCTTCACATCGCTTCACATCGCATCACATCGCATCACATCGCATCACATCGCTTCACTTCGCTTCACTTCGCATCACTTCGCATCACATCGCATCACTTCACTTCACTTCACTTCGCAACACTTCGCATCACTTAGCATCGCATCGCATCGCATCGCATCGCATCGCATCGCATCGCATCGCATCGCATCGCATCGCATCGCATCGCATCACATCACATCACATCACATCACTTCACATCACTTCACTTCACATCACTTCACTTCACTTCACTTCACTTCACTTCACTTCACTTCACTTCACTTCACTTCACTTCACTTCACTTCACTTCACTTCACTTCACTTCACTTCACTTCACTTCACTTCACTTCACTTCACTTCACTTCACTTCACTTCACTTCACTTCACTTCACTTCACTTCACTTCACTTCACTTCACTTCACTTCACTTCACTTCACTTCACTTCACTTCACTTCACTTCACTTCACTTCACATCACTTCACATCACATCACTTCACTTCACTTCACTTCACTTCACTTCACTTCACTTCACTTCACTTCACATCACTTCACTTCACTTCACTTCACTTCACTTCACTTCACTTCACTTCACTTCACTTCACTTCACTTCACTTCACTTCACTTCACTTCACTTCACTTCACTTCACTTCACTTCACTTCACTTCACTTCACTTCACTTCACTTCACTTCACTTCACTTCACTTCACTTCACTTCACTTCACTTCACTTCACTTCACTTCACTTCACTTCACTTCACTTCACATCACTTCACTTCACTTCACTTCACTTCACTTCACTTCACTTCACTTCACTTCGCTTCACTTCGCTTCACTTCGCTTCACATCGCTTCACATCGCTTCACATCGCTTCACATCGCATCACATCGCATCACATCGCATCACATCGCTTCACTTCGCTTCACTTCGCATCACTTCGCATCACTTCGCATCGCATCGCATCGCATCGCTTCGCTTCGCTTCACATCACTTCACATCACATCACATCACATCACATCACATCACATCACTTCACATCACATCACATCACATCACATCACATCACATCACATCACTTCACATCACTTCACATCACTTCACTTCACTTCACTTCACTTCACTTCACTCCACTCCACTCCACTCCTCTCCACTCCACTCCACTCCACTCCACTCCACTCCACTCCACTCCACTCCACTCCACTCCACTCCACTCCACTCCACTCCACTTCACTTCACTTCACTTCACTTCACTTCACTTCACTTCACTTCACTTCACTTCACTTCACTTCACTTCACTTCACTTCACTTCACTTCACTTCACTTCACTTCACTTCACTTCACTTCACTTCACTTCACTTCACTTCACTTCACTTCACTTCACTTCACTTCACTTCACTTCACTTCACTTCACTTCACTTCACTTCACTTCACTTCACTTCACTTCACTTCACTTCACTTCACTTCACATCACTTCACTTCACTTCACTTCCCTTCACTTCCCTTCACTTCCCTTCACTTCCCTTCCCTTCCCTTCCCTTCACTTCCCATCCCTTCACTTCACTTCACTTCACTTCACTTCACTTCACTTCACTTCACTTCACTTCACTTCACATCACATCACTTCACTTCACTTCACTTCACTTCACTTCACTTCACTTCACTTCACTTCACTTCACTTCACTTCACTTCACTTCACTTCACTTCACATCACTTCACTTCACTTCACTTCCCTTCACTTCCCTTCACTTCCCTTCACTTCCCTTCACTTCCCTTCACTTCCCTTCACTTCCCTTCACTTCCCTTCACTTCCCTTCACTTCCCTTCACTTCCCTTCACTTCCCTTCACTTCCCTTCACTTCCCTTCACTTCCCTTCACTTCCCTTCACTTCCCTTCACTTCCCTTCAGTTCCCTTCAGTTCCCTTCAGTTCCCTTCAGTTCCCTTCAGTTCCCTTCAGTTCCCTTCAGTTCCCTTCAGTTCCCTTCAGTTCCCTTCAGTTCCCTTCACTTCCCTTCACTTCCCTTCACTTCACTTCACTTCCCTTCGCTTCCCTTCGCTTCCCTTCGCTTCCCTTCGCTTCCCTTCGCTTCCCTTCGCTTCACTTCGCTTCACTTCGCTTCACTTCGCTTCACTTCGCTTCACTTCGCTTCACTTCGCTTCACTTCGCTTCACTTCGCTTCACTTCGCTTCACTTCGCTTCACTTCGCTTCACTTCGCTTCACTTCGCTTCACTTCGCTTCACTTCGCTTCACTTCGCTTCACTTCGCTTCACTTCGCTTCACTTCGCTTCACTTCGCTTCACTTCGCTTCACTTCGCTTCACTTCGCTTCACTTCGCTTCACTTCGCTTCACTTCGCTTCACTTCGCTTCACTTCGCTTCACTTCGCTTCACTTCGCTTCACTTCGCTTCACTTCGCTTCACTTCGCTTCACTTCGCTTCACTTCGCTTCACTTCGCTTCACTTCGCTTCACTTCGCTTCACTTCGCTTCACTTCGCTTCACTTCGCTTCACTTCGCTTCACTTCGCTTCACTTCGCTTCACTTCGCTTCACTTCGCTTCACTTCGCTTCACTTCGCTTCACTTCGCTTCACTTCGCTTCACTTCGCTTCACTTCGCTTCACTTCGCTTCACTTCGCTTCACTTCGCTTCACTTCGCTTCACTTCGCTTCACTTCGCTTCACTTCGCTTCACTTCGCTTCACTTCGCTTCACTTCGCTTCACTTCGCTTCACTTCGCTTCACTTCGCATCACTTCGCATCACTTCGCATCACATCGCATCACTTCACTTCACTTCACTTCGCATCACTTCGCATCACTTCGCATCGCATCGCATCGCATCGCATCGCATCGCATCGCATCGCATCGCATCGCATCGCATCGCATCGCATCGCATCGCATCGCATCGCATCGCATCGCATCGCATCGCATCGCATCGCATCGCATCGCATCGCATCGCATCGCATCGCATCGCATCGCATCGCATCGCATCGCATCGCTTCGCTTCACATCACTTCACATCACTTCACATCACTTCACATCACTTCACATCACTTCACATCACTTCACATCACTTCACATCACATCACTTCACATCACTTCACTTCACTTCACTTCACTTCACTTCACATCACTTCACATCACTTCACATCACATCACATCACATCACATCACATCACTTCACATCACTTCACATCACTTCACATCACTTCACTTCGCTTCACTTCGCTTCACTTCACTTCACTTCGCTTCACTTCACTTCACTTCGCTTCACTTCACTTCACTTCACTTCACTTCACTTCACATCACTTCACTTCACTTCACTTCACTTCACTTCACTTCACTTCACTTCACTTCACTTCACTTCACTTCACTTCACTTCACTTCACTTCACTTCACTTCACTTCACTTCACTTCACTTCACTTCACTTCACTTCACTTCACTTCACTTCACTTCACTTCACTTCACTTCACTTCACATCGCTTCACATCACATCACTTCACATCACTTCACTTCACTTCACTTCACTTCACTTCACTTCACTTCACTTCACTTCACTTCACATCACTTCACTTCACTTCACTTCACTTCACTTCACTTCACTTCACTTCACTTCACTTCACTTCACTTCACTTCACTTCACTTCACTTCACTTCACTTCACTTCACTTCACTTCACTTCACTTCACTTCACATCACTTCACTTCACTTCACTTCACTTCACTTCACTTCACTTCACTTCACTTCACTTCACTTCACTTCACTTCACTTCACTTCACTTCACTTCACTTCACTTCACTTCACTTCACTTCACTTCACTTCACTTCACTTCACTTCACTTCACTTCACTTCACTTCACTTCACATCACTTCACATCACATCACTTCACATCACTTCACTTCACTTCACTTCACTTCACTTCACTTCACTTCACTTCACATCACTTCACTTCACTTCACTTCACTTCACTTCACTTCACTTCACTTCACTTCACTTCACTTCACTTCACTTCACTTCACTTCACTTCACTTCACTTCACTTCACTTCACTTCACTTCACTTCACTTCACTTCACTTCACTTCACTTCGCTTCGCTTCGCTTCGCTTCGCTTCACTTCACTTCACTTCACTTCACTTCACTTCACTACACTTCACTTCACTTCACTTCACATCACTTCACATCACATCACTTCACATCACTTCACTTCACTTCACTTCACTTCACTTCACTTCACTTCACTTCACTTCACTTCACTTCACTTCACTTCACTTCACTTCACTTCACTTCACTTCACTTCACTTCACTTCACTTCACTTCACTTCACTTCACTTCACTTCACCTCACTTCACTTCACTTCACTTCACTTCACTTCACTTCACTTCACTTCACTTCACTTCACTTCACATCACTTCACATCACTTCACATCACATCACATCACATCACATCACTTCACATCACTTCACATCACTTCACATCACTTCACATCACTTCACTTCACTTCACTTCACTTCACTTCACTTCACTTCACTTCACTTCACTTCACTTCACTTCACTTCACTTCACTTCACTTCACTTCACTTCACTTCACTTCACTTCACTTCACTTCACTTCACATCACTTCACATCACATCACTTCACTTCACATCACTTCACTTCACTTCACTTCACTTCACTTCACTTCACTTCACTTCACTTCACTTCACTTCACTTCACTTCACTTCACTTCACTTCACATCACTTCACTTCACTTCACTTCACTTCACTTCACTTCACTTCACTTCACTTCACTTCACTTCACTTCACTTCACTTCACTTCACTTCACTTCGCTTCACTTCGCTTCACTTCGCTTCACTTCGCTTCACTTCGCAACACTTCGCATCACTTCGCATCGCATCGCATCGCATCGCATCGCATCGCATCGCATCACATCACATCACATCACATCACATCACTTCACATCACTTCACATCACTTCACATCACTTCACTTCACTTCACTTCACTTCACTTCACTTCACTTCACTTCACTTCACTTCACTTCACTTCACTTCACTTCACTTCACTTCACTTCACTTCACTTCACTTCACTTCACTTCACTTCACTTCACTTCACTTCACTTCACTTCACTTCGCTTCACTTCGCTTCACTTCGCTTCACTTCGCATCACTACGCATCACTTCGCATCACATCGCATCACTTCACTTCACTTCACTTCGCAACACTTCGCATCACTTCGCATCGCATCGCATCGCATCGCATCGCATCGCATCGCATCGCATCGCATCACATCACATCACATCACATCACTTCACATCACTTCACATCACTTCACATCACTTCACTTCACTTCACTTCACTTCACTTCACTTCACTTCACTTCACTTCACTTCACTTCACTTCACTTCACTTCACTTCACTTCACTTCACTTCACTTCACTTCACTTCACTTCACTTCACTTCACTTCACTTCACTTCACTTCACTTCACTTCACTTCACTTCACTTCACTTCACTTCACATCACTTCACATCACATCACATCACTTCACATCACTTCACTTCACTTCACTTCACTTCACTTCACTTCACTTCACTTCACTTCACATCACTTCACTTCACTTCACTTCACTTCACTTCACTTCACTTCACTTCACTTCACTTCACTTCACTTCACTTCACTTCACTTCACTTCACTTCACTTCACTTCACTTCACTTCACTTCACTTCACTTCACTTCACTTCGCTTCACTTCGCTTCACTTCGCTTCACTTCGCTTCACTTCGCAACACTTCGCATCACTTCGCATCGCATCGCATCGCATCGCATCGCATCGCATCACATCACATCACATCACATCACATCACTTCACATCACTTCACATCACTTCACATCACTTCACTTCACTTCACTTCACTTCACTTCACTTCACTTCACTTCACTTCACTTCACTTCACTTCACTTCACTTCACTTCACTTCACTTCACTTCACTTCACTTCACTTCACTTCACTTCACTTCACTTCACTTCACTTCACTTCACTTCACTTCACTTCACTTCACTTCACTTCACTTCACATCGCTTCACATCACATCACTTCACATCACTTCACTTCACTTCACTTCACTTCACTTCACTTCACTTCATTTCACATCACTTCACTTCACTTCACTTCACTTCACTTCACTTCACTTCACTTCACTTCACTTCACTTCACTTCACTTCACTTCACTTCACTTCACTTCACTTCACTTCACTTCACTTCACTTCACTTCACTTCACTTCACTTCGCTTCACTTCGCTTCACTTCGCTTCACTTCGCTTCACTTCGCATCACTTCGCATCACTTCGCATCACATCGCATCACTTCACTTCACTTCACTTCGCATCACTTCGCATCACTTCGCATCGCATCGCATCGCATCGCATCGCATCGCATCGCATCGCATCGCATCGCATCGCTTCGCTTCGCTTCGCTTCACTTCACATCACTTCACATCACTTCACATCACTTCACATCACTTCACATCACTTCACATCACTTCACATCACATCACTTCACCTCACTTCACTTCACTTCACATCACTTCACATCACTTCACATCACATCACATCACATCACATCACATCACATCACATCACATCACATCACATCACTTCACATCACTTCACATCACTTCACATCACTTCACTTCACTTCACTTCACTTCACTTCACTTCACTTCACTTCACTTCACTTCACTTCACTTCACTTCACTTCACTTCACTTCACTTCACTTCACTACACTTCACTTCACTTCACTTCACATCACTTCACATCACATCACTTCACATCACTTCACTTCACTTCACTTCACTTCACTTCACTTCACTTCACTTCACTTCACTTCACTTCACTTCACTTCACTTCACTTCACTTCACTTCACATCACTTCACTTCACTACACTTCACTTCACTTCACTTCACATCACTTCACATCACATCACTTCACATCACTTCACTTCACTTCACTTCACTTCACTTCACTTCACTTCACTTCACTTCACTTCACTTCACTTCACTTCACTTCACTTCACTTCACTTCACTTCACTTCACTTCACTTCACTTCACTTCACATCGCTTCACATCACATCACTTCACATCACTTCACTTCACTTCACTTCACTTCACTTCACTTCACTTCACTTCACTTCACATCACTTCACTTCACTTCACTTCACTTCACTTCACTTCACTTCACTTCACTTCACTTCACTTCACTTCACTTCACTTCACTTCACTTCACTTCACTTCACTTGACTTGACTTCACTTCACTTCACTTCACTTCACTTCGCTTCACTTCGCTTCACTTCGCTTCACTTCGCTTCACTTCGCATCACTTCGCATCACTTCGCATCACATCGCATCACTTCACTTCACTTCACTTCGCATCACTTCGCATCACTTCGCATCGCATCGCATCGCATCGCATCGCATCGCATCGCATCGCATCGCATCGCATCGCTTCGCTTCGCTTCGCTTCACTTCACATCACTTCACATCACTTCACATCACTTCACATCACTTCACATCACTTCACATCACTTCACATCACATCACTTCACCTCACTTCACTTCACTTCACATCACTTCACATCACTTCACATCACATCACATCACATCACATCACATCACATCACATCACATCACATCACATCACATCACATCACATCACTTCACATCACTTCACATCACTTCACATCACTTCACTTCACTTCACTTCACTTCACTTCACTTCACTTCACTTCACTTCACTTCACTTCACTACACTTCACTTCACTTCACTTCACATCACTTCACATCACATCACTTCACATCACTTCACTTCACTTCACTTCACTTCACTTCACTTCACTTCACTTCACTTCACTTCACTTCACTTCACTTCACTTCACTTCACTTCACTTCACTTCACTTCACTTCACTTCACTTCACTTCACTTCACTTCACTTCACTTCACTTCACTTCACTTCACTTCACTTCACATCACTTCACTTCAATTCACTTCAATTCACTTCACTTCACTTCACTTCACTTCACTTCACTTCACTTCACTTCACTTCACTTCACTTCACTTCACTTCACTTCACTTCACTTCACTTCACTTCACTTCACTTCACTTCACTTCACTTCACTTCACTTCACTTCACTTCACTACACTTCACTTCACTTCACTTCACATCACTTCACATCACATCACTTCACATCACTTCACTTCACTTCACTTCACTTCACTTCACTTCACTTCACTTCACTTCACTTCACTTCACTTCACTTCACTTCACTTCACTTCACTTCACTTCACTTCACTTCACTTCACTTCACTTCACTTCACTTCACTTCACTTCACTTCACTTCACTTCAATTCACTTCAATTCACTTCACTTCACTTCACTTCACTTCACTTCACTTCACTTCACTTCACTTCACTTCACTTCACTTCACTTCACTTCACTTCACTTCACTTCACTTCACTTCACTTCACTTCACTTCACTTCACTTCACATCACTTCACATCACTTCACTTCACTTCACTTCACTTCACTTCACTTCACTTCACTTCACTTCACTTCACATCACTTCACATCACATCACTTCACATCACTTCACTTCACTTCACTTCACTTCACTTCACTTCACTTCACTTCACATCACTTCACTTCACTTCACTTCACTTCACTTCACTTCACTTCACTTCACTTCACTTCACTTCACTTCACTTCACTTCACTTCACTTCACTTCACTTCGCTTCGCTTCGCTTCGCTTCGCTTCGCTTCACTTCACTTCACTTCACTTCACTTCACTTCACATCACTTCACTTCACTACACTTCACTTCACTTCACTTCACATCACTTCACATCACATCACTTCACTTCACTTCACTTCACTTCACTTCACTTCACTTCACTTCACATCACTTCACTTCACTTCACTTCACTTCACTTCACTTCACTTCACTTCACTTCACTTCACTTCACTTCACTTCACTTCACTTCACTTCACTTCACTTCACTTCACTTCACTTCACTTCACTTCACTTCACTTCACATCACTTCACTTCAATTCACTTCAATTCACTTCACTTCACTTCACTTCACTTCACTTCACTTCACTTCACTTCACTTCACTTCACTTCACTTCACTTCACTTCACTTCACTTCACTTCACTTCACTTCACTTCACTTCACTTCACTTCACTTCACTTCACTTCACTTCACTTCACTTCACTTCACTTCGCTTCACTTCGCTTCACTTCGCTTCACTTCGCTTCACTTCGCATCACTTCGCATCACTTCGCATCACATCGCATCACTTCACTTCACTTCACTTCGCATCACTTCGCATCACTTCGCATCGCATCGCATCGCATCGCATCGCATCGCATCGCATCGCATCGCATCGCATCGCTTCGCTTCGCTTCGCTTCACTTCACATCACTTCACATCACTTCACATCACTTCACATCACTTCACATCACTTCACATCACTTCACATCACATCACTTCACCTCACTTCACTTCACTTCACATCACTTCACATCACTTCACTTCACATCACATCACATCACATCACATCACATCACATCACATCACATCACATCACATCACTTCACATCACTTCACATCACTTCACATCACTTCACTTCACTTCACTTCACTTCACTTCACTTCACTTCACTTCACTTCACTTCACTTCACTTCACTACACTTCACTTCACTTCACTTCACATCACTTCACATCACATCACTTCACATCACTTCACTTCACTTCACTTCACTTCACTTCACTTCACTTCACTTCACTTCACTTCACTTCACTTCACTTCACTTCACTTCACTTCACTTCACTTCACTTCACTTCACTTCACTTCACTTCACTTCACTTCACTTCACTTCACTTCACTTCACTTCACTTCACTTCACTTCACTTCACTTCACTTCACATCACTTCACTTCAATTCACTTCAATTCACTTCAATTCACTTCACTTCACTTCACTTCACTTCACTTCACTTCACTTCACTTCACTTCACTTCACTTCACTTCACTTCACTTCACTTCACTTCACTTCACTTCACTTCACTTCACTTCACTTCACTTCACTTCACTTCACTTCACTACACTTCACTTCACTTCACTTCACATCACTTCACATCACATCACTTCACATCACTTCACTTCACTTCACTTCACTTCACTTCACTTCACTTCACTTCACTTCACTTCACTTCACTTCACTTCACTTCACTTCACTTCACTTCACTTCACATCACTTCACTTCACTACACTTCACTTCACTTCACTTCACATCACTTCACATCACATCACTTCACATCACTTCACTTCACTTCACTTCACTTCACTTCACTTCACTTCACTTCACTTCACTTCACTTCACTTCACTTCACTTCACTTCACTTCACTTCACTTCACTTCACTTCACTTCACATCGCTTCACATCACATCACTTCACATCACTTCACTTCACTTCACTTCACTTCACTTCACTTCACTTCACTTCACTTCACATCACTTCACTTCACTTCACTTCACTTCACTTCACTTCACTTCACTTCACTTCACTTCACTTCACTTCACTTCACTTCACTTCACTTCACTTCACTTCACTTCACTTCACTTCACTTCACTTCACTTCACTTCACTTCACTTCACTTGACTTGACTTCACTTCACTTCACTTCACTTCACTTCGCTTCACTTCGCTTCACTTCGCTTCACTTCGCTTCACTTCGCATCACTTCGCATCACTTCGCATCACATCGCATCACTTCACTTCACTTCACTTCGCATCACTTCGCATCACTTCGCATCGCATCGCATCGCATCGCATCGCATCGCATCGCATCGCATCGCATCGCATCGCTTCGCTTCGCTTCGCTTCACTTCACATCACTTCACATCACTTCACATCACTTCACATCACTTCACATCACTTCACATCACTTCACATCACATCACTTCACCTCACTTCACTTCACTTCACATCACTTCACATCACTTCACATCACATCACATCACATCACATCACATCACATCACATCACATCACATCACATCACATCACATCACATCACATCACTTCACATCACTTCACATCACTTCACATCACTTCACTTCACTTCACTTCACTTCACTTCACTTCACTTCACTTCACTTCACTTCACTTCACTACACTTCACTTCACTTCACTTCACATCACTTCACATCACATCACTTCACATCACTTCACTTCACTTCACTTCACTTCACTTCACTTCACTTCACTTCACTTCACTTCACTTCACTTCACTTCACTTCACTTCACTTCACTTCACTTCACTTCACTTCACTTCACTTCACTTCACTTCACTTCACTTCACTTCACTTCACTTCACTTCACTTCACTTCACATCACTTCACTTCAATTCACTTCAATTCACTTCACTTCACTTCACTTCACTTCACTTCACTTCACTTCACTTCACTTCACTTCACTTCACTTCACTTCACTTCACTTCACTTCACTTCACTTCACTTCACTTCACTTCACTTCACTTCACTTCACTTCACTTCACTTCACTACACTTCACTTCACTTCACTTCACATCACTTCACATCACATCACTTCACATCACTTCACTTCACTTCACTTCACTTCACTTCACTTCACTTCACTTCACTTCACTTCACTTCACTTCACTTCACTTCACTTCACTTCACTTCACTTCACTTCACTTCACTTCACTTCACTTCACTTCACTTCACTTCACTTCACTTCACTTCACTTCACTTCACTTCACTTCACTTCAATTCACTTCAATTCACTTCACTTCACTTCACTTCACTTCACTTCACTTCACTTCACTTCACTTCACTTCACTTCACTTCACTTCACTTCACTTCACTTCACTTCACTTCACTTCACTTCACTTCACTTCACTTCACTTCACATCACTTCACATCACTTCACTTCACTTCACTTCACTTCACTTCACTTCACTTCACTTCACTTCACTTCACATCACTTCACATCACATCACTTCACATCACTTCACTTCACTTCACTTCACTTCACTTCACTTCACTTCACTTCACTTCACATCACTTCACTTCACTTCACTTCACTTCACTTCACTTCACTTCACTTCACTTCACTTCACTTCACTTCACTTCACTTCACTTCACTTCACTTCACTTCACTTCGCTTCGCTTCGCTTCGCTTCGCTTCGCTTCACTTCACTTCACTTCACTTCACTTCACTTCACATCACTTCACTTCACTACACTTCACTTCACTTCACTTCACATCACTTCACATCACATCACTTCACTTCACTTCACTTCACTTCACTTCACTTCACTTCACTTCACTTCACATCACATCACTTCACTTCACTTCACTTCACTTCACTTCACTTCACTTCACTTCACTTCACTTCACTTCACTTCACTTCACTTCACTTCACTTCACTTCACTTCACTTCACTTCACTTCACATCACTTCACTTCAATTCACTTCAATTCACTTCACTTCACTTCACTTCACTTCACTTCACTTCACTTCACTTCACTTCACTTCACTTCACTTCACTTCACTTCACTTCACTTCACTTCACTTCACTTCACTTCACTTCACTTCACTTCACTTCACTTCACTACACTTCACTTCACTTCACTTCACATCACTTCACATCACATCACTTCACATCACTTCACTTCACTTCACTTCACTTCACTTCACTTCACTTCACTTCACTTCACTTCACTTCACTTCACTTCACTTCACTTCACTTCACTTCACTTCACTTCACTTCACTTCACTTCACTTCACTTCACTTCACTTCACTTCACTTCACTTCACTTCAATTCACTTCAATTCACTTCACTTCACTTCACTTCACTTCACTTCACTTCACTTCACTTCACTTCACTTCACTTCACTTCACTTCACTTCACTTCACTTCACTTCACTTCACTTCACTTCACTTCGCTTCGCTTCGCTTCGCTTCGCTTCGCTTCGCTTCGCTTCGCTTCGCTTCACTTCACTTCACTTCACTTCACTTCACTTCACATCACTTCACTTCACTACACTTCACTTCACTTCACTTCACATCACTTCACATCACATCACTTCACTTCACTTCACTTCACTTCACTTCACTTCACTTCACTTCACTTCACATCACATCACTTCACTTCACTTCACTTCACTTCACTTCACTTCACTTCACTTCACTTCACTTCACTTCACTTCACTTCACTTCACTTCACTTCACTTCACTTCACTTCACTTCACATCACTTCACTTCAATTCACTTCAATTCACTTCACTTCACTTCACTTCACTTCACTTCACTTCACTTCACTTCACTTCACTTCACTTCACTTCACTTCACTTCACTTCACTTCACTTCACTTCACTTCACTTCACTACACTTCACTTCACTTCACTTCACATCACTTCACATCACATCACTTCACATCACTTCACTTCACTTCACTTCACTTCACTTCACTTCACTTCACTTCACTTCACTTCACTTCACTTCACTTCACTTCACTTCACTTCACTTCACTTCACTTCACTTCACTTCACTTCACTTCACTTCACTTCACTTCACTTCGCTTCACTTCAATTCACTTCAATTCACTTCACTTCACTTCACTTCACTTCACTTCACTTCACTTCACTTCACTTCACTTCACTTCACTTCACTTCACTTCACTTCACTTCACTTCACTTCACTTCACTTCACATCACTTCACATCACTTCACTTCACTTCACTTCACTTCACTTCACTTCACTTCACTTCACTTCACTTCACTTCACTTCACATCACTTCACATCACATCACTTCACATCACTTCACTTCACTTCACTTCACTTCACTTCACTTCACTTCACTTCACTTCACATCACTTCACTTCACTTCACTTCACTTCACTTCACTTCACTTCACTTCACTTCACTTCACTTCACTTCACTTCACTTCACTTCACTTCACTTCGCTTCGCTTCGCTTCGCTTCGCTTCGCTTCGCTTCGCTTCGCTTCACTTCACTTCACTTCACTTCACTTCACTTCACATCACTTCACTTCACTACACTTCACTTCACTTCACTTCACATCACTTCACATCACATCACTTCACTTCACTTCACTTCACTTCACTTCACTTCACTTCACTTCACTTCACATCACTTCACTTCACTTCACTTCACTTCACTTCACTTCACTTCACTTCACTTCACTTCACTTCACTTCACTTCACTTCACTTCACTTCACTTCACTTCACTTCACTTCACTTCACATCACTTCACATCACATCACTTCACATCACTTCACTTCACTTCACTTCACTTCACTTCACTTCACTTCACTTCACTTCACTTCACATCACTTCA
The DNA here is from genome assembly GCA_963855975.1 of Andrena chrysosceles. Classification (NCBI taxonomy): domain Eukaryota; kingdom Metazoa; phylum Arthropoda; class Insecta; order Hymenoptera; family Andrenidae; genus Andrena; species Andrena chrysosceles. The sequence goes on from CAWLCU010000458.1 coordinate 31,608, forward strand.
CTTCACTTCACTTCACTTCACTTCACTTCACTTCACTTCACTTCACTTCACTTCACTTCACTTCACTTCACTTCACATCACTTCACTTCACTTCACTTCACTTCACTTCACTTCACTTCACTTCACTTCACTTCACTTCGCTTCACTTCGCTTCACTTCGCTTCACTTCGCTTCACTTCGCAACACTTCGCATCACTTCGCATCGCATCGCATCGCATCGCATCGCATCGCATCGCATCGCATCACATCGCATCACATCACATCACATCACTTCACATCACTTCACATCACTTCACATCACTTCACTTCACTTCACTTCACTTCACTTCACTTCACTTCACTTCACTTCACTTCACTTCACTTCACTTCACTTCACTTCACTTCACTTCACTTCACTTCACTTCACTTCACTTCACTTCACTTCACTTCACTTCACTTCACTTCACTTCACTTCACTTCACTTCACTTCACTTCACTTCACTTCACTTCACTTCACTTCACTTCACTTCACTTCACATCGCTTCACATCACATCACTTCACATCACTTCACTTCACTTCACTTCACTTCACTTCACTTCACTTCACTTCACATCACTTCACTTCACTTCACTTCACTTCACTTCACTTCACTTCACTTCACTTCACTTCACTTCACTTCACTTCACTTCACTTCACTTCACTTGACTTCACTTCACTTCACTTCACTTCACTTCGCTTCACTTCGCTTCACTTCGCTTCACTTCGCTTCACTTCGCATCACTTCGCATCACTTCGCATCACATCGCATCACTTCACTTCACTTCACTTCGCATCACTTCGCATCACTTCGCATCGCATCGCATCGCATCGCATCGCATCGCATCGCATCGCATCGCATCGCATCGCTTCGCTTCGCTTCGCTTCACTTCACATCACTTCACATCACTTCACATCACTTCACATCACTTCACATCACTTCACATCACTTCACATCACATCACTTCACATCACATCACTTCACCTCACTTCACTTCACTTCACATCACTTCACATCACTTCACATCACATCACATCACATCACATCACATCACATCACATCACATCACATCACATCACATCACTTCACATCACTTCACATCACTTCACATCACTTCACATCACTTCACTTCACTTCACTTCACTTCACTTCACTTCACTTCACTTCACTTCACTTCACTTCACTTCACTACACTTCACTTCACTTCACTTCACATCACTTCACATCACATCACTTCACATCACTTCACTTCACTTCACTTCACTTCACTTCACTTCACTTCACTTCACTTCACTTCACTTCACTTCACTTCACTTCACTTCACTTCACTTCACTTCACTTCACTTCACTTCACTTCACTTCACTTCACTTCACTTCACTTCACATCACTTCACTTCAATTCACTTCAATTCACTTCACTTCACTTCACTTCACTTCACTTCACTTCACTTCACTTCACTTCACTTCACTTCACTTCACTTCACTTCACTTCACTTCACTTCACTTCACTTCACTTCACTTCACTTCACTTCACTTCACTTCACTTCACTTCACTTCACTTCACTTCACTTCACTTCACTTCACTTCACTTCACTTCACTTCACTTCACTTCACTTCACTTCACTTCACTTCACTTCACTTCACTTCACTTCACTTCACTTCACTTCACTTCACTTCACTTCACTTCACTTCACTTCACTTCACTTCACTTCACTTCACTTCACTTCACTTCACTTCACTTCACTTCACTTCAATTCACTTCAATTCACTTCAATTCACTTCACTTCACTTCACTTCACTTCACTTCACTTCACTTCACTTCACTTCACTTCACTTCACTTCACTTCACTTCACTTCACTTCACTTCACTTCACTTCATTTCACTTCACTTCACTTCACATCACTTCACATCACATCACTTCACATCACTTCACTTCACTTCACTTCACTTCACTTCACTTCACTTCACATCACTTCACTTCACTTCACTTCACTTCACTTCACTTCACTTCACTTCACTTCACTTCACTTCACTTCACTTCACTTCACTTCACTTCACTTCGCTTCGCTTCGCTTCGCTTCGCTTCACTTCACTTCACTTCACTTCACTTCACTTCACATCACTTCACTTCACTACACTTCACTTCACTTCACTTCACATCACTTCACATCACATCACTTCACATCACTTCACTTCACTTCACTTCACTTCACTTCACTTCACTTCACTTCACTTCACTTCACTTCACTTCACTTCACTTCACTTCACTTCACTTCACTTCACTTCACTTCACTTCACTTCACTTCACTTCACTTCACTTCACTTCACTTCACTTCACTTCACTTCACATCACATCACATCACTTCACATCACTTCACTTCACTTCACTTCACTTCACTTCACTTCACTTCACTTCACTTCACTTCACTTCACTTCACTTCACTTCACTTCACTTCACTTCACTTCACTTCACTTCACTTCACTTCACTTCACTTCACTTCACTTCACTTCACTTCACTTCACTTCACTTCACTTCACTTCACTTCACTTCACTTCACTTCACTTCACTTCACTTCACTTCACTTCACTTCACTTGACTTGACTTGACTTGACTTGACTTGACTTGACTTCACTTCACTTCACTTCACTTCACATCACTTCACATCACTTCACATCACTTCACATCACATCACATCACATCACATCACTTCACATCACATCACATCACATCACATCACTTCACATCACTTCACTTCACTTCACATCACTTCACATCACTTCACATCACATCACATCACATCACATCACATCACTTCACATCACTTCACATCACTTCACATCACTTCACATCACTTCACTTCACTTCACTTCACTTCACTTCACTTCACTTCACTTCACTTCACTTCACTTCACTTCACTTCACTTGACTTTACTTTACTTTACTTCACTTCACTTCACTTCACTTCACTTCACTTCACTTCACTTCACTTCACTTCACTTCACTTCACTTCACTTCACTTCACTTCACTTCACTTCACTTCACTTCACTTCACTTCACTTCGCTTCACTTCGCTTCACTTCGCTTCACTTCGCATCACTACGCATCACTTCGCATCACATCGCATCACTTCACTTCACTTCACTTCGCAACACTTCGCATCACTTCGCATCGCATCGCATCGCATCGCATCGCATCGCATCGCGTCGCATCGCATCGCATCGCATCGCATCACATCACATCACATCACATCACTTCACATCACTTCACATCACTTCACATCACTTCACTTCACTTCACTTCACTTCACTTCACTTCACTTCACTTCACTTCACTTCACTTCACTTCACTTCACTTCACTTCACTTCACTTCACTTCACTTCACTTCACTTCACTTCACTTCACTTCACTTCACTTCACTTCACTTCACTTCACTTCACTTCACTTCACTTCACTTCACTTCACTTCACTTCACTTCACTTCACATCACTTCACATCACATTACATCACTTCACATCACTTCACTTCACTTCACTTCACTTCACTTCACTTCACTTCACTTCACATCACTTCACTTCACTTCACTTCACTTCACTTCACTTCACTTCACTTCACTTCACTTCACTTCACTTCACTTCACTTCACTTCACTTCACTTCACTTCACTTCACTTCACTTCACTTCACTTCACTTCACTTCACTTCACTTCACTTCACTTCACTTCGCTTCACTTCGCTTCACTTCGCTTCACTTCGCTTCACTTCGCTTCACTTCGCATCACTACGCATCACTTCGCATCACATCGCATCACTTCGCATCACTTCACTTCACTTCACTTCGCAACACTTCGCATCACTTCGCATCGCATCGCATCGCATCGCATCGCATCGCATCGCGTCGCATCGCATCGCATCGCATCACATCACATCACATCACATCACTTCACATCACTTCACATCACTTCACATCACTTCACTTCACTTCACTTCACTTCACTTCACTTCACTTCACTTCACTTCACTTCACTTCACTTCACTTCACTTCACTTCACTTCACTTCACTTCACTTCACTTCACTTCACTTCACTTCACTTCACTTCACTTCACTTCACTTCACTTCACTTCACTTCACTTCACTTCACTTCACTTCACTTCACTTCACTTCACTTCACTTCACTTCACTTCACTTCACTTCACTTCACTTCACTTCACTTCACTTCACTTCACATCACTTCACATCACATTACATCACTTCACATCACTTCACTTCACTTCACTTCACTTCACTTCACTTCACTTCACTTCACATCACTTCACTTCACTTCACTTCACTTCACTTCACTTCACTTCACTTCACTTCACTTCACTTCACTTCACTTCACTTCACTTCACTTCACTTCACTTCACTTCACTTCACTTCACTTCACTTCACTTCACTTCACTTCACTTCACTTCACTTCACTTCACTTCACTTCACTTCACTTCACTTCACTTCAATTCACTTCACTTCAATTCACTTCAATTCACTTCACTTCACTTCACTTCACTTCACTTCACTTCACTTCACTTCACTTCACTTCACTTCACTTCACTTCACTTCACTTCACTTCACTTCACTTCACTTCACTTCATTTCACTTCACTTCACTTCACATCACTTCACATCACATCACTTCACATCACTTCACTTCACTTCACTTCACTTCACTTCACTTCACTTCACTTCACATCACTTCACTTCACTTCACTTCACTTCACTTCACTTCACTTCACTTCACTTCACTTCACTTCACTTCACTTCACTTCACTTCACTTCACTTCACTTCGCTTCGCTTCGCTTCGCTTCGCTTCGCTTCACTTCACTTCACTTCACTTCACTTCACTTCACATCACTTCACTTCACTACACTTCACTTCACTTCACTTCACATCACTTCACATCACATCACTTCACATCACTTCACTTCACTTCACTTCACTTCACTTCACTTCACTTCACTTCACTTCACTTCACTTCACTTCACTTCACTTCACTTCACTTCACTTCACTTCACTTCACTTCACTTCACTTCACTTCACTTCACTTCACTTCACATCACATCACATCACTTCACATCACTTCACTTCACTTCACTTCACTTCACTTCACTTCACTTCACTTCACTTCACTTCACTTCACTTCACTTCACTTCACTTCACTTCACTTCACTTCACTTCACTTCACTTCACTTCACTTCACTTCACTTCACTTCACTTCACTTCACTTGACTTTACTTTACTTTACTTCACTTCACTTCACTTCACTTCACTTCACTTCACTTCACTTCACTTCACTTCACTTCACTTCACTTCACTTCACTTCACTTCACTTCACTTCACTTCACTTCACTTCACTTCACTTCACTTCGCTTCACTTCGCTTCACTTCGCTTCACTTCGCATCACTACGCATCACTTCGCATCACATCGCATCACTTCACTTCACTTCACTTCGCAACACTTCGCATCACTTCGCATCGCATCGCATCGCATCGCATCGCATCGCATCGCGTCGCATCGCATCGCATCGCATCACATCACATCACATCACATCACTTCACATCACTTCACATCACTTCACATCACTTCACTTCACTTCACTTCACTTCACTTCACTTCACTTCACTTCACTTCACTTCACTTCACTTCACTTCACTTCACTTCACTTCACTTCACTTCACTTCACTTCACTTCACTTCACTTCACTTCACTTCACTTCACTTCACTTCACTTCACTTCACTTCACTTCACTTCACTTCACTTCACTTCACTTCACTTCACTTCACTTCACTTCACTTCACTTCACTTCACTTCACTTCACATCACTTCACATCACATTACATCACTTCACATCACTTCACTTCACTTCACTTCACTTCACTTCACTTCACTTCACTTCACATCACTTCACATCACTTCACATCACTTCACATCACTTCACTTCACTTCACTTCACTTCACTTCACTTCACTTCACTTCACTTCACTTCACTTCACTTCACTTCACTTCACTTCACTTCACTTCACTTCACTTCACTTCACTTCACTTCACTTCACTTCACTTCACTTCACTTCACTTCACTTCACTTCACTTCACTTCACTTCACTTCACTTCACTTCACTTCACTTCACTTCACTTCACATCACTTCACATCACATTACATCACTTCACATCACTTCACTTCACTTCACTTCACTTCACTTCACTTCACTTCACTTCACATCACTTCACTTCACTTCACTTCACTTCACTTCACTTCACTTCACTTCACTTCACTTCACTTCACTTCACTTCACTTCACTTCACTTCACTTCACTTCACTTCACTTCACTTCACTTCACTTCACTTCACTTCACTTCACTTCACTTCACTTCACTTCACTTCACTTCACTTCACTTCACTTCACTTCACTTCACTTCACTTCACTTCACTTCACTTCACTTCACTTCACTTCACTTCACTTCACTTCACTTCAGTTCACTTCACTTCACTTCACTTCACATCACATCGCTTCACATCACATCACTTCACATCACTTCACTTCACTTCACTTCACTTCACTTCACTTCACTTCACTTCACTTCACATCACTTCACTTCACTTCACTTCACTTCACTTCACTTCACTTCACTTCACTTCACTTCACTTCACTTCACTTCACTTCACTTCACTTCACTTCACTTGACTTCACTTCACTTCACTTCACTTCACTTCACTTCACTTCGCTTCACTTCGCTTCACTTCGCTTCACTTCGCTTCACTTCGCATCACTTCGCATCACTTCGCATCACATCGCATCACTTCACTTCACTTCACTTCGCATCACTTCGCATCACTTCGCATCGCATCGCATCGCATCGCATCGCATCGCATCGCATCGCATCGCATCGCATCGCATCGCATCGCTTCGCTTCGCTTCACTTCACATCACTTCACATCACTTCACATCACTTCACATCGCTTCACATCACTTCACATCACTTCACATCACATCACTTCACCTCACTTCACTTCACTTCACATCACTTCACATCACTTCACATCACATCACATCACATCACATCACATCACATCACATCACATCACATCACATCACTTCACATCACTTCACATCACTTCACATCACTTCACTTCACTTCACTTCACTTCACTTCACTTCACTTCACTTCACTTCACTTCACTTCACTTCACTTCACTTCACTTCACTACACTTCACTTCACTTCACATCACATCACTTCACATCACATCACTTCACTTCACTTCACTTCACTTCACTTCACTTCACTTCACTTCACTTCACTTCACTTCACTTCACTTCACTTCACTTCACTTCACATCACTTCACTTCACTTCACTTCACTTCACTTCACTTCACATCACTTCACATCACATCACTTCACATCACATCACTTCACTTCACTTCACTTCACTTCACTTCACTTCACTTCACTTCACTTCACTTCACTTCACTTCACTTCACTTCACTTCACTTCACTTCACTTCACTTCACTTCACTTCACTTCACTTCACTTCACTTCACTTCACTTCACTTCACTTCACTTCACTTCACTTCACTTCACTTCACTTCACTTCACTTCACTTCACTTCACTTCACTTCACTTCACTTCACTTCACTTCACTTCACTTCAATTCACTTCAATTCACTTCAATTCACTTCAATTCACTTCAATTCACTTCACTTCACTTCACTTCACTTCACTTCACTTCACTTCACTTCACTTCACTTCACTTCACTTCACTTCACTTCACTTCACTTCACTTCACTTCACTTCACTTCACTTCACTTCACTTCACTTCACTTCACTTCACTTCACTTCACTTCACTTCACTTCACTTCACTTCACTTCACTTCACTTCACTTCACTTCACTTCACTTCACTTCACTTCACTTCACTTCACTTCACTTCACTTCACTTCACTTCACTTCACTTCACTTCACTTCACTTCACTTCACTTCACTTCACTTCACTTCACTTCACTTCACTTCACTTCACTTCACTTCACTTCACTTCACTTCACTTCACTTCACTTCACTTCACTTCACTTCACTTCACTTCACTTCACTTCACTTCACTTCACTTCACTTCACTTCACTTCACTTCACTTCACTTCACTTCACTTCACTTCACTTCACTTCACTTCACTTCACTTCACTTCACTTCACTTCACTTCACTTCACTTCACTTCACTTCACTTCACATCACTTCACTTCACTTCACTTCACTTCACTTCACTTCACATCACTTCACATCACTTCACATCACTTCACATCACTTCACATCACTTCACATCACTTCACATCACATCACTTCACTTCACTTCACTTCACTTCACTTCACTTCACTTCACTTCACTTCACTTCACTTCACTTCACTTCACTTCACTTCACTTCACTTCACTTCACTTCACTTCACTTCATTTCACTTCACTTCACTTCACTTCACTTCACTTCACTTCACTTCACTTCACTTCACTTCACATCACTTCACTTCACTTCACTTCACTTCACTTCACATCACATCACTTCACATCACATCACATCACATCACATCACATCACATCACTTCACATCACTTCGCTTCACTTCGCTTCACTTCGCTTCACTTCGCTTCACTTCGCTTCACTTCGCTTCACTTCGCTTCACTTCGCTTCACTTCGCTTCACTTCGCTTCACTTCGCTTCACTTCGCTTCACTTCGCTTCACTTCGCTTCACTTCGCTTCACTTCGCTTCACTTCGCTTCACTTCGCTTCACTTCGCTTCACTTCGCTTCACTTCGCTTCACTTCGCTTCACTTCGCTTCACTTCGCTTCACTTCGCTTCACTTCGCATCACTTCGCATCACTTCGCATCACTTCGCATCTCATCGCATCACTTCGCATCAGTTCGCATCGCATCGCATCGCATCGCATCGCTTCGCTTCACTTCACTTCACTTCGCTTCACTTCGCTTCACTTCGCTTCACTTCGCTTCACTTCGCTTCACTTCGCTTCACTTCGCATCACTTCGCATCACATCGCATCACTTCACTTCACTTCACTTCACTTCGCATCACTTCGAATCACTTCGCATCGCATCGCATCGCATCGCATCGCATCGCATCGCATCGCATCGCATCGCATCGCATCGCATCGCATCGCATCGCATCGCATCGCATCGCATCGCATCGCATCGCATCGCATCGCATCGCTTCGCTTCACTTCACATCACTTCACATCACTTCACATCACTTCACATCACTTCACATCACTTCACATCACTTCACATCACTTCACATCACTTCACATCACTTCACATCACTTCACATCACTTCACATCACTTCACATCACATCACTTCACTTCACTTCACTTCACTTCACTTCACTTCACTTCACTTCACTTCACTTCACTTCACTTCACTTCACTTCACTTCACTTCACTTCACTTCACTTCACTTCACTTCACTTCACTTCACTTCACTTCACATCACTTCACATCACTTCACATCACTTCACATCACTTCACATCACATCACTTCACTTCACTTCACTTCACTTCATTTCACTTCACTTCACTTCACTTCACTTCACTTCACTTCACTTCACTTCACTTCACTTCACTTCACTTCACTTCTCTTCACTTCACTTCACTTCACTTCACTTCACTTCACTTCACTTCACTTCACTTCACTTCACTTCACTTCACTTCACTTCACTTCACTTCACTTCACTTCACTTCACTTCACTTCACTTCACTTCACTTCACTTCACTTCACTTCACTTCACTTCACTTCACTTCACTTCACTTCACTTCACTTCACTTCGCTTCGCTTCACTTCACTTCGCTTCACTTCGCTTCACTTCGCTTCACTTCGCTTCACTTCGCTTCACTTCGCATCACTTCGCATCACTTCGCATCACTTCACTTCACTTCACTTCACTTCACTTCACTCCACTTCACTTCACTTCACTTCACTTCGCATCACTTCGCATCGCATCGCTTCGCATCGCTTCGCATCGCTTCGCATCGCTTCGCATCGCTTCGCATCGCATCGCATCGCATCGCATCGCATCGCATCGCATCGCATCGCATCGCATCGCATCGCATCGCATCGCATCGCATCGCATCGCATCGCATCGCATCGCATCGCATCGCATCGCATCGCTTCGCATCACTTAACATCACTTCACATCACTTCACATCACTTCACATCACTTCACATCACTTCACATCACTTCACATCACTTCACATCACTTCACATCACATCACTTCACATCACATCACTTCACATCACATCACTTCACATCACTTCACATCACTTCACATCACTTCACATCACTTCACATCACTTCACATCACATCACATCACATCACATCACATCATATCACATCACATCACTTCACATCACTTCACATCACTTCACTTCACTTCACTTCACTTCACTTCACTTCACTTCACTTCACTTCACTTCACTTCACTTCACTTCACTTCACTTCACTTCACTTCGCTTCACTTCGCTTCACTTCGCTTCCCTTCGCTTCGCTTCGCTTCGCTTCGCTTCGCTTCGCTTCGCTTCACTTCCCTTCACTTCCCTTCACTTCCCTTCACTTCCCTTCACTTCCCTTCACTTCCCTTCACTTCCCTTCACTTCCCTTCACTTCCCTTCACTTCCCTTCACTTCCCTTCACTTCCCTTCACTTCCCTTCACTTCCCTTCACTTCCCTTCACTTCCCTTCACTTCCCTTCACTTCCCTTCACTTCCCTTCTCTTCCCTTCACTTCCCTTCACTTCCCTTCACTTCCCTTCACTTCCCTTCAATTCCCTTCACTTCCCTTCACTTCCCTTCACTTCCCTTCACTTCCCTTCACTTCCCTTCACTTCCCTTCACTTCCCTTCACTTCACTTCACTTCACTTCACTTCACTTCACTTCACTTCACTTCACTTCACTTCACTTCACTTCACTTCACTTCACTTCACTTCACTTCACTTCACTTCACTTCACTTCACTTCACTTCACTTCACTTCACTTCACTTCACTTCACTTCACTTCACTTCACTTCACTTCACTTCACTTCACTTCACTTCACTTCACTTCACTTCACTTCACTTCACTTCACTTCACTTCACTTCACTTCACTTCACTTCACTTCACTTCACTTCACTTCACTGCACTTCCCTTCACTTCCCTTCACTTCCCTTCACTTCCCTTCACTTCCCTTCACTTCCCTTCACTTCCCTTCACTTCCCTTCACTTCCCTTCACTTCCCTTCACTTCCCTTCACTTCCCTTCACTTCCCTTCACTTCCCTTCACTTCCCTTCACTTCCCTTCACTTCCCTTCACTTCCCTTCACTTCCCTTCACTTCCCTTCACTTCCCTTCACTTCCCTTCACTTCCCTTCACTTCCCTTCACTTCCCTTCACTTCCCTTCACTTCCCTTCACTTCCCTTCACTTCCCTTCACTTCCCTTCACCTCCCTTCACCTCCCTTCACCTCCCTTCACTTCCCTTCACTTCCCTTCACTTCCCTTCACTTCCCTTCACTTCCCTTCACTTCCCTTCACCTCCCTTCACCTCCCTTCACCTCCCTTCACCTCCATTCACCTCCCTTCACCTCCCTTCACCTCCCTTCACCTCCCTTCACCACCCTTCACCTCCCTTCACTTCCCTTCACTTCCCTTCACTTCCCTTCACTTCCCTTCACTTCCCTTCACTTCCCTTCACTTCCCTTCACTTCCCTTCACTTCCCTTCACTTCCCTTCACTTCCCTTCACTTCCCTTCACTTCCCTTCACTTCCCTTCACTTCCCTTCACTTCCCTTCACTTCCCTTCACTTCCCTTCACTTCCCTTCACTTCCCCTCACTTCCCTTCACTTCCCTTCACTTCCCTTCACTTCCCTTCACTTCCCTTCACTTCCCTTCACTTCCCTTCACTTCCCTTCACTTCCCTTCACTTCCCTTCACTTCCCTTCACTTCCCTTCACTTCCCTTCACTTCCCTTCACTTCCCTTCACTTCCCTTCACTTCCCTTCACATCCCTTCACTTCCCTGCACTTCCCTTCACTTCCCTTCACTTCCCTTCACTTCACTTCACTTCACTTCACTTCACTTCACTTCACTTCACTTCACTTCACTTCACTTCACTTCACTTCACTTCACTTCACTTCACTTCACATCACTTCTCATCACTTCACATCACATCACATCACTTCACATCACTTCACATCACTTCACATCACTTCACTTCACTTCACTTCACTTCACTTCACTTCACTTCGCATCACTTCGCATCGCATCGCTTCGCATCGCTTCGCATCGCTTCGCATCGCTTCGCATCGCTTCGCATCGCATCGCATCGCATCGCATCGCATCGCATCGCATCGCATCGCATCGCATCGCATCGCATCGCATCGCATCGCTTCGCATCACTTAACATCACTTCACATCACTTCACATCACTTCACATCACTTCACATCACTTCACATCACTTCACATCACTTCACATCACTTCACATCACTTCACATCACATCACTTCACATCACATCACTTCACATCACTTCACATCACTTCACATCACTTCACATCACATCACATCACTTCACTTCACTTCACTTCACTTCACTTCACTTCACTTCACTTCACTTCACTTCACTTCACTTCACTTCACTTCACTTCCCTTCACTTCCCTTCACTTCCCTTCACTTCCCTTCACTTCCCTTCACTTCCCTTCACTTCCCTTCACTTCCCTTCACTTCCCTTCACTTCCCTTCACTTCCCTTCACCTCCCTTCACCTCCCTTCACCTCCCTTCACCTCCCTTCACCTCCCTTCACCTCCCTTCACCTCCCTTCACCTCCCTTCACTTCCCTTCACTTCCCTTCACTTCCCTTCACTTCCCTTCACTTCCCTTCACTTCCCTTCACTTCCCTTCACTTCCCTTCACTTCCCTTCACTTCCCTTCACTTCCCTTCACTTCCCTTCACTTCCCTTCACTTCCCTTCACTTCCCTTCACTTCCCTTCACTTCCCTTCACTTCCCCTCACTTCCCTTCACTTCCCTTCACTTCCCTTCACTTCCCTTCACTTCCCTTCACTTCCCTTCACTTCCCTTCACTTCCCTTCACTTCCCTTCACTTCCCTTCACTTCCCTTCACTTCCCTTCACTTCCCTTCACTTCCCTTCACTTCCCTTCACATCCCTTCACTTCCCTGCACTTCCCTTCACTTCCCTTCACTTCACTTCACTTCACTTCACTTCACTTCACTTCACTTCACTTCACTTCACTTCACTTCACTTCCCTTCACTTCCCTTCACTTCCCTTCACTTCCCTTCACTTCCCTTCACTTCCCTTCACTTCCCTTCACTTCCCTTCACTTCCCTTCACTTCCCTTCACTTCCCTTCACTTCCCTTCACTTCCCTTCACTTCCCTTCACTTCCCTTCACTTCCCTTCACTTCCCTTCACTTCCCTTCACTTCCCTTCACTTCCCTTCACTTCCCTTCACCTCCCTTCACCTCCCTTCACCTCCCTTCACCTCCCTTCACCTCCCTTCACCTCCCTTCACCTCCCTTCACCTCCCTTCACCTCCCTTCACCTCCCTTCACCTCCCTTCACCTCCCTTCACCTCCCTTCACCACCCTTCACCTCCCTTCACTTCCCTTCACTTCCCTTCACTTCCCTTCACTTCCCTTCACTTCCCTTCACTTCCCTTCACTTCCCTTCACTTCCCTTCACTTCCCTTCACTTCCCTTCACTTCCCTTCACTTCCCTTCACTTCCCTTCACTTCCCTTCACTTCCCTTCACTTCCCTTCACTTCCCTTCACTTCCCTTCACTTCCCTTCACTTCCCTTCACTTCCCTTCACTTCCCTTCACTTCCCCTCACTTCCCTTCACTTCCCTTCACTTCCCTTCACTTCCCTTCACTTCCCTTCACTTCCCTTCACTTCCCTTCACTTCCCTTCACTTCCCTTCACTTCCCTTCACTCCCCTTCACTTCCCTTCACTCCCCTTCACTTCCCTTCACTTCCCTTCACTTCCCTTCACTTCCCTTCACTTCCCTTCACTTCCCTTCACTTCCCTTCACTTCCCTTCACATCCCTTCACTTCCCTGCACTTCCCTTCACTTCCCTTCACTTCCCTTCACTTCACTTCACTTCACTTCACTTCACTTCACTTCACTTCACTTCACTTCACTTCACTTCACTTCACTTCACTTCACTTCACTTCACTTCACTTCACTTCACTTCACATCACTTCTCATCACTTCTCATCACTTCACATCACATCACATCACATCACATCACTTCACATCACTTCACATCACTTCACATCACTTCACTTCACTTCACTTCACTTCACTTCCCTTCACTTCCCTTCACATCCCTTCACTTCCCTTCACTTCCCTTCACTTCCCTTCACTTCCCTTCACTTCCCTTCACTTCCCTTCACTTCCCTTCACTTCCCTTCACTTCCCTTCACTTCCCTTCACTTCCCTTCACTTCCCTTCACTTCCCTTCACTTCCCTTCACTTCCCTTCACTTCCCTTCACTTCCCTTCACTTCCCTTCACTTCCCTTCACTTCCCTTCACTTCCCTTCATTTCCCTTCACTTCCCTTCACTTCCCTTCACTTCCCTTCACTTCCCTTCACTTCCCCTCACTTCCCTTCACTTCCCTTCACTTCCCTTCACTTCCCTTCACTTCCCTTCACTTCCCTTCACTTCCCTTCACTTCCTTTCACTTCCCTTCACTTCCCTTCACTTCCCTTCACTTCCCTTCACTTCCCTTCACTTCCCTTCACTTCCCTTCACATCCCTTCACTTCCCTGCACTTCCCTTCACTTCCCTTCACTTCACTTCACTTCACTTCACTTCACTTCACTTCACTTCACTTCACTTCACTTCACTTCACTTCACTTCACTTCACTTCACTTCACTTCACTTCACTTCACTTCACTTCACTTCACTTCACTTCACATCACTTCTCATCACTTCACATCACATCACATCACATCACATCACTTCACATCACTTCACATCACTTCACATCACTTCACTTCACTTCACTTCACTTCACTTCACTTCACTTCACTTCATTTCACTTCACTTCACTTCACTTCACTTCACTTCACTTCACTTCACTTCACTTCACTTCGCATCACTTCGCATCGCATCGCTTCGCATCGCTTCGCATCGCTTCGCATCGCTTCGCATCGCTTCGCATCGCATCGCATCGCATCGCATCGCATCGCATCGCATCGCATCGCATCGCATCGCATCGCATCGCATCGCATCGCATCGCATCGCATCGCTTCGCATCACTTAACATCACTTCACATCACTTCACATCACTTCACATCACTTCACATCACTTCACATCACTTCACATCACTTCACATCACTTCACATCACTTCACATCACTTCACATCACATCACTTCACATCACATCACTTCACATCACTTCACATCACTTCACATCACTTCACATCACTTCACATCACTTCACATCACATCACATCACATCACATCACATCATATCACATCACATCACTTCACATCACTTCACATCACTTCACTTCACTTCACTTCACTTCACTTCACTTCACTTCACTTCACTTCACTTCACTTCACTTCACTTCGCTTCACTTCGCTTCACTTCGCTTCACTTCGCTTCACTTCGCTTCCCTTCGCTTCGCTTCGCTTCGCTTCGCTTCACTTCCCTTCACTTCCCTTCACTTCCCTTCACTTCCCTTCACTTCCCTTCACTTCCCTTCACTTCCCTTCACTTCCCTTCACTTCCCTTCACTTCCCTTCACTTCCCTTCACTTCCCTTCACTTCCCTTCACTTCCCTTCACTTCCCTTCACTTCCCTTCACTTCCCTTAACTTCCCTTCACTTCCCTTCACTTCCCTTCACTTCCCTTCACTTCCCTTCACTTCCCTTCACTTCCCTTCACTTCCCTTCACTTCCCTTCACTTCCCTTCACTTCACTTCACTCCACTTCACTTCACTTCACTTCACTTCACTTCACTTCACTTCA
Source organism: Andrena chrysosceles (assembly GCA_963855975.1). Taxonomy (NCBI): domain Eukaryota; kingdom Metazoa; phylum Arthropoda; class Insecta; order Hymenoptera; family Andrenidae; genus Andrena; species Andrena chrysosceles. The sequence continues at coordinate 47,698 of CAWLCU010000458.1, forward strand.
CTTCACTTCACTTCACTTCACTTCACTTCACTTCACTTCACTTCACTTCACTTCACTTCACTTCACTTCACTTCACTTCACTTCACTTCACTTCACTTCACTTCACTTCACTTCACTTCACTTCACTTCACTTCACTTCACTTCACTTCACTTCACTTCACTTCACTTCACTTCACTTCACTTCACTTCACTTCACTTCACTTCACTTCACTTCACTTCACTTCCCTTCACTTCCCTTCACTTCCCTTCACTTCCCTTCACTTCCCTTCACTTCCCTTCACTTCCCTTCACTTCCCTTCACTTCCCTTCACTTCCCTTCACTTCCCCTCACTTCCCCTCACTTCCCTTCACTTCCCTTCACTTCCCTTCACTTCCCTTCACTTCCCTTCACTTCCCTTCACTTCCCTTCACTTCCCTTCACTTCCCTTCACTTCCCTTCACTTCCCTTCACTTCCCTTCACTTCCCTTCACTTCCCTTCACTTCCCTTCACTTCCCTTCACTTCCCTTCACATCCCTTCACTTCCCTGCACTTCCCTTCACTTCACTTCACTTCACTTCACTTCACTTCACTTCACTTCACTTCACTTCACTTCAGTTCACTTCACTTCACTTCACTTCACTTCACTTCACTTCACTTCACTTCCCTTCACTTCCCTTCACTTCCCTTCACTTCCCTTCACTTCCCTTCACTTCCCTTCACTTCCCTTCACTTCCCTTCACTTCCCTTCACTTCACTTCACTTCACTTCACTTCACTTCACTTCACTTCACTTCACTTCACTTCACTTCACTTCACTTCACTTCACTTCACTTCACTTCACTTCACTTCACTTCACTTCACTTCACTTCACTTCACTTCACTTCACTTCACTTCACTTCACTTCACTTCACTTCACTTCACTTCACTTCACTTCACTTCACTTCACTTCACTTCACTTCACTTCACTTCACTTCACTTCACTTCACTTCACTTCACTTCCCTTCACTTCACTTCACTTCACTTCACTTCACTTCACTTCACTTCACTTCACTTCACTTCACTTCCCTTCACTTCCCTTCACTTCCCTTCACTTCCCTTCACTTCCCTTCACTTCCCTTCACTTCCCTTCACTTCCCTTCACTTCCCTTCACTTCCCTTCACTTCCCTTCACTTCCCCTCACTTCCCTTCACTTCCCTTCACTTCCCTTCACTTCCCTTCACTTCCCTTCACTTCCCTTCACTTCCCTTCACTTCCCTTCACTTCCCTTCACTTCCCTTCACTTCCCTTCACTTCCCTTCACTTCCCTTCACTTCCCTTCACTTCCCTTCACATCCCTTCACTTCCCTGCACTTCCCTTCACTTCCCTTCACTTCACTTCACTTCACTTCACTTCACTTCACTTCACTTCACTTCACTTCACTTCACTTCACCTCACTTCACTTCACTTCACTTCACTTCACTTCACTTCCCTTCACTTCCCTTCACTTCCCTTCACTTCCCTTCACTTCCCTTCACTTCCCTTCACTTCCCTTCACTTCCCTTCACTTCCCTTCACTTCCCTTCACTTCCCTTCACTTCCCTTCACTTCCCTTCACTTCACTTCACTTCACTTCACTTCACTTCACTTCACTTCACTTCACTTCACTTCACTTCACTTCACTTCACTTCACTTCACTTCACTTCACTTCACTTCACTTCACTTCACTTCACTTCACTTCACTTCACTTCACTTCACTTCACTGCACTTCCCTTCACTTCCCGTCACTTCCCTTCACTTCCCTTCACTTCCCTTCACTTCCCTTCACTTCCCTTCACTTCCCTTCACTTCCCTTCACTTCCCTTCACTTCCCTTCACTTCCCTTCACTTCCCTTCACTTCCCTTCACTTCCCTTCACTTCCCTTCACTTCCCTTCACTTCCCTTCACTTCCCTTCACTTCCCTTCACTTCCCTTCACTTCCCTTCACTTCCCTTCACTTCCCTTCACTTCCCTTCACTTCCCTTCACCTCCCTTCACCTCCCTTCACCTCCCTTCACCTCCCTTCACCTCCCTTCACCTCCCTTCACCTCCCTTCACCTCCCTTCACCACCCTTCACCTCCCTTCACTTCCCTTCACTTCCCTTCACTTCCCTTCACTTCCCTTCACTTCCCTTCACTTCCCTTCACTTCCCTTCACTTCCCTTCACTTCCCTTCACTTCCCTTCACTTCCCTTCACTTCCCTTCACTTCCCTTCACTTCCCTTCACTTCCCTTCACTTCCCTTCACTTCCCTTCACTTCCCTTCACTTCCCTTCACTTCCCTTCACTTCCCTTCACTTCCCTTCACTTCCCTTCACTTCCCTTCACTTCCCTTCACTTCCCTTCACTTCCCTTCACTTCCCCTCACTTCCCTTCACTTCCCTTCACTTCCCTTCACTTCCCTTCACTTCCCTTCACTTCCCTTCACTTCCCTTCACTTCCCTTCACTTCCCTTCACTTCCCTTCACTTCCCTTCACTTCCCTTCACTTCCCTTCACTTCCCTTCACTTCCCTTCACTTCCCTTCACTTCCCTTCACTTCCCTTCACTTCCCTTCACTTCCCTTCACTTCCCTTCACTTCCCTTCACTTCCCTTCACTTCCCTTCACTTCCCTTCACATCCCTTCACTTCCCTTCACTTCCCTGCACTTCCCTTCACTTCCCTTCACTTCCCTTCACTTCCCTTCACTTCACTTCACTTCACTTCACTTCACTTCACTTCACTTCACTTCACTTCACTTCACTTCACTTCACTTCACTTCACTTCACTTCACTTCACTTCACATCACTTCTCATCACTTCACATCACATCACATCACATCACATCACTTCACATCACTTCACATCACTTCACATCACTTCACTTCACTTCACTTCACTTCACTTCACTCCACTTCACTTCACTTCACTTCACTTCGCATCACTTCGCATCGCATCGCTTCGCATCGCTTCGCATCGCTTCGCATCGCTTCGCATCGCTTCGCATCGCATCGCATCGCATCGCATCGCATCGCATCGCATCGCATCGCATCGCATCGCATCGCATCGCATCGCATCGCATCGCATCGCATCGCATCGCATCGCTTCGCATCACTTAACATCACTTCACATCACTTCACATCACTTCACATCACTTCACATCACTTCACATCACTTCACATCACTTCACATCACATCACTTCACATCACATCACTTCACATCACATCACTTCACATCACTTCACATCACTTCACATCACTTCACATCACTTCACATCACTTCACATCACATCACATCACATCACATCACATCATATCACATCACATCACTTCACATCACTTCACATCACTTCACTTCACTTCACTTCACTTCACTTCACTTCACTTCACTTCACTTCACTTCACTTCACTTCACTTCACTTCGCTTCACTTCGCTTCACTTCGCTTCACTTCGCTTCCCTTCGCTTCGCTTCGCTTCGCTTCGCTTCGCTTCGCTTCGCTTCGCTTCGCTTCACTTCCCTTCACTTCCCTTCACTTCCCTTCACTTCCCTTCACTTCCCTTCACTTCCCTTCACTTCCCTTCACTTCCCTTCACTTCCCTTCACTTCCCTTCACTTCCCTTCACTTCCCTTCACTTCCCTTCACTTCCCTTCACTTCCCTTCACTTCCCTTCACTTCCCTTCACTTCCCTTCACTTCCCTTCTCTTCCCTTCACTTCCCTTCACTTCCCTTCACTTCCCTTCACTTCCCTTCAATTCCCTTCACTTCCCTTCACTTCCCTTCACTTCCCTTCACTTCCCTTCACTTCCCTTCACTTCCCTTCACTTCCCTTCACTTCACTTCACTTCACTTCACTTCACTTCACTTCACTTCACTTCACTTCACTTCACTTCACTTCACTTCACTTCACTTCACTTCACTTCACTTCACTTCACTTCACTTCACTTCACTTCACTTCACTTCACTTCACTTCACTTCACTTCACTTCACTTCACTTCACTTCACTTCACTTCACTTCACTTCACTTCACTTCACTTCACTTCACTTCACTTCACTTCACTTCACTTCACTTCACTTCACTTCACTTCACTTCACTTCACTTCACTTCACTTCACTTCACTTCACTTCACTTCACTTCACTGCACTTCCCTTCACTTCCCTTCACTTCCCTTCACTTCCCTTCACTTCCCTTCACTTCCCTTCACTTCCCTTCACTTCCCTTCACTTCCCTTCACTTCCCTTCACTTCCCTTCACTTCCCTTCACTTCCCTTCACTTCCCTTCACTTCCCTTCACTTCCCTTCACTTCCCTTCACTTCCCTTCACTTCCCTTCACTTCCCTTCACTTCCCTTCACTTCCCTTCACTTCCCTTCACTTCCCTTCACTTCCCTTCACTTCCCTTCACTTCCCTTCACTTCCCTTCACTTCCCTTCACTTCCCTTCACCTCCCTTCACCTCCCTTCACCTCCCTTCACTTCCCTTCACTTCCCTTCACTTCCCTTCACTTCCCTTCACTTCCCTTCACTTCCCTTCACCTCCCTTCACCTCCCTTCACCTCCCTTCACCTCCCTTCACCTCCCTTCACCTCCCTTCACCTCCCTTCACCTCCCTTCACCACCCTTCACCTCCCTTCACTTCCCTTCACTTCCCTTCACTTCCCTTCACTTCCCTTCACTTCCCTTCACTTCCCTTCACTTCCCTTCACTTCCCTTCACTTCCCTTCACTTCCCTTCACTTCCCTTCACTTCCCTTCACTTCCCTTCACTTCCCTTCACTTCCCATCACTTCCCTTCACTTCCCTTCACTTCCCTTCACTTCCCTTCACTTCCCCTCACTTCCCTTCACTTCCCTTCACTTCCCTTCACTTCCCTTCACTTCCCTTCACTTCCCTTCACTTCCCTTCACTTCCCTTCACTTCCCTTCACTTCCCTTCACTTCCCTTCACTTCCCTTCACTTCCCTTCACTTCCCTTCACTTCCCTTCACTTCCCTTCACTTCCCTTCACATCCCTTCACTTCCCTGCACTTCCCTTCACTTCCCTTCACTTCCCTTCACTTCACTTCACTTCACTTCACTTCACTTCACTTCACTTCACTTCACTTCACTTCACTTCACTTCACTTCACTTCACTTCACTTCACTTCACATCACTTCTCATCACTTCACATCACATCACATCACTTCACATCACTTCACATCACTTCACATCACTTCACTTCACTTCACTTCACTTCACTTCACTTCACTTCACTTCACTTCACTTCACTTCGCATCACTTCGCATCGCATCGCTTCGCATCGCTTCGCATCGCTTCGCATCGCTTCGCATCGCTTCGCATCGCTTCGCATCGCATCGCATCGCATCGCATCGCATCGCATCGCATCGCATCGCATCGCATCGCATCGCATCGCATCGCTTCGCATCACTTAACATCACTTCACATCACTTCACATCACTTCACATCACTTCACATCACTTCACATCACTTCACATCACTTCACATCACTTCACATCACTTCACATCACATCACTTCACATCACATCACTTCACATCACTTCACATCACTTCACATCACTTCACATCACTTCACATCACTTCACATCACATCACATCACTTCACTTCACTTCACTTCACTTCACTTCACTTCACTTCACTTCACTTCACTTCACTTCACTTCACTTCACTTCACTTCCCTTCACTTCCCTTCACTTCCCTTCACTTCCCTTCACTTCCCTTCACTTCCCTTCACTTCCCTTCACTTCCCTTCACTTCCCTTCACTTCCCTTCACTTCCCTTCACCTCCCTTCACCTCCCTTCACCTCCCTTCACCTCCCTTCACCTCCCTTCACCTCCCTTCACCTCCCTTCACCTCCCTTCACTTCCCTTCACTTCCCTTCACTTCCCTTCACTTCCCTTCACTTCCCTTCACTTCCCTTCACTTCCCTTCACTTCCCTTCACTTCCCTTCACTTCCCTTCACTTCCCTTCACTTCCCTTCACTTCCCTTCACTTCCCTTCACTTCCCTTCACTTCCCTTCACTTCCCCTCACTTCCCTTCACTTCCCTTCACTTCCCTTCACTTCCCTTCACTTCCCTTCACTTCCCTTCACTTCCCTTCACTTCCCTTCACTTCCCTTCACTTCCCTTCACTTCCCTTCACTTCCCTTCACTTCCCTTCACTTCCCTTCACTTCCCTTCACATCCCTTCACTTCCCTGCACTTCCCTTCACTTCCCTTCACTTCACTTCACTTCACTTCACTTCACTTCACTTCACTTCACTTCACTTCACTTCACTTCACTTCCCTTCACTTCCCTTCACTTCCCTTCACTTCCCTTCACTTCCCTTCACTTCCCTTCACTTCCCTTCACTTCCCTTCACTTCCCTTCACTTCCCTTCACTTCCCTTCACTTCCCTTCACTTCCCTTCACTTCCCTTCACTTCCCTTCACTTCCCTTCACTTCCCTTCACTTCCCTTCACTTCCCTTCACTTCCCTTCACTTCCCTTCACTTCCCTTCACCTCCCTTCACCTCCCTTCACCTCCCTTCACCTCCCTTCACCTCCCTTCACCTCCCTTCACCTCCCTTCACCTCCCTTCACCTCCCTTCACCTCCCTTCACCTCCCTTCACCTCCCTTCACCTCCCTTCACCACCCTTCACCTCCCTTCACTTCCCTTCACTTCCCTTCACTTCCCTTCACTTCCCTTCACTTCCCTTCACTTCCCTTCACTTCCCTTCACTTCCCTTCACTTCCCTTCACTTCCCTTCACTTCCCTTCACTTCCCTTCACTTCCCTTCACTTCCCTTCACTTCCCTTCACTTCCCTTCACTTCCCTTCACTTCCCTTCACTTCCCTGCACTTCCCTTCACTTCCCTTCACTTCCCTTCACTTCCCCTCACTTCCCTTCACTTCCCTTCACTTCCCTTCACTTCCCTTCACTTCCCTTCACTTCCCTTCACTTCCCTTCACTTCCCTTCACTTCCCTTCACTCCCCTTCACTTCCCTTCACTCCCCTTCACTTCCCTTCACTTCCCTTCACTTCCCTTCACTTCCCTTCACTTCCCTTCACTTCCCTTCACTTCCCTTCACTTCCCTTCACATCCCTTCACTTCCCTGCACTTCCCTTCACTTCCCTTCACTTCCCTTCACTTCACTTCACTTCACTTCACTTCACTTCACTTCACTTCACTTCACTTCACTTCACTTCACTTCACTTCACTTCACTTCACTTCACTTCACTTCACTTCACATCACTTCTCATCACTTCTCATCACTTCACATCACATCACATCACATCACATCACTTCACATCACTTCACATCACTTCACATCACTTCACTTCACTTCACTTCACTTCACTTCCCTTCACTTCCCTTCACATCCCTTCACTTCCCTTCACTTCCCTTCACTTCCCTTCACTTCCCTTCACTTCCCTTCACTTCCCTTCACTTCCCTTCACTTCCCTTCACTTCCCTTCACTTCCCTTCACTTCCCTTCACTTCCCTTCACTTCCCTTCACTTCCCTTCACTTCCCTTCACTTCCCTTCACTTCCCTTCACTTCCCTTCACTTCCCTTCACTTCCCTTCACTTCCCTTCACTTCCCTTCACTTCCCTTCACTTCCCCTCACTTCCCTTCACTTCCCTTCACTTCCCTTCACTTCCCTTCACTTCCCTTCACTTCCCTTCACTTCCCTTCACTTCCTTTCACTTCCCTTCACTTCCCTTCACTTCCCTTCACTTCCCTTCACTTCCCTTCACTTCCCTTCACTTCCCTTCACATCCCTTCACTTCCCTGCACTTCCCTTCACTTCCCTTCACTTCACTTCACTTCACTTCACTTCACTTCACTTCACTTCACTTCACTTCACTTCACTTCACTTCACTTCACTTCACTTCACTTCACTTCACTTCACTTCACTTCACTTCACTTCACTTCACATCACTTCTCATCACTTCACATCACATCACATCACATCACATCACTTCACATCACTTCACATCACTTCACATCACTTCACTTCACTTCACTTCACTTCACTTCACTTCACTTCACTTCATTTCACTTCACTTCACTTCACTTCACTTCACTTCACTTCACTTCACTTCACTTCACTTCACTTCGCATCACTTCGCATCGCATCGCTTCGCATCGCTTCGCATCGCTTCGCATCGCTTCGCATCGCTTCGCATCGCATCGCATCGCATCGCATCGCATCGCATCGCATCGCATCGCATCGCATCGCATCGCATCGCATCGCATCGCATCGCATCGCATCGCTTCGCATCACTTAACATCACTTCACATCACTTCACATCACTTCACATCACTTCACATCACTTCACATCACTTCACATCACTTCACATCACTTCACATCACTTCACATCACTTCACATCACATCACTTCACATCACATCACTTCACATCACTTCACATCACTTCACATCACTTCACATCACTTCACATCACTTCACATCACATCACATCACATCACATCACATCATATCACATCACATCACTTCACATCACTTCACATCACTTCACTTCACTTCACTTCACTTCACTTCACTTCACTTCACTTCACTTCACTTCACTTCACTTCACTTCACTTCACTTCGCTTCACTTCGCTTCACTTCGCTTCACTTCGCTTCACTTCGCTTCCCTTCGCTTCGCTTCGCTTCGCTTCGCTTCACTTCCCTTCACTTCCCTTCACTTCCCTTCACTTCCCTTCACTTCCCTTCACTTCCCTTCACTTCCCTTCACTTCCCTTCACTTCCCTTCACTTCCCTTCACTTCCCTTCACTTCCCTTCACTTCCCTTCACTTCCCTTCACTTCCCTTCACTTCCCTTCACTTCCCTTAACTTCCCTTCACTTCCCTTCACTTCCCTTCACTTCCCTTCACTTCCCTTCACTTCCCTTCACTTCCCTTCACTTCCCTTCACTTCCCTTCACTTCACTTCACTCCACTTCACTTCACTTCACTTCACTTCACTTCACTTCACTTCACTTCACTTCACTTCACTTCACTTCACTTCACTTCACTTCACTTCACTTCACTTCACTTCACTTCACTTCACTTCACTTCACTTCACTTCACTTCACTTCACTTCACTTCACTTCACTTCACTTCACTTCACTTCACTTCACTTCACTTCACTTCACTTCACTTCACTTCACTTCACTTCACTTCACTTCACTTCACTTCACTTCACTTCACTTCACTTCCCTTCACTTCCCTTCACTTCCCTTCACTTCCCTTCACTTCCCTTCACTTCCCTTCACTTCCCTTCACTTCCCTTCACTTCCCTTCACTTCCCTTCACTTCCCCTCACTTCCCCTCACTTCCCTTCACTTCCCTTCACTTCCCTTCACTTCCCTTCACTTCCCTTCACTTCCCTTCACTTCCCTTCACTTCCCTTCACTTCCCTTCACTTCCCTTCACTTCCCTTCACTTCCCTTCACTTCCCTTCACTTCCCTTCACTTCCCTTCACTTCCCTTCACATCCCTTCACTTCCCTGCACTTCCCTTCACTTCACTTCACTTCACTTCACTTCACTTCACTTCACTTCACTTCACTTCACTTCACTTCACTTCACTTCACTTCACTTCACTTCCCTTCACTTCCCTTCACTTCCCTTCACTTCCCTTCACTTCCCTTCACTTCCCTTCACTTCCCTTCACTTCCCTTCACTTCCCTTCACTTCCCTTCACTTCACTTCACTTCACTTCACTTCACTTCACTTCACTTCACTTCACTTCACTTCACTTCACTTCACTTCACTTCACTTCACTTCACTTCACTTCACTTCACTTCACTTCACTTCACTTCACTTCACTTCACTTCACTTCACTTCACTTCACTTCACTTCACTTCACTTCACTTCACTTCACTTCACTTCACTTCACTTCACTTCACTTCACTTCACTTCACTTCCCTTCACTTCCCTTCACTTCACTTCACTTCACTTCACTTCACTTCACTTCACTTCACTTCACTTCACTTCACTTCCCTTCACTTCCCTTCACTTCCCTTCACTTCCCTTCACTTCCCTTCACTTCCCTTCACTTCCCTTCACTTCCCTTCACTTCCCTTCACTTCCCTTCACTTCCCTTCACTTCCCCTCACTTCCCTTCACTTCCCTTCACTTCCCTTCACTTCCCTTCACTTCCCTTCACTTCCCTTCACTTCCCTTCACTTCCCTTCACTTCCCTTCACTTCCCTTCACTTCCCTTCACTTCCCTTCACTTCCCTTCACTTCCCTTCACTTCCCTTCACTTCCCTTCACATCCCTTCACTTCCCTGCACTTCCCTTCACTTCCCTTCACTTCACTTCACTTCACTTCACTTCACTTCACTTCACTTCACTTCACTTCACCTCACTTCACTTCACTTCACTTCACTTCACTTCCCTTCACTTCCCTTCACTTCCCTTCACTTCCCTTCACTTCCCTTCACTTCCCTTCACTTCCCTTCACTTCCCTTCACTTCCCTTCACTTCCCTTCACTTCCCTTCACTTCCCTTCACTTCCCTTCACTTCACTTCACTTCACTTCACTTCACTTCACTTCACTTCACTTCACTTCACTTCACTTCACTTCACTTCACTTCACTTCACTTCACTTCACTTCACTTCACTTCACTTCACTTCACTTCACTTCACTTCACTTCACTTCACTTCACTGCACTTCCCTTCACTTCCCGTCACTTCCCTTCACTTCCCTTCACTTCCCTTCACTTCCCTTCACTTCCCTTCACTTCCCTTCACTTCCCTTCACTTCCCTTCACTTCCCTTCACTTCCCTTCACTTCCCTTCACTTCCCTTCACTTCCCTTCACTTCCCTTCACTTCCCTTCACTTCCCTTCACTTCCCTTCACTTCCCTTCACTTCCCTTCACTTCCCTTCACTTCCCTTCACTTCCCTTCACCTCCCTTCACCTCCCTTCACCTCCCTTCACCTCCCTTCACCTCCCTTCACCTCCCTTCACCTCCCTTCACCTCCCTTCACCACCCTTCACCTCCCTTCACTTCCCTTCACTTCCCTTCACTTCCCTTCACTTCCCTTCACTTCCCTTCACTTCCCTTCACTTCCCTTCACTTCCCTTCACTTCCCTTCACTTCCCTTCACTTCCCTTCACTTCCCTTCACTTCCCTTCACTTCCCTTCACTTCCCTTCACTTCCCTTCACTTCCCTTCACTTCCCTTCACTTCCCTTCACTTCCCTTCACTTCCCTTCACTTCCCTTCACTTCCCTTCACTTCCCCTCACTTCCCTTCACTTCCCTTCACTTCCCTTCACTTCCCTTCACTTCCCTTCACTTCCCTTCACTTCCCTTCACTTCCCTTCACTTCCCTTCACTTCCCTTCACTTCCCTTCACTTCCCTTCACTTCCCTTCACTTCCCTTCACTTCCCTTCACTTCCCTTCACTTCCCTTCACTTCCCTTCACTTCCCTTCACTTCCCTTCACTTCCCTTCACTTCCCTTCACTTCCCTTCACTTCCCTTCACTTCCCTTCACTTCCCTTCACATCCCTTCACTTCCCTGCACTTCCCTTCACTTCCCTTCACTTCCCTTCACTTCCCTTCACTTCACTTCACTTCACTTCACTTCACTTCACTTCACTTCACTTCACTTCACTTCACTTCACTTCACTTCACTTCACATCACTTCTCATCACTTCACATCACATCACATCACATCACATCACTTCACATCACTTCACATCACTTCACATCACTTCACTTCACTTCACTTCACTTCACTTCACTTCACTTCACTTCACTTCACTTCATTTCACTTCACTTCACTTCACTTCACTTCACTTCACTTCACTTCACTTCACTTCACTTCACTTCGCATCACTTCGCATCGCATCGCTTCGCATCGCTTCGCATCGCTTCGCATCGCTTCGCATCGCTTCGCATCGCATCGCATCGCATCGCATCGCATCGCATCGCATCGCATCGCATCGCATCGCATCGCATCGCATCGCATCGCATCGCATCGCTTCGCATCACTTAACATCACTTCACATCACTTCACATCACTTCACATCACTTCACATCACTTCACATCACTTCACATCACTTCACATCACTTCACATCACTTCACATCACATCACTTCACATCACATCACTTCACATCACTTCACATCACTTCACATCACTTCACATCCCTTCACATCACTTCACATCACATCACATCACATCACATCACATCATATCACATCACATCACTTCACATCACTTCACATCACTTCACTTCACTTCACTTCACTTCACTTCACTTCACTTCACTTCACTTCACTTCACTTCACTTCACTTCGCTTCACTTCGCTTCACTTCGCTTCACTTCGCTTCACTTCGCTTCACTTCGCTTCACTTCGCTTCGCTTCGCTTCACTTCCCTTCACTTCCCTTCACTTCCCTTCACTTCCCTTCACTTCCCTTCACTTCCCTTCACTTCCCTTCACTTCCCTTCACTTCCCTTCACTTCCCTTCACTTCCCTTCACTTCCCTTCACTTCCCTTCACTTCCCTTCACTTCCCTTCACTTCCCTTCACTTCCCTTCACTTCCCTTCACTTCCCTTCACTTCCCTTCACTTCCCTTCACTTCCCTTAACTTCCCTTCACTTCCCTTCACTTCCCTTCACTCCCCTTCACTTCCCTTCACTTCCCTTCACTTCCCTTCACTTCCCTTCACTTCCCTTCACTTCCCTTCACTTCCCTTCACTTCCCTTCACTTCACTTCACTCCACTTCACTTCACTTCACTTCACTTCACTTCACTTCACTTCACTTCACTTCACTTCACTTCACTTCACTTCACTTCACTTCACTTCACTTCACTTCACTTCACTTCACTTCACTTCCCTTCACTTCCCTTCACTTCCCTTCACTTCCCTTCACTTCCCTTCACTTCCCTTCACTTCCCTTCACTTCCCTTCACTTCCCTTCACTTCCCTTCACTTCCCTTCACTTCCCTTC
>CAWLCU010000460.1:0-2500 GCA_963855975.1 Andrena chrysosceles
CACACTCACTCTCACTCACTCTCTCTCACTCACTCTCACTCACTCTCACTCACTCTCACTCACTCTCACTCACTCTCACTCACTCTCACTCACTCTCACTCACTCTCACTCACTCTCACTCACTCTCACAAACTCTCACTCACTCTCACTCACTCTCACTCACTCTCACTCACTCTCACTCACTCTCACTCACTCTCACTCACTCTCACTCACTCTCACTCACTCTCACTCACTCTCACTCTCTCTCACTCACTCTCACTCACTCACTCACTCTCACTCCCTCACTCTCACTCACTCACTCTCACTCACTCACTCTCACTCACTCTCACTCACTAACTCTCACTCACTCACTCATACTCACTCTCACTCACTCACTCTCACTCACTCACTCTCACTCACTCACTCACTCACTCACACACTCACTCACTCACTCACTCACTCACTCACTCACTCACTCACTCACTCACTCACTCACTCAATCACTCATTCACTCACTCTCACTCACTCTCACGCACTCTCACTCACTCTCACTCACTCTCACTCACTCTCACTCACTCTCACTCACTCTCACTCACTCTCACTCACTCTCACTCACTCTCACTCACTCTCACTATCTCACTCACTCAATCTCACTCAATCTCACTCACTCACTCTCACTCACTCACTCACTCTCACTCACTCACTCTCACTCACTCACTCTCACTCACTCACTCTCACTCACTCACACTCACTCACTTACTCACTCTCACTCACTTACTCTCACTCACTCACTCTCACTCACTCACTCTCACTCACTCACTCTCACACACTCTCACTCACTCTCACTCACTCTCACTCACTCTCACTCACTCTCACTCACTCTCACTCACTCTCTCTCACTCACTCTCACTCACTCTCACTCACTCTCACTCACTCTCACTCACTCTCACTCACTCTCACTCACTCTCACTCACTCTCACTCACTCTCACAAACTCTCACTCACTCTCACTCACTCTCACTCACTCTCACTCACTCTCACTCACTCTCACTCACTCTCACTCACTCACTCACTCACTCTCACTCACTCACTCTCACTCACTCACTCTCACTCACTCACTCTCACTCACTCACACTCACTCACTAACTCTCACTCACTCACTCTCACTCACTCACTCTCACTCACTCACTCTCACTCACTCACTCCCACTCACTCACTCTCACTCACTCACTCACTCACTCACTCACTCTCACTCACTCACTCTCACTCACTCACTCTCACTCACTCTCACTCACTCTCACTCACTCTCACTCACTCTCACTCACTCTCACTCACTCTCACTCACTCTCACTCACTCTCACTCACTCTCACTCACTCTCACTCACTCTCACTCACTCTCACTCTCTCTCACTCACTCAATCTCACTCACTCTCACTCACTCTCACTCACTCTCACTCACTCTCACTCACTCTCACTCACTCTCACTCACTCTCACTCACTCTCACTCACTCTCACTCACTCTCACTCACTCTCACTCACTCTCACTCACTCTCACTCACTCTCACTCACTCTCACTCACTCTCACTCACTCTCACTCACTCTCACTCACTCTCACTCACTCTCACTCACTCTCACTCACTCTCACTCACTCTCACTCACTCTCACTCACTCTCACTCACTCTCACTCACTCTCACTCACTCTCACTCACTCTCACTCACTCTCACTCACTCTCACTCACTCTCACTCACTCTCACTCACTCTCACTCACACTCACTCACTCTCACTCACTCTCTCTCACTCTCACTCACACTCACTCACTCTCATTCACTCTCACTCACTCTCACTCACTCTCACTCACTCTCACTCACTCTCACTCACTCTCACTCACTCTCACTCACTCTCACTCACTCTCACTCACTCTCACTCACTCTCACTCACTCTCACTCACTCTCACTCACTCACTCTCACTCTCACTCACTCTCACTCACTCTCACTCACTCTCACTCACTCTCACTCACTCTCACTCACTCTCACTCACTCTCACTCACTCTCACTCACTCTCACTCACTCTCACTCACTCTCACTCACTCTCACTCACTCTCACTCACTCTCACTCACTCACTCACTCTCACTCACTCACTCTCACTCACTCACTCTCACTCACTCACTCTCACTCACTCACTCTCACTCCCTCACTCCCACTCACTCACTCTCACTCACTCACTCACTCACTCACTCACTCACTCTCACTCACTCACTCTCACTCACTCACTCTCACTCACTCACTCTCACTCACTCACTCTCACTCACTCACTCTCACTCACTCACTCTCACTCACTCACTCTCACTCACTCACTCTCACTCACTCACTCTCAATCACTCTCACTCACTCTCACTCACTCTCACTCACTTACTCACTCACTCTCACTCACTCACTCTCACTCACTCACTCTCACTCACTCACTCTCACTCACTCACTCTCACTCACTCACACTCACTCACTAACTCTCATTCACTCACT
>CAWLCU010000461.1:0-94811 GCA_963855975.1 Andrena chrysosceles
CAAATTTAACTCCTCCAACAAAAAAACTCATCAAAATCCTAAAAAATCGAAGATTGTTTCACATTACTTTATTACAATTTGACTAAAAATTTATATAAAATCCAAAAAAATAGAAGTAAATTTCATCTAAATTCACTCAAATTTAACTCGTCCAACAAAAAAACTCATCAAAATCCAAAAAAATTGAAGTTGGTTTCAAATTACTTTATTACAATTTGACTAAAAATTTATATAAAATTAAAAAAAATAGAAGTAAATTTCATCTAAATTCAATCAAATTTAACTCCTCCAACCAAAAAACTCATCAAAATCCAAAAAAATCGAAGTTGGTTTCAAATTACTTTATTACAATTTGACTAAAAATTTATATAAAATCCAAAAATATAAAATTAAATTCCATCTAAATTCACTCAAATTTAACTCCTCCAACAAAAAAACTCATCAAAATCCTAAAAAATCGAAGATTGTTTCACACATTACTTTATTACAATTGGACTAAAAATTTGTATAAAATCCAGAAAAATAGAAGTAAATTTCATCTAAATTCACTCAAATTTAACTCGTCCAACAACCAAAATCATCAAAATCCAAAAAAATCGAAGTTGGTTTCAAATTCCGTTAATACAATTTGACTAAAAATTTATATGAAATAAAAAAAATAGCAGTAAATTTCATCTAAATTCACTCAAATTTAACCACTCCAACAAAAAAACTCATCAAAATCCAAAAAAATCGAAGTTGGTTTAAAATTACTTTATTACAATTTGACTAAAAATTTATATAAAATACAAAAAAATAAAATTAAATTCCATCTAAATTCACTCAAATTTAACTCCTCCAACAAAAAAACTAATCAAAATTAAAAAAAATCGAAGATTGTTTCACATTACTTTATTACAATTGGACTAAAAATTTATATAAAATCCAAAAAAATAGAAGTAAATTTCATCTAAATTCACTCAAATTTAACTCCACCAACAAAAAAACTCATCAAAATCCAAAAAAATCGAAGTTGGTTTCGAATTACTTTATTACAATTTGACTAAAAATTTATATAAAATCAAAAAAAAAATACAAGTAAATTTCATCTAAATTCACTCGAATTTAACTCCTCCAACAAAAAAACTCATCAAAATACATAAAAATAGAAATTGGTTTCAAATTACTTTATTACAATTTGACTAAAAATTTATATAAAACAAAAAAAAATAGTAGTAAATTTCATCTAAATTCACTCAAATTTAACTCCTCCAACAAAAAAACTCATCAAAATCCAAAAAAATCGAAGTTGGTTTCAAATTACTTTATTACAATTTGACTAAAAATTTATATAAATAAAAAAAAAATAGAAGTAAATTTCATCTAAATTCACTCAAATTTAACTCCTCCAACAACCAAAATCATCAAAATCCAAAAAATCGAAGTTGGTTTCAAATTACTTTATTACAATTTGACTAAAAATTTATATAAAATAAAAAAAAATAGAAGTAAATTTCATCTAAATTCACTCAAACTTAACCACTCCAACAATAAAACTCATCAAAATCCAAAAAAATCGAAGTTGGTTTAAAATTACTTTATTACAATTTGACTAAAAATTTATATAAAATCCAAAAAAATAGGTGTTAATTTCATCTAAATTTACTGAAATTTAACTCCTCCAACAACCAAAATCATCAAAATCCAAAAAATCGAAGTTGGTTTCAAATTCCGTTAATACAATTTGACTAAAAATTTATATGAAATAAAAAAAAATAGAAGGAAATTTCATCTAAATTCACTCAAATTTAACCACTCCAACAAAAAAACTCATCAAAATCCAAAAAAATCGAAGTTGGTTTAGAATTACTTTATTACAATTTGACTAAAAATTTATATCAAATCCAAAAAAATAGGTGTTAATTTCATCTAAATTTACTGAAATTTAACTCCTCCAACAACCAAAATCATCAAAATCCAAAAAAATCGAAGTTGGTTTCAAATTCCGTTAATACAATTTGACTAAAAATTTATATAAAATAAAAAAAAATAGAAGTAAATTTCATCTAAATTCACTCAAATTTAACTCCTCCAACAAAAAAACTCTTCAAAATCCAAAAAAATCGAAGTTGGTTTAAAATTACTTTATTTCAATTTGACTAAAAATTTATATAAAATCCAAAAAAATAAAATTAAATTCCATCTAAATTCACTCAAATTTAACTCCTCCAACAACCAAAATCATCAAAATCCAAAAAAATCGAAGTTGGTTTCAAATTCCGTTAATACAATTAGACTAAAAATTTATATAAAATCCAAAAAAATAGAAGTAAATTTCATCTAAATTCACTCAAATTTAACTCCACCAACAAAAAAACTCAAAATCCAAAAAAATCGAAGTTGGTTTCGAATTACTTTATTACAATTTGACTAAAAATTTATATAAAATCAAAAAAAAATACAAGTAAATTTCATCTAAATTCACTCGAATTTAACTCCTCCAACAAAAAACTCATCAAAATACATAAAAATAGAAATTGGTTTCAAATTACTTTATTACAATTTGACTAAAAATTTATATAAAACAAAAAAAATAGAAGTAAATTTCATCTAAATTCACTCAAATTTAACTCCACCAACAAAAAAACTCATCAAAATCCTAAACAATCGAAGTTGATTTCAAATTACTTTATTACAATTTGACTAAAAATTTATATAAAATCAAAAAAAAAATACAAGTAAATTTCATCTAAATTCACTCGAATTTAACTCCTCCAACAAAAAAACTCATCAAAATACATAAAAATAGAAATTGGTTTCAAATTACTTTATTACAATTTGACTAAAAATTTATATAAAACAAAAAAAAATAGTAGTAAATTTCATCTAAATTCACTCAAATTTAACTCCTCCAACAAAAAAACTCATCAAAATCCAAAAAAATCGAAGTTGGTTTCAAATTACTTTATTACAATTTGACTAAAAATTTATATAAATAAAAAAAAAATAGAAGTAAATTTCATTTAAATTCACTCAAATTTAACTCCTCCAACAACCAAAATCATCAAAATCCAAAAAATCGAAGTTGGTTTCAAATTACTTTATTACAATTTGACTAAAAATTTATATAAAATAAAAAAAATAGAAGTAAATTTCATCTAAATTCACTCAAACTTAACCACTCCAACAAAAAAACTCATCAAAATCCAAAAAAATCGAAGTTGGTTTAAAATTACTTTATTACAATTTGACTAAAAATTTATATAAAATCCAAAAAAATAGGTGTTAATTTCATCTAAATTTACTGAAATTTAACTCCTCCAACAACCAAAATCATCAAAATCCAAAAAATCGAAGTTGGTTTCAAATTCCGTTAATACAATTTGACTAAAAATTTATATGAAATAAAAAAAAAATAGAAGGAAATTTCATCTAAATTCACTCAAATTTAACCACTCCAACAAAAAAACTCATCAAAATCCAAAAAAATCGAAGTTGGTTTAAAATTACTTTATTACAATTTGACTAAAAATTTATATCAAATCCAAAAAAATAGGTGTTAATTTCATCTAAATTTACTGAAATTTAACTCCTCCAACAACCAAAATCATCAAAATCCAAAAAAATCGAAGTTGGTTTCAAATTCCGTTAATACAATTTGACTAAAAATTTATATAAAATAAAAAAAAATAGAAGTAAATTTCATCTAAATTCACTCAAATTTAACTCCTCCAACAAAAAAACTCTTCAAAATCCAAAAAAATCGAAGTTGGTTTAAAATTACTTTATTTCAATTTGACTAAAAATTTATATAAAATCCAAAAAAATAAAATTAAATTCCATCTAAATTCACTCAAATTTAACTCCTCCAACAACCAAAATCATCAAAATCCAAAAAAATCGAAGTTGGTTTCAAATTCCGTTAATACAATTAGACTAAAAATTTATATAAAATCCAAAAAAATAGAAGTAAATTTCATCTAAATTCACTCAAATTTAACTCCACCAACAAAAAAACTCAAAATCCAAAAAAATCGAAGTTGGTTTAAAATTACTTTATTTCAATTTGACTAAAAATTTATATAAAATCCAAAAAAATAGGTGTTAATTTCATCTAAATTTACTGACATTTAACTCCTCCACCAACCAAAATCATCAAAATCCAAAAAAATCGAAGTTGGTTTCAAATTCCGTTAATACAATTAGACTAAAAATTTATATAAAATCCAAAAAAATAAAATTAAATTTCATCTAAATTCACTCAAATTTAAATCGTCCATCAAAAAAACTTATCAAAATCCAAAAAAATCGAAGTTGGTTTCAAATTACTTTATTACAATTTGACTAAAAATTTATATAGAATTAAAAAAAATAGAAGTAAATTTCACCTAAATTCACTCAAATTTAACTCCACCAACAAAAAAACTCATCAAAATCCAAAAAAATTGAAGTTGGTTTCAAATTACTTTATTACAATTTGACTAAAAATTTATATAAAATTAAAAAAAATAGAAGTAAATTTCATCTAAATTCAATCAAATTTAACTCCTCCAACCAAAAAACTCATCAAAATCCAAAAAAATCGAAGTTGGTTTCAAATTACTTTATTACAATTTGACTAAAAATTTATATAAAATCCAAAAAAATAAAATTAAATTCCATCCAAATTCACTCAAATTCAACTCCTCCAACAAAAAAACTCATCAAAATCCTAAAAAATCGAAGATTGTTTCACATTACTTTATTACAATTGGACTAAAAATTTGTATAAAATCCAAAAAAATAGAAGTAAATTTCATCTAAATTCACTCAAATTTAACTCGTCCAACAACCAAAATCATCAAAATCCAAAAAAATCGATGTTGGTTTCAAATTCCGTTAATAGAATTTGACTAAAAATTTATATGAAATAAAAAAAAATAGAAGTAAATTTCATCTAAATTCACTCAAATTTAACCACTCCAACAAAAAAACTCATCAAAATCCAAAAAAATCGAAGTTGGTTTAAAATTACTTTATTACAATTTGACTAAAAATTTATATAAAATCCAAAAAATAGGTGTTAATTTCATCTAAATTTACTGAAATTTAACTCCTCCAACAACCAAAATCATCAAAATCCAAAAAAATCGAAGTTGGTTTCAAATTCCGTTAATACAATTAGACTAAAAATTTATATAAAATAAAAAAAAATAGAAGTAAATTTCATCTACATTCACTCAAATTTAACTCCTCCAACAAAAAAACTCATCAAAATCCAAAAAATCGAAGTTGGTTTCAAATTACTTTATTACAATTTGACTAAAAATTTATATAAAATAAAAAAAATAGAAGTAAATTTCATCTAAATTCAATCAAATTTAACTCCTCCAACCAAACAACTCATCAAAATCCAAAAAAATCGAAGTTGGTTTCAAATTACTTTATTACAATTTGACTAAAAATTTATATAAAATCCAAAAAAATAGAAGTAAATTTCATCTAAATTCACTCAAATTTAACTCGTCCAACAAAAAAACTCATCAAAATCCAAAAAAAATGAAGTTGGTTTCAAATTACTTTATTACAATTTGACTAAAAATTTATATAAAATTAAAATAAATAGAAGTAAATTTCATCTAAATTCAATCAAATTTAACTCCTACAACCAAAAAACTCATCAAAATCCAAAAAAATCGAAGTTGGTTTCAAATTACTTTATTACAATTTGACTAAAAATTTATATAAAATCCAAAAAAATAAAATTAAATTCCATCTAAATTCACTCAAATTTAACTCCTCCAACAAAAAAACTCATCAAAATCCTAAAAAATCGAAGATTGTTTCACATTACTTTATTACAATTTGACTAAAAATTTATATAAAATCCAAAAAAATAGAAGTAAATTTCATCTAAATTCACTCAAATTTAACTCGTCCAACAAAAAAACTCATCAAAATCCAAAAAAATTGAAGTTGGTTTTAAATTACTTTATTACAATTTGACTAAAAATTTATATAAAATTAAAAAAAATAGAAGTAAATTTCATCTAAATTCAATCAAATTTAACTCCTCCAACCAAAAAACTCATCAAAATCCAAAAAAATCGAAGTTGGTTTCAAATTACTTTATTACAATTTGACTAAAAATTTATATAAAATCCAAAAATATAAAATTAAATTCCATCTAAATTCACTCAAATTTAACTCCTCCAACAAAAAAACTCATCAAAATCCTAAAAAATCGAAGATTGTTTCACACATTACTTTATTACAATTGGACTAAAAATTTGTATAAAATCCAGAAAAATAGAAGTAAATTTCATCTAAATTCACTCAAATTTAACTCGTCCAACAACCAAAATCATCAAAATCCAAAAAAATCGAAGTTGGTTTCAAATTCCGTTAATACAATTTGACTAAAAATTTATATGAAATAAAAAAAATAGCAGTAAATTTCATCTAAATTCACTCAAATTTAACCACTCCAACAAAAAAACTCATCAAAATCCAAAAAAATCGAAGTTGGTTTAAAATTACTTTATTACAATTTGACTAAAAATTTATATAAAATCCAAAAAAACAAAATTAAATTCCATCTAAATTCACTCAAATTTAACTCCTCCAACAAAAAAACTAATCAAAATTAAAAAAAATCGAAGATTGTTTCACATTACTTTATTACAATTGGACTAAAAATTTATATAAAATCCAAAAAAATAGAAGTAAATTTCATCTAAATTCACTCAAATTTAACTCCACCAACAAAAAAACTCATCAAAATCCAAAAAAATCGAAGTTGGTTTCGAATTACTTTATTACAATTTGACTAAAAATTTATATAAAATCAAAAAAAAAATACAAGTAAATTTCATCTAAATTCACTCGAATTTAACTCCTCCAACAAAAAAACTCATCAAAATACATAAAAATAGAAATTGGTTTCAAATTACTTTATTACAATTTGACTAAAAATTTATATAAAACAAAAAAAAATAGTAGTAAATTTCATCTAAATTCACTCAAATTTAACTCCTCCAACAAAAAAACTCATCAAAATCCAAAAAAATCGAAGTTGGTTTCAAATTACTTTATTACAATTTGACTAAAAATTTATATAAATAAAAAAAAAATAGAAGTAAATTTCATCTAAATTCACTCAAATTTAACTCCTCCAACAACCAAAATCATCAAAATCCAAAAAATCGAAGTTGGTTTCAAATTACTTTATTACAATTTGACTAAAAATTTATATAAAATAAAAAAAAATAGAAGTAAATTTCATCTAAATTCACTCAAACTTAACCACTCCAACAAAAAAACTCATCAAAATCCAAAAAAATCGAAGTTGGTCTAAAATTACTTTATTACAATTTGACTAAAAATTTATATAAAATCCAAAAAAATAGGTGTTAATTTCATCTAAATTTACTGAAATTTAACTCCTCCAACAACCAAAATCATCAAAATCCAAAAAATCGAAGTTGGTTTCAAATTCCGTTAATACAATTTGACTAAAAATTTATATGAAATAAAAAAAAAATAGAAGGAAATTTCATCTAAATTCACTCAAACTTAACCACTCCAACAAAAAAACTCATCAAAATCCAAAAAAATCGAAGTTGGTTTAAAATTACTTTATTACAATTTGACTAAAAATTTATATAAAATCCAAGAAAATAGGTGTTAATTTCATCTAAATTTACTGAAATTTAACTCCTCCAACAACCAAAATCATCAAAATCCAAAAAAATCGAAGTTGGTTTCAAATTCCGTTAATACAATTTGACTAAAAATTTATATAAAATAAAAAAAAATAGAAGTAAATTTCATCTAAATTCACTCAAATTTAACTCCTCCAACAAAAAAACTTATCAAAATCCAAAAAAATCGAAGTTGGTTTCAAATTACTTTATTACAATTTGACTAAAAATTTATATAAAATCCAAAAAAATAGAAGTAAATTTCATCTAAATTCACTCAAATTTAACTCGTCCAACAAAAAAACTCATCAAAATCCAAAAAAAATGAAGTTGGTTTCAAATTACTTTATTACAATTTGACTAAAAATTTATATAAAATTAAAAAAAATAGAAGTAAATTTCATCTAAATTCAATCAAATTTAACTCCTACAACCAAAAAACTCATCAAAATCCAAAAAAATCGAAGTTGGTTTCAAATTACTTTATTACAATTTGACTAAAAATTTATATAAAATCCAAAAAAATAAAATTAAATTCCATCTAAATTCACTCAAATTTAACTCCTCCAACAAAAAAACTCATCAAAATCCTAAAAAATCGAAGATTGTTTCACATTACTTTATTACAATTTGGCTAAAAATTTATATAAAATCCAAAAAAATAGAAGTAAATTTCATCTAAATTCACTCAAATTTAACTCGTCCAACAAAAAAACTCATCAAAATCCAAAAAAATTGAAGTTGGTTTCAAATTACTTTATTACAATTTGACTAAAAATTTATATAAAATTAAAAAAATAGAAGTAAATTTCATCTAAATTCAATCAAATTTAACTCCCCCAACCAAAAAACTCATCAAAATCCAAAAAAATCGAGGTTGGTTTAAAATTACTTTATTACAATTTGACTAAAAATTTATATAAAATCCAAAAAAATAAAATTAAATTCCATCTAAATTCACTCAAATTTAACTCCTCCAACAAAAAAACTAATCAAAATTAAAAAAAATCGAAGATTGTTTCACATTACTTTATTACAATTGGACTAAAAATTTATATAAAATCCAAAAAAATAGAAGTAAATTTCATCTAAATTCACTCAAATTTAACTCCACCAACAAAAAAACTCATCAAAATCCAAAAAAATCGAAGTTGGTTTCGAATTACTTTATTACAATTTGACTAAAAATTTATATAAAACAAAAAAAAATAGTAGTAAATTTCATCTAAATTCACTCAAATTTAACTCCTCCAGCAAAAAAACTCATCAAAATCCAAAAAAATCGAAGTTGGTTTCAAATTACTTTATTACAATTTGACTAAAAATTTATATAAATAAAAAAAAAATAGAAGTAAATTTCATCTAAATTCACTCAAATTTAACTCCTCCAACAACCAAAATCATCAAAATCCAAAAAATCGAAGTTGGTTTCAAATTACTTTATTACAATTTGACTAAAAATTTATATAAAATCCAAAAAAATACAAGTAAATTTCATCTAAATTCACTCAAATTTAACTCGTCCAACAAAAAAACTTATCAAAATCCTAAACAATCGAAGTTGATTTCAAATTACTTTATTACAATTTGACTAAAAATTTATATAAAATCAAAAAAAAATAGAAGTAAATTTCATCTAAATTCACTCAAATTTAACTCCTCCAACAACGAAAATCATCAAAATCCAAAAAAATCGAAGTTGGTTTCAAATTCCGTTAATACAATTTGACTAAAAATTTATATGAAATAAAATAAAAATAGAAGGAAATTTCATCTAAATTCACTCAAACTTAACCACTCCAACAAAAAAACTCATCAAAATCCAAAAAAATCGAAGTTGGTTTAAAATTACTTTATTACAATTTGACTAAAAATTTATATAAAATCCAAAAAAATAGGTGTTAATTTCATCTAAATTTACTGAAATTTAACTCCTCCAACAACCAAAATCATCAAAATCCAAAAAAATCGAAGTTGGTTTCAAATTCCGTTAATACAATTTGACTAAAAATTTATATAAAATAAAAAAAAATAGAAGTAAATTTCATCTAAATTCACTCAAATTTAACTCCTCCAACAAAAAACTCTTCAAAATCCAAAAAAATCGAAGTTGGTTTAAAATTTCTTTATTTCAATTTGACTAAAAATTTATATAAAATCCAAAAAAATAAAATTAAATTCCATCTAAATTCACTCAAATTTAAATCGTCCAACAAAAAAACTTATCAAAATCCAAAAAAATCGAAGTTGGTTTCAAATTACTTTATTACAATTTGACTAAAAATTTATATAAAATTAAAAAAAATAGAAGTAAATTTCACCTAAATTCACTCAAATTTAACTCCACCAACAAAAAAACTCATCAAAATCCAAAAAAATTGAAGTTGGTTTCAAATTACTTTATTACAATTTGACTAAAAATTTATATAAAATTAAAAAAAATAGAAGTAAATTTCATCTAAATTCACTCAAATTTAACTCGTCCAACAACCAAAATCATCAAAATCCAAAAAAATCGAAGTTGGTTTCAAATTCCGTTAATACAATTTGACTAAAAATTTATATGCAATAAAAAAAAATAGAAGTAAATTTCATCTAAATTCACTCAAATTTAACCACTCCAACAAAAAAACTCATCAAAATCCAAAAAAATCGAAGTTGGTTTAAAATTACTTTATTACAATTTGACTAAAAATTTATATAAAATCCAAAAAATAGGTGTTAATTTCATCTAAATTTACTGAAATTTAACTCCTCCAACAACCAAAATCATCAAAATCCAAAAAAATCGAAGTTGGTTTCAAATTCCGTTAATACAATTAGACTAAAAATTTATATAAAATAAAAAAAAATAGAAGTAAATTTCATCTACATTCACTCAAATTTAACTCCTCCAACAAAAAAACTCATCAAAATCCAAAAAAATCGAAGTTGGTTTCAAATTACTTTATTACAATTTGACTAAAAATTTATATAAAATAAAAAAAATAGAAGTAAATTTCATCTAAATTCAATCAAATTTAACTCCTCCAACCAAACAACTCATCAAAATCCAAAAAAATCGAAGTTGGTTTCAAATTACTTTATTACAATTTGACTAAAAATTTATATAAAATCCAAAAAAATAGAAGTAAATTTCATCTAAATTCACTCAAATTTAACTCGTCCAACAAAAAAACTCATCAAAATCCAAAAAAATTGAAGTTGGTTTCAAATTACTTTATTACAATTTGACTAAAAATTTATATAAAATTAAAAAAAATAGAAGTAAATTTCATCTAAATTCAATCAAATTTAACTCCTCCAACCAAAAAACTCATCAAAATCCAAAAAAATCGAAGTTGGTTTAAAATTACTTTATTACAATTTGACTAAAAATTTATATAAAATTAAAAAAAATAGAAGTAAATTTCATCTAAATTCAATCAAATTTAACTCCTACAACCAAAAAACTCATCAAAATCCAAAAAAATCGAAGTTGGTTTCAAATTACTTTATTACAATTTGACTAAAAATTTATATAAATAAAAAAAAAATAGAAGTAAATTTCATCTAAATTCACTCAAATTTAACTCCTCCAACAACCAAAATCATCAAAATCCAAAAAATCGAAGTTGGTTTCAAATTACTTTATTACAATTTGACTAAAAATTTATATAAAATCCAAAAAAATACAAGTAAATTTCATCTAAATTCACTCAAATTTAACTCGTCCAACAAAAAAACTTATCAAAATCCTAAACAATCGAAGTTGATTTCAAATTACTTTATTACAATTTGACTAAAAATTTATATAAAATCAAAAAAAAATAGAAGTAAATTTCATCTAAATTCACTCAAATTTAACTCCTCCAACAACGAAAATCATCAAAATCCAAAAAAATCGAAGTTGGTTTCAAATTCCGTTAATACAATTTGACTAAAAATTTATATGAAATAAAATAAAAATAGAAGGAAATTTCATCTAAATTCACTCAAACTTAACCACTCCAACAAAAAAACTCATCAAAATCCAAAAAAATCGAAGTTGGTTTAAAATTACTTTATTACAATTTGACTAAAAATTTATATAAAATCCAAAAAAATAGGTGTTAATTTCATCTAAATTTACTGAAATTTAACTCCTCCAACAACCAAAATCATCAAAATCCAAAAAATCGAAGTTGGTTTCAAATTCCGTTAATACAATTTGACTAAAAATTTATATGAAATAAAAAAAAAATAGAAGGAAATTTCATCTAAATTCACTCAAACTTAACCACTCCAACAAAAAAACTCATCAAAATCCAAAAAAATCGAAGTTGGTTTAAAATTACTTTATTACAATTTGACTAAAAATTTATATAAAATCCAAGAAAATAGGTGTTAATTTCATCTAAATTTACTGAAATTTAACTCCTCCAACAACCAAAATCATCAAAATCCAAAAAAATCGAAGTTGGTTTCAAATTCCGTTAATACAATTTGACTAAAAATTTATATAAAATAAAAAAAAATAGAAGTAAATTTCATCTAAATTCACTCAAATTTAACTCCTCCAACAAAAAAACTTATCAAAATCCAAAAAAATCGAAGTTGGTTTCAAATTACTTTATTACAATTTGACTAAAAATTTATATAAAATCCAAAAAAATAGAAGTAAATTTCATCTAAATTCACTCAAATTTAACTCGTCCAACAAAAAAACTCATCAAAATCCAAAAAAAATGAAGTTGGTTTCAAATTACTTTATTACAATTTGACTAAAAATTTATATAAAATTAAAAAAAATAGAAGTAAATTTCATCTAAATTCAATCAAATTTAACTCCTACAACCAAAAAACTCATCAAAATCCAAAAAAATCGAAGTTGGTTTCAAATTACTTTATTACAATTTGACTAAAAATTTATATAAAATCCAAAAAAATAAAATTAAATTCCATCTAAATTCACTCAAATTTAACTCCTCCAACAAAAAAACTCATCAAAATCCTAAAAAATCGAAGATTGTTTCACATTACTTTATTACAATTTGGCTAAAAATTTATATAAAATCCAAAAAAATAGAAGTAAATTTCATCTAAATTCACTCAAATTTAACTCGTCCAACAAAAAAACTCATCAAAATCCAAAAAAATTGAAGTTGGTTTCAAATTACTTTATTACAATTTGACTAAAAATTTATATAAAATTAAAAAAATAGAAGTAAATTTCATCTAAATTCAATCAAATTTAACTCCCCCAACCAAAAAACTCATCAAAATCCAAAAAAATCGAGGTTGGTTTAAAATTACTTTATTACAATTTGACTAAAAATTTATATAAAATCCAAAAAAATAAAATTAAATTCCATCTAAATTCACTCAAATTTAACTCCTCCAACAAAAAAACTAATCAAAATTAAAAAAAATCGAAGATTGTTTCACATTACTTTATTACAATTGGACTAAAAATTTATATAAAATCCAAAAAAATAGAAGTAAATTTCATCTAAATTCACTCAAATTTAACTCCACCAACAAAAAAACTCATCAAAATCCAAAAAAATCGAAGTTGGTTTCGAATTACTTTATTACAATTTGACTAAAAATTTATATAAAACAAAAAAAAATAGTAGTAAATTTCATCTAAATTCACTCAAATTTAACTCCTCCAGCAAAAAAACTCATCAAAATCCAAAAAAATCGAAGTTGGTTTCAAATTACTTTATTACAATTTGACTAAAAATTTATATAAATAAAAAAAAAATAGAAGTAAATTTCATCTAAATTCACTCAAATTTAACTCCTCCAACAACCAAAATCATCAAAATCCAAAAAATCGAAGTTGGTTTCAAATTACTTTATTACAATTTGACTAAAAATTTATATAAAATCCAAAAAAATACAAGTAAATTTCATCTAAATTCACTCAAATTTAACTCGTCCAACAAAAAAA
Source organism: Andrena chrysosceles (assembly GCA_963855975.1). NCBI lineage: Eukaryota > Metazoa > Arthropoda > Insecta > Hymenoptera > Andrenidae > Andrena > Andrena chrysosceles. Next base: position 13,579 of record CAWLCU010000461.1, read on the forward strand.
CTTATCAAAATCCTAAACAATCGAAGTTGATTTCAAATTACTTTATTACAATTTGACTAAAAATTTATATAAAATCAAAAAAAAATAGAAGTAAATTTCATCTAAATTCACTCAAATTTAACTCCTCCAACAACGAAAATCATCAAAATCCAAAAAAATCGAAGTTGGTTTCAAATTCCGTTAATACAATTTGACTAAAAATTTATATGAAATAAAATAAAAATAGAAGGAAATTTCATCTAAATTCACTCAAACTTAACCACTCCAACAAAAAAACTCATCAAAATCCAAAAAAATCGAAGTTGGTTTAAAATTACTTTATTACAATTTGACTAAAAATTTATATAAAATCCAAAAAAATAGGTGTTAATTTCATCTAAATTTACTGAAATTTAACTCCTCCAACAACCAAAATCATCAAAATCCAAAAAAATCGAAGTTGGTTTCAAATTCCGTTAATACAATTTGACTAAAAATTTATATAAAATAAAAAAAAATAGAAGTAAATTTCATCTAAATTCACTCAAATTTAACTCCTCCAACAAAAAACTCTTCAAAATCCAAAAAAATCGAAGTTGGTTTAAAATTTCTTTATTTCAATTTGACTAAAAATTTATATAAAATCCAAAAAAATAAAATTAAATTCCATCTAAATTCACTCAAATTTAAATCGTCCAACAAAAAAACTTATCAAAATCCAAAAAAATCGAAGTTGGTTTCAAATTACTTTATTACAATTTGACTAAAAATTTATATAAAATTAAAAAAAATAGAAGTAAATTTCACCTAAATTCACTCAAATTTAACTCCACCAACAAAAAAACTCATCAAAATCCAAAAAAATTGAAGTTGGTTTCAAATTACTTTATTACAATTTGACTAAAAATTTATATAAAATTAAAAAAAATAGAAGTAAATTTCATCTAAATTCACTCAAATTTAACTCGTCCAACAACCAAAATCATCAAAATCCAAAAAAATCGAAGTTGGTTTCAAATTCCGTTAATACAATTTGACTAAAAATTTATATGCAATAAAAAAAAATAGAAGTAAATTTCATCTAAATTCACTCAAATTTAACCACTCCAACAAAAAAACTCATCAAAATCCAAAAAAATCGAAGTTGGTTTAAAATTACTTTATTACAATTTGACTAAAAATTTATATAAAATCCAAAAAATAGGTGTTAATTTCATCTAAATTTACTGAAATTTAACTCCTCCAACAACCAAAATCATCAAAATCCAAAAAAATCGAAGTTGGTTTCAAATTCCGTTAATACAATTAGACTAAAAATTTATATAAAATAAAAAAAAATAGAAGTAAATTTCATCTACATTCACTCAAATTTAACTCCTCCAACAAAAAAACTCATCAAAATCCAAAAAAATCGAAGTTGGTTTCAAATTACTTTATTACAATTTGACTAAAAATTTATATAAAATAAAAAAAATAGAAGTAAATTTCATCTAAATTCAATCAAATTTAACTCCTCCAACCAAACAACTCATCAAAATCCAAAAAAATCGAAGTTGGTTTCAAATTACTTTATTACAATTTGACTAAAAATTTATATAAAATCCAAAAAAATAGAAGTAAATTTCATCTAAATTCACTCAAATTTAACTCGTCCAACAAAAAAACTCATCAAAATCCAAAAAAATTGAAGTTGGTTTCAAATTACTTTATTACAATTTGACTAAAAATTTATATAAAATTAAAAAAAATAGAAGTAAATTTCATCTAAATTCAATCAAATTTAACTCCTCCAACCAAAAAACTCATCAAAATCCAAAAAAATCGAAGTTGGTTTAAAATTACTTTATTACAATTTGACTAAAAATTTATATAAAATTAAAAAAAATAGAAGTAAATTTCATCTAAATTCAATCAAATTTAACTCCTACAACCAAAAAACTCATCAAAATCCAAAAAAATCGAAGTTGGTTTCAAATTACTTTATTACAATTTGACTAAAAATTTATATAAATAAAAAAAAAATAGAAGTAAATTTCATCTAAATTCACTCAAATTTAACTCCTCCAACAACCAAAATCATCAAAATCCAAAAAATCGAAGTTGGTTTCAAATTACTTTATTACAATTTGACTAAAAATTTATATAAAATCCAAAAAAATACAAGTAAATTTCATCTAAATTCACTCAAATTTAACTCGTCCAACAAAAAAACTTATCAAAATCCTAAACAATCGAAGTTGATTTCAAATTACTTTATTACAATTTGACTAAAAATTTATATAAAATCAAAAAAAAATAGAAGTAAATTTCATCTAAATTCACTCAAATTTAACTCCTCCAACAACGAAAATCATCAAAATCCAAAAAAATCGAAGTTGGTTTCAAATTCCGTTAATACAATTTGACTAAAAATTTATATGAAATAAAATAAAAATAGAAGGAAATTTCATCTAAATTCACTCAAACTTAACCACTCCAACAAAAAAACTCATCAAAATCCAAAAAAATCGAAGTTGGTTTAAAATTACTTTATTACAATTTGACTAAAAATTTATATAAAATCCAAAAAAATAGGTGTTAATTTCATCTAAATTTACTGAAATTTAACTCCTCCAACAACCAAAATCATCAAAATCCAAAAAAATCGAAGTTGGTTTCAAATTCCGTTAATACAATTTGACTAAAAATTTATATAAAATAAAAAAAAATAGAAGTAAATTTCATCTAAATTCACTCAAATTTAACTCCTCCAACAAAAAACTCTTCAAAATCCAAAAAAATCGAAGTTGGTTTCAAATTACTTTATTACAATTTGACTAAAAATTTATATAAAATTAAAAAAAATAGAAGTAAATTTCACCTAAATTCACTCAAATTTAACTCCACCAACAAAAAAACTCATCAAAATCCAAAAAAATCGAAGTTGGTTTCAAATTACTTTATTACAATTTGACTAAAAATTTATATAAAATTAAAAAAAATAGAAGTAAATTTCATCTAAATTCAATCAAATTTAACTCCACCAACAAAAAAACTCATCAAAATCCAAAAAAATTGAAGTTGGTTTCAAATTACTTTATTACAATTTGACTAAAAATTTATATAAAATTAAAAAAAATAGAAGTAAATTTCATCTAAATTCAATCAAATTTAACTCCTCCAACCAAAAAACTCATCAAAATCCAAAAAAATCGAAGTTGGTTTCAAATTACTTTATTACAATTTGACTAAAAATTTATATAAAATCCAAAAAAATAAAATTAAATTCCATCCAAATTCACTCAAATTTAACTCCTCCAACAAAAAAACTCATCAAAATCCTAAAAAATCGAAGATTGTTTCACATTACTTTATTACAATTGGACTAAAAATTTGTATAAAATCCAAAAAAATAGAAGTAAATTTCATCTAAATTCACTCAAATTTAACTCGTCCAACAACCAAAATCATCAAAATCCAAAAAAATCGAAGTTGGTTTCAAATTCCGTTAATACAATTTGACTAAAAATTTATATGCAATAAAAAAAAATAGAAGTAAATTTCATCTAAATTCACTCAAATTTAACCACTCCAACAAAAAAACTCATCAAAATCCAAAAAAATCGAAGTTGGTTTAAAATTACTTTATTACAATTTGACTAAAAATTTATATAAAATCCAAAAAATAGGTGTTAATTTCATCTAAATTTACTGAAATTTAACTCCTCCAACAACCAAAATCATCAAAATCCAAAAAAATCGAAGTTGGTTTCAAATTCCGTTAATACAATTAGACTAAAAATTTATATAAAATAAAAAAAAATAGAAGTAAATTTCATCTACATTCACTCAAATTTAACTCCTCCAACAAAAAAACTCATCAAAATCCAAAAAAATCGAAGTTGGTTTCAAATTACTTTATTACAATTTGACTAAAAATTTATATAAAATAAAAAAAATAGAAGTAAATTTCATCTAAATTCAATCAAATTTAACTCCTCCAACCAAACAACTCATCAAAATCCAAAAAAATCGAAGTTGGTTTCAAATTACTTTATTACAATTTGACTAAAAATTTATATAAAATCCAAAAAAATAGAAGTAAATTTCATCTAAATTCACTCAAATTTAACTCGTCCAACAAAAAAACTCATCAAAATCCAAAAAAATGAAGTTGGTTTCAAATTACTTTATTACAATTTGACTAAAAATTTATATAAAATTAAAAAAAATAGAAGTAAATTTCATCTAAATTCAATCAAATTTAACTCCTACAACCAAAAAACTCATCAAAATCCAAAAAAATCGAAGTTGGTTTCAAATTACTTTATTACAATTTGACTAAAAATTTATATAAAATCCAAAAAAATAAAATTAAATTCCATCTAAATTCACTCAAATTTAACTCCTCCAACAAAAAAACTCATCAAAATCCTAAAAAATCGAAGATTGTTTCACATTACTTTATTACAATTTGACTAAAAATTTATATAAAATCCAAAAATATAGAAGTAAATTTCATCTAAATTCACTCAAATTTAACTCGTCCAACAAAAAAACTCATCAAAATCCAAAAAAATTGAAGTTGGTTTCAAATTACTTTATTACAATTTGACTAAAAATTTATATAAAATTAAAAAAAATAGAAGTAAATATCATCTAAATTCAATCAAATTTAACTCCTCCAACCAAAAAACTCATCAAAATCCAAAAAAATCGAAGTTGGTTTAAAATTACTTTATTACAATTTGACTAAAAATTTATATAAAATTAAAAAAAATAGAAGTAAATTTCATCTAAATTCAATCAAATTTAACTCCTACAACCAAAAAACTCATCAAAATCCAAAAAAATCGAAGTTGGTTTCAAATTACTTTATTACAATTTGACTAAAAATTTATATAAATAAAAAAAAAATAGAAGTAAATTTCATCTAAATTCACTCAAATTTAACTCCTCCAACAACCAAAATCATCAAAATCCAAAAAATCGAAGTTGGTTTCAAATTACTTTATTACAATTTGACTAAAAATTTATATAAAATCCAAAAAAATACAAGTAAATTTCATCTAAATTCACTCAAATTTAACTCGTCCAACAAAAAAACTTATCAAAATCCTAAACAATCGAAGTTGATTTCAAATTACTTTATTACAATTTGACTAAAAATTTATATAAAATCAAAAAAAAATAGAAGTAAATTTCATCTAAATTCACTCAAATTTAACTCCTCCAACAACGAAAATCATCAAAATCCAAAAAAATCGAAGTTGGTTTCAAATTCCGTTAATACAATTTGACTAAAAATTTATATGAAATAAAATAAAAATAGAAGGAAATTTCATCTAAATTCACTCAAACTTAACCACTCCAACAAAAAAACTCATCAAAATCCAAAAAAATCGAAGTTGGTTTAAAATTACTTTATTACAATTTGACTAAAAATTTATATAAAATCCAAAAAAATAGGTGTTAATTTCATCTAAATTTACTGAAATTTAACTCCTCCAACAACCAAAATCATCAAAATCCAAAAAAATCGAAGTTGGTTTCAAATTCCGTTAATACAATTTGACTAAAAATTTATATAAAATAAAAAAAATAGAAGTAAATTTCATCTAAATTCACTCAAATTTAACTCCTCCAACAAAAAACTCTTCAAAATCCAAAAAAATCGAAGTTGGTTTCAAATTACTTTATTACAATTTGACTAAAAATTTATATAAAATTAAAAAAAATAGAAGTAAATTTCACCTAAATTCACTCAAATTTAACTCCACCAACAAAAAAACTCATCAAAATCCAAAAAAATTGAAGTTGGTTTCAAATTACTTTATTACAATTTGACTAAAAATTTATATAAAATTAAAAAAAATAGAAGTAAATTTCATCTAAATTCAATCAAATTTAACTCCTCCAACCAAAAAACTCATCAAAATCCAAAAAAATCGAAGTTGGTTTCAAATTACTTTATTACAATTTGACTAAAAATTTATATAAAATCCAAAAAAATAAAATTAAATTCCATCCAAATTCACTCAAATTTAACTCCTCCAACAAAAAAACTCATCAAAATCCTAAAAAATCGAAGATTGTTTCACATTACTTTATTACAATTGGACTAAAAATTTGTATAAAATCCAAAAAAATAGAAGTAAATTTCATCTAAATTCACTCAAATTTAACTCGTCCAACAACCAAAATCATCAAAATCCAAAAAAATCGAAGTTGGTTTCAAATTCCGTTAATACAATTTGACTAAAAATTTATATGCAATAAAAAAAAATAGAAGTAAATTTCATCTAAATTCACTCAAATTTAACCACTCCAACAAAAAAACTCATCAAAATCCAAAAAAATCGAAGTTGGTTTAAAATTACTTTATTACAATTTGACTAAAAATTTATATAAAATCCAAAAAAATAGAAGTAAATTTCATCTAAATTCACTCAAATTTAACTCGTCCAACAAAAAAACTCATCAAAATCCAAAAAAATGAAGTTGGTTTCAAATTACTTTATTACAATTTGACTAAAAATTTATATAAAATTAAAAAAAATAGAAGTAAATTTCATCTAAATTCAATCAAATTTAACTCCTACAACCAAAAAACTCATCAAAATCCAAAAAAATCGAAGTTGGTTTCAAATTACTTTATTACAATTTGACTAAAAATTTATATAAAATCCAAAAAAATAAAATTAAATTCCATCTAAATTCACTCAAATTTAACTCCTCCAACAAAAAAACTCATCAAAATCCTAAAAAATCGAAGATTGTTTCACATTACTTTATTACAATTTGACTAAAAATTTATATAAAATCCAAAAATATAGAAGTAAATTTCATCTAAATTCACTCAAATTTAACTCGTCCAACAAAAAAACTCATCAAAATCCAAAAAAATTGAAGTTGGTTTCAAATTACTTTATTACAATTTGACTAAAAATTTATATAAAATTAAAAAAAATAGAAGTAAATTTCATCTAAATTCAATCAAATTTAACTCCTGCAACCAAAAAACTCATCAAAATCCAAAAAAATCGAAGTTGGTTTAAAATTACTTTATTACAATTTGACTAAAAATTTATATAAAATTCAAAAAAATAAAATTAAATTCCATCTAAATTCACTCAAATTTAACTCCTCCAACAAAAAAACTAATCAAAATTAAAAAAATCGAAGATTGTTTCACATTACTTTATTACAATTGGACTAAAAATTTATATAAAATCCAAAAAAATAGAAGTAAATTTCATCTAAATTCACTCAAATTTAACTCCACCAACAAAAAAACTTATCAAAATCCAAAAAAATCGAAGTTGGTTTCGAATTACTTTATTACAATTTGACTAAAAATTTATATAAAATCAAAAAAAATAGAAGTAAATTTCATCTAAATTCACTCAAATTTAACTCCTCCAACAACCAAAATCATCAAAATCCAAAAAAATCGAAGTTGGTTTCAAATTCCGTTAATACAATTAGACTAAAAATTTATATAAAATCCAAAAAATAGAAGTAAATTTCATCTAAATTCAATCAAATTTAACTCCTGCAACCAAAAAACTCATCAAAATCCAAAAAAATCGAAGTTGGTTTAAAATTACTTTATTACAATTTGACTAAAAATTTATATAAAATTCAAAAAAATAAAATTAAATTCCATCTAAATTCACTCAAATTTAACTCCTCCAACAAAAAAACTAATCAAAATCCAAAAAAATCGAAGTTGGTTTAAAATTACTTTATTTCAATTTGACTAAAAATTTATATAAAATCCAAAAAAATAAAATTAAATTCCATCTAAATTCACTCAAATTTAACTCCTCCAACAACCAAAATCATCAAAATCCAAAAAAATCGAAGTTGGTTTCAAATTCCGTTAATACAATTAGACTAAAAATTTATATAAAATCCAAAAAATAGAAGTAAATTTCATCTAAATTCACTCAAATTTAACTCCACCAACAAAAAAACTCAAAATCCAAAAAAATCGAAGTTGGTTTCGAATTACTTTATTACAATTTGACTAAAAATTTATATAAAATCCAAAAAAATACAAGTAAATTTCATCTAAATTCACTCAAATTTAACTCGTCCAACAAAAAAACTTATCAAAATCCTAAACAATCGAAGTTGATTTCAAATTACTTTATTACAATTTGACTAAAAATTTATATAAAATCAAAAAAAATAGAAGTAAATTTCATCTAAATTCACTCAAATTTAACTCCTCCAACAACGAAAATCATCAAAATCCAAAAAAATCGAAGTTGGTTTCAAATTCCGTTAATACAATTTGACTAAAAATTTATATGAAATAAAATAAAAATAGAAGGAAATTTCATCTAAATTCACTCAAACTTAACCACTCCAACAAAAAAACTCATCAAAATCCAAAAAAATCGAAGTTGGTTTAAAATTACTTTATTACAATTTGACTAAAAATTTATATAAAATCCAAAAAAATAGGTGTTAATTTCATCTAAATTTACTGAAATTTAACTCCTCCAACAACCAAAATCATCAAAATCCAAAAAAATCGAAGTTGGTTTCAAATTCCGTTAATACAATTTGACTAAAAATTTATATAAAATAAAAAAAAATAGAAGTAAATTTCATCTAAATTCACTCAAATTTAACTCCTCCAACAAAAAACTCTTCAAAATCCAAAAAAATCGAAGTTGGTTTAAAATTTCTTTATTTCAATTTGACTAAAAATTTATATAAAATCCAAAAAAATAAAATTAAATTCCATCTAAGTTCACTCAAATTTAAATCGTCCAACAAAAAAACTTATCAAAATCCAAAAAAATCGAAGTTGGTTTCAAATTACTTTATTACAATTTGACTAAAAATTTATATAAAATTAAAAAAAATAGAAGTAAATTTCACCTAAATTCACTCAAATTTAACTCCACCAACAAAAAAACTCATCAAAATCCAAAAAAATTGAAGTTGGTTTCAAATTACTTTATTACAATTTGACTAAAAATTTATATAAAATTAAAAAAAATAGAAGTAAATTTCATCTAAATTCAATCAAATTTAACTCCTCCAACCAAAAAACTCATCAAAATCCAAAAAAATCGAAGTTGGTTTCAAATTACTTTATTACAATTTGACTAAAAATTTATATAAAATCCAAAAAAATAAAATTAAATTCCATCCAAATTCACTCAAATTTAACTCCTCCAACAAAAAAACTCATCAAAATCCTAAAAAATCGAAGATTGTTTCACATTACTTTATTACAATTGGACTAAAAATTTGTATAAAATCCAAAAAAATAGAAGTAAATTTCATCTAAATTCACTCAAATTTAACTCGTCCAACAACCAAAATCATCAAAATCCAAAAAAATCGAAGTTGGTTTCAAATTCCGTTAATACAATTTGACTAAAAATTTATATGCAATAAAAAAAAATAGAAGTAAATTTCATCTAAATTCACTCAAATTTAACCACTCCAACAAAAAAACTCATCAAAATCCAAAAAAATCGAAGTTGGTTTAAAATTACTTTATTACAATTTGACTAAAAATTTATATAAAATCCAAAAAAATAGAAGTAAATTTCATCTAAATTCACTCAAATTTAACTCGTCCAACAAAAAAACTCATCAAAATCCAAAAAAATGAAGTTGGTTTCAAATTACTTTATTACAATTTGACTAAAAATTTATATAAAATTAAAAAAAATAGAAGTAAATTTCATCTAAATTCAATCAAATTTAACTCCTACAACCAAAAAACTCATCAAAATCCAAAAAAATCGAAGTTGGTTTCAAATTACTTTATTACAATTTGACTAAAAATTTATATAAAATCCAAAAAAATAAAATTAAATTCCATCTAAATTCACTCAAATTTAACTCCTCCAACAAAAAAACTCATCAAAATCCTAAAAAATCGAAGATTGTTTCACATTACTTTATTACAATTTGACTAAAAATTTATATAAAATCCAAAAATATAGAAGTAAATTTCATCTAAATTCACTCAAATTTAACTCGTCCAACAAAAAAACTCATCAAAATCCAAAAAAATTGAAGTTGGTTTCAAATTACTTTATTACAATTTGACTAAAAATTTATATAAAATTAAAAAAAATAGAACTAAATTTCATCTAAATTCAATCAAATTTAACTCCTCCAACCAAAAAACTCATCAAAATTCAAAAAAATCGAAGTTGGTTTAAAATTACTTTATTACAATTTGACTAAAAATTTATATAAAATTCAAAAAAATAAAATTAAATTCCATCTAAATTCACTCAAATTTAACTCCTCCAACAAAAAAACTAATCAAAATTAAAAAAATCGAAGATTGTTTCACATTACTTTATTACAATTGGACTAAAAATTTATATAAAATCCAAAAAAATAGAAGTAAATTTCATCTAAATTCACTCAAATTTAACTCCACCAACAACCAAAATCATCAAAATCCAAAAAAATCGAAGTTGGTTTCAAATTCCGTTAATACAATTAGACTAAAAATTTATATAAAATCCAAAAAATAGAAGTAAATTTCATCTAAATTCACTCAAATTTAACTCCACCAACAAAAAAACTCAAAATCCAAAAAAATCGAAGTTGGTTTCGAATTACTTTATTACAATTTGACTAAAAATTTATATAAAATCAAAAAAAAATACAAGTAAATTTCATCTAAATTCACTCGAATTTAACTCCTCCAACAAAAAAACTCATCAAAATACATAAAAATAGAAATTGGTTTCAAATTACTTTATTACAATTTGACTAAAAATTTATATAAAACAAAAAAAATAGAAGTAAATTTCATCTAAATTCACTCAAATTTAACTCCACCAACAAAAAAACTCATCAAAATCCAAAAAAATCGAAGTTGGTTTCGAATTACTTTATTACAATTTGACTAAAAATTTATATAAAATAAAAAAAAATAGAAGTAAATTTCATCTAAATTCACTCAAACTTAACCACTCCAACAAAAAAACTCATCAAAATCCAAAAAAATCGAAGTTGGTTTAAAATTACTTTATTACAATTTGACTAAAAATTTATATAAAATCCAAAAAAATAGGTGTTAATTTCATCTAAATTTACTGAAATTTAACTCCTCCAACAACCAAAATCATCAAAATCCAAAAAATCGAAGTTGGTTTCAAATTCCGTTAATACAATTTGACTAAAAATTTATATGAAATAAAAAAAAAATAGAAGGAAATTTCATCTAAATTCACTCAAATTTAACCACTCCAACAAAAAAACTCATCAAAATCCAAAAAAATCGAAGTTGGTTTAAAATTACTTTATTACAATTTGACTAAAAATTTATATCAAATCCAAAAAAATAGGTGTTAATTTCATCTAAATTTACTGAAATTTAACTCCTCCAACAACCAAAATCATCAAAATCCAAAAAAATCGAAGTTGGTTTCAAATTCCGTTAATACAATTTGACTAAAAATTTATATAAAATAAAAAAAAATAGAAGTAAATTTCATCTAAATTCACTCAAATTTAACTCCTCCAACAAAAAAACTCTTCAAAATCCAAAAAAATCGAAGTTGGTTTAAAATTACTCTATTTCAATTTGACTAAAAATTTATATAAAATCCAAAAAAATAAAATTAAATTCCATCTAAATTCACTCAAATTTAACTCCTCCAACAACCAAAATCATCAAAATCCAAAAAAATCGAAGTTGGTTTCAAATTCCGTTAATACAATTAGACTAAAAATTTATATAAAATCCAAAAAAATAGAAGTAAATTTCATCTAAATTCACTCAAATTTAACTCCACCAACAAAAAAACTCAAAATCCAAAAAAATCGAAGTTGGTTTCGAATTACTTTATTACAATTTGACTAAAAATTTATATAAAATCAAAAAAAAATACAAGTAAATTTCATCTAAATTCACTCGAATTTAACTCCTCCAACAAAAAAACTCATCAAAATACATAAAAATAGAAATTGGTTTCAAATTACTTTATTACAATTTGACTAAAAATTTATATAAAACAAAAAAAATAGAAGTAAATTTCATCTAAATTCACTCAAATTTAACTCCACCAACAAAAAAACTCATCAAAATCCAAAAAAATCGAAGTTGGTTTCGAATTACTTTATTACAATTTGACTAAAAATTTATATAAAATAAAAAAAAAATACAAGTAAATTTCATCTAAATTCACTCGAATTTAACTCCTCCAACAAAAAAACTCATCAAAATACATAAAAATAGAAATTGGTTTCAAATTACTTTATTACAATTTGACTAAAAATTTATATAAAACAAAAAAAAATAGTAGTAAATTTCATCTAAATTCACTCAAATTTAACTCCTCCAACAAAAAAACTCATCAAAATCCAAAAAAATCGAAGTTGGTTTCAAATTACTTTATTACAATTTGACTAAAAATTTATATAAAATCCAAAAAAATACAAGTAAATTTCATCTAAATTCACTCAAATTTAACTCGTCCAACAAAAAAACTTATCAAAATCCTAAACAATCGAAGTTGATTTCAAATTACTTTATTACAATTTGACTAAAAATTTATATAAAATCAAAAAAAATAGAAGTAAATTTCATCTAAATTCACTCAAATTTAACTCCTCCAACAACGAAAATCATCAAAATCCAAAAAAATCGAAGTTGGTTTCAAATTCCGTTAATACAATTTGACTAAAAATTTATATAAAACAAAAAAAAATAGTAGTAAATATCATCTAAATTCACTCAAATTTAACTCCTCCAACAAAAAAACTCATCAAAATCCAAAAAAATCGAAGTTGGTTTCAAATTACTTTATTACAATTTGACTAAAAATTTATATAAAATCCAAAAAAATACAAGTAAATTTCATCTAAATTCACTCAAATTTAACTCGTCCAACAAAAAAACTTATCAAAATCCTAAACAATCGAAGTTGATTTCAAATTACTTTATTACAATTTGACTAAAAATTTATATAAAATCAAAAAAAATAGAAGTAAATTTCATCTAAATTCACTCAAATTTAACTCCTCCAACAACGAAAATCATCAAAATCCAAAAAAATCGAAGTTGGTTTCAAATTCCGTTAATACAATTTGACTAAAAATTTATATGAAATAAAATAAAAATAGAAGGAAATTTCATCTAAATTCACTCAAACTTAACCACTCCAACAAAAAAACTCATCAAAATCCAAAAAAATCGAAGTTGGTTTAAAATTACTTTATTACAATTTGACTAAAAATTTATATAAAATCCAAAAAAATAGGTGTTAATTTCATCTAAATTTACTGAAATTTAAATCCTCCAACAACCAAAATCATCAAAATCCAAAAAAATCGAAGTTGGTTTCAAATCCCGTTAATACAATTTGACTAAAAATTTATATAAAATAAAAAAAAATAGAAGTAAATTTCATCTAAATTCACTCAAATTTAACTCCTCCAACAAAAAAACTCTTCAAAATCCAAAAAAATCGAAGTTGGTTTAAAATTACTTTATTTCAATTTGACTAAAAATTTATATAAAATCCAAAAAAATAGGTGTTAGTTTCATCTAAATTTACTGACATTTAACTCCTCCACCAACCAAAATCATCAAAATCCAAAAAAATCGAAGTTGGTTTCAAATTCCGTTAATACAATTAGACTAAAAATTTATATAAAATCCAAAAAAATAAAATTAAATTTCATCTAAATTCACTCAAATTTAAATCGTCCAACAAAAAAACTCATCAAAATCCAAAAAAATTGAAGTTGGTTTCAAATTACTTTATTACAATTTGACTAAAAATTTATATAAAATTAAAAAAAATAGAAGTAAATTTCATCTAAATTCAATCAAATTTAACTCCTCCAACCAAAAAACTCATCAAAATCCAAAAAAATCGAAGTTGGTTTCAAATTACTTTATTACAATTTGACTAAAAATTTATATAAAATCCAAAAAAATAAAATTAAATTGCATCTAAATTCACTCAAATTTAACTCCTCCAACAAAAAAACTCATCAAAATCCTAAAAAATCGAAGTTGGTTTCAAATTCCGTTAATACAATTTGACTAAAAATTTATATGAAATAAAAAAAAATACAAAGAAATTTCATCTAAATTCACTCAAATTTAACCACTCCAACAAAAAAACTCATCAAAATCCAAAAAAATCGAAGTTGGTTTAAAATTACTTTATTACAATTTGACTAAAAATTTATATCAAATCCAAAAAAATAGGTGTTAATTTCATCTAAATTTACTGAAATTTAACTCCTCCAACAACCAAAATCATCAAAATCCAAAAAAATCGAAGTTGGTTTCAAATTCCGTTAATACAATTTGACTAAAAATTTATATAAAATAAAAAAAAATAGAAGTAAATTTCATCTAAATTCACTCAAATTTAACTCCTCCAACAAAAAAACTCTTCAAAATCCAAAAAAATCGAAGTTGGTTTAAAATTACTTTATTTCAATTTGACTAAAAATTTATATAAAATCCAAAAAAATAAAATTAAATTCCATCTAAATTCACTCAAATTTAACTCCTCCAACAACCAAAATCATCAAAATCCAAAAAAATCGAAGTTGGTTTCAAATTCCGTTAATACAATTAGACTAAAAATTTATATAAAATCCAAAAAAATAGAAGTAAATTTCATCTAAATTCACTCAAATTTAACTCCACCAACAAAAAAACTCAAAATCCAAAAAAATCGAAGTTGGTTTCGAATTACTTTATTACAATTTGACTAAAAATTTATATAAAATCAAAAAAAAAATACAAGTAAATTTCATCTAAATTCACTTGAATTTAACTCCTCCAACAAAAAAACTCATCAAAATACATAAAAATAGAAATTGGTTTCAAATTACTTTATTACAATTTGACTAAAAATTTATATAAAACAAAAAAAATAGAAGTAAATTTCATCTAAATTCACTCAAATTTAACACCACCAACAAAAAAACTCATCAAAATCCAAAAAAATCGAAGTTGGTTTCGAATTACTTTATTACAATTTGACTAAAAATTTATATAAAATAAAAAAAAAATACAAGTAAATTTCATCTAAATTCACTCGAATTTAACTCCTCCAACAAAAAAACTCATCAAAATACATAAAAATAGAAATTGGTTTCAAATTACTTTATTACAATTTGACTAAAAATTTATATAAAACAAAAAAAAATAGTAGTAAATTTCATCTAAATTCACTCAAATTTAACTCCTCCAACAAAAAAACTCATCAAAATCCAAAAAAATCGAAGTTGGTTTCAAATTACTTTATTACAATTTGACTAAAAATTTATATAAAATCCAAAAAAATACAAGTAAATTTCATCTAAATTCACTCAAATTTAACTCGTCCAACAAAAAAACTTATCAAAATCCTAAACAATCGAAGTTGATTTCAAATTACTTTATTACAATTTGACTAAAAATTTATATAAAATCAAAAAAAATAGAAGTAAATTTCATCTAAATTCACTCAAATTTAACTCCTCCAACAACGAAAATCATCAAAATCCAAAAAAATCGAAGTTGGTTTCAAATTCCGTTAATACAATTTGACTAAAAATTTATATAAAACAAAAAAAAATAGTAGTAAATTTCATCTAAATTCACTCAAATTTAACTCCTCCAACAAAAAAACTCATCAAAATCCAAAAAAATCGAAGTTGGTTTCAAATTACTTTATTACAATTTGACTAAAAATTTATATAAAATCCAAAAAAATACAAGTAAATTTCATCTAAATTCACTCAAATTTAACTCGTCCAACAAAAAAACTTATCAAAATCCTAAACAATCGAAGTTGATTTCAAATTACTTTATTACAATTTGACTAAAAATTTATATAAAATCAAAAAAAATAGAAGTAAATTTCATCTAAATTCACTCAAATTTAACTCCTCCAACAACGAAAATCATCAAAATCCAAAAAAATCGAAGTTGGTTTCAAATTCCGTTAATACAATTTGACTAAAAATTTATATGAAATAAAATAAAAATAGAAGGAAATTTCATCTAAATTCACTCAAACTTAACCACTCCAACAAAAAAACTCATCAAAATCCAAAAAAATCGAAGTTGGTTTAAAATTACTTTATTACAATTTGACTAAAAATTTATATAAAATCCAAAAAAATAGGTGTTAATTTCATCTAAATTTACTGAAATTTAACTCCTCCAACAACCAAAATCATCAAAATCCAAAAAATCGAAGTTGGTTTCAAATTCCGTTAATACAATTTGACTAAAAATTTATATGAAAAAAAAAAAAAATAGAAGGAAATTTCATCTAAATTCACTCAAATTTAACCACTCCAACAAAAAAACTCATCAAAATCCAAAAAAATCGAAGTTGGTTTAAAATTACTTTATTACAATTTGACTAAAAATTTATATCAAATCCAAAAAAATAGGTGTTAATTTCATCTAAATTTACTGAAATTTAACTCCTCCAACAACCAAAATCATCAAAATCCAAAAAAATCGAAGTTGGTTTCAAATTCCGTTAATACAATTTGACTAAAAATTTATATAAAATAAAAAAAAATAGAAGTAAATTTCATCTAAATTCACTCAAATTTAACTCCTCCAACAAATAAACTCTTCAAAATCCAAAAAAATCGAAGTTGGTTTAAAATTACTTTATTTCAATTTGACTAAAAATTTATATAAAATCCAAAAAAATAAAATTAAATTCCATCTAAATTCACTCAAATTTAACTCCTCCAACAACCAAAATCATCAAAATCCAAAAAAATCGAAGTTGGTTTCAAATTCCGTTAATACAATTAGACTAAAAATTTATATAAAATCCAAAAAAATAGAAGTAAATTTCATCGAAATTCACTCAAATTTAACTCCACCAACAAAAAAACTCAAAATCCAAAAAAATCGAAGTTGGTTTCGAATTACTTTATTACAATTTGACTAAAAATTTATATAAAATCAAAAAAAAAATACAAGTAAATTTCATCTAAATTCACTCGAATTTAACTCCTCCAACAAAAAAACTCATCAAAATACATAAAAATAGAAATTGGTTTCAAATTACTTTATTACAATTTGACTAAAAATTTATATAAAACAAAAAAAATAGAAGTAAATTTCATCTAAATTCACTCAAATTTAACTCCACCAACAAAAAAACTCATCAAAATCCAAAAAAATCGAAGTTGGTTTCGAATTACTTTATTACAATTTGACTAAAAATTTATATAAAATAAAAAAAAATACAAGTAAATTTCATCTAAATTCACTCGAATTTAACTCCTCCAACAAAAAAACTCATCAAAATCCAAAAAAATTGAAGTTGGTTTCAAATTACTTTATTACAATTTGACTAAAAATTTATATAAAATTAAAAAAAATAGAAGTAAATTTCATCTAAATTCAATCAAATTTAACTCCTCCAACCAAAAAACTCATCAAAATCCAAAAAAATCGAAGTTGGTTTCAAATTACTTTATTACAATTTGACTAAAAATTTATATAAAATCCAAAAAAATAAAATTAAATTGCATCTAAATTCACTCAAATTTAACTCCTCCAACAAAAAAACTCATCAAAATCCTAAAAAATCGAAGTTGGTTTCAAATTCCGTTAATACAATTTGACTAAAAATTTATATGAAATAAAAAAAAATACAAGGAAATTTCATCTAAATTCACTCAAATTTAACCACTCCAACAAAAAAACTCATCAAAATCCAAAAAAATCGAAGTTGGTTTAAAATTACTTTATTACAATTTGACTAAAAATTTATATCAAATCCAAAAAAATAGGTGTTAATTTCATCTAAATTTACTGAAATTTAACTCCTCCAACAACCAAAATCATCAAAATCCAAAAAAAATCGAAGTTGGTTTCAAATTCCGTTAATACAATTTGACTAAAAATTTATATAAAATAAAAAACAATAGAAGTAAATTTCATCTAAATTCACTCAAATTTAACTCCTCCAACAAAAAAACTCTTCAAAATCCAAAAAAATCGAAGTTGGTTTAAAATTACTTTATTTCAATTTGACTAAAAATTTATATAAAATCCAAAAAAATAAAATTAAATTCCATCTAAATTCACTCAAATTTAACTCCTCCAACAACCAAAATCATCAAAATCCAAAAAAATCGAAGTTGGTTTCAAATTCCGTTAATACAATTAGACTAAAAATTTATATAAAATCCAAAAAAATAGAAGTAAATTTCATCTAAATTCACTCAAATTTAACTCCACCAACAAAAAAACTCAAAATCCAAAAAAATCGAAGTTGGTTTCGAATTACTTTATTACAATTTGACTAAAAATTTATATAAAATCAAAAAAAAATACAAGTAAATTTCATCTAAATTCACTTGAATTTAACTCCTCCAACAAAAAAACTCATCAAAATACATAAAAATAGAAATTGGTTTCAAATTACTTTATTACAATTTGACTAAAAATTTATATAAAACAAAAAAAATAGAAGTAAATTTCATCTAAATTCACTCAAATTTAACACCACCAACAAAAAAACTCATCAAAATCCAAAAAAATCGAAGTTGGTTTCGAATTACTTTATTACAATTTGACTAAAAATTTATATAAAATAAAAAAAAAATACAAGTAAATTTCATCTAAATTCACTCGAATTTAACTCCTCCAACAAAAAAACTCATCAAAATCCAAAAAAATTGAAGTTGGTTTCAAATTACTTTATTACAATTTGACTAAAAATTTATATAAAATTAAAAAAAATAGAAGTAAATTTCATCTAAATTCAATCAAATTTAACTCCTCCAACCAAAAAACTCATCAAAATCCAAAAAAATCGAAGTTGGTTTCAAATTACTTTATTACAATTTGACTAAAAATTTATATAAAATCCAAAAAAAATAAAATTAAATTGCATCTAAATTCACTCAAATTTAACTCCTCCAACAAAAAAACTCATCAAAATCCTAAAAAATCGAAGTTGGTTTCAAATTCCGTTAATACAATTTGACTAAAAATTTATATGAAATAAAAAAAAATACAAGGAAATTTCATCTAAATTCACTCAAATTTAACCACTCCAACAAAAAAACTCATCAAAATCCAAAAAAATCGAAGTTGGTTTAAAATTACTTTATTACAATTTGACTAAAAATTTATATCAAATCCAAAAAAATAGGTGTTAATTTCATCTAAATTTACTGAAATTTAACTCCTCCAACAACCAAAATCATCAAAATCCAAAAAAAATCGAAGTTGGTTTCAAATTCCGTTAATACAATTTGACTAAAAATTTATATAAAATAAAAAAAAATAGAAGTAAATTTCATCTAAATTCACTCAAATTTAACTCCTCCAACAAAAAAACTCTTCAAAATCCAAAAAAATCGAAGTTGGTTTAAAATTACTTTATTTCAATTTGACTAAAAATTTATATAAAATCCAAAAAAATAAAATTAAATTCCATCTAAATTCACTCAAATTTAACTCCTCCAACAACCAAAATCATCAAAATCCAAAAAAATCGAAGTTGGTTTCAAATTCCGTTAATACAATTAGACTAAAAATTTATATAAAATCCAAAAAAATAGAAGTAAATTTCATCTAAATTCACTCAAATTTAACTCCACCAACAAAAAAACTCAAAATCCAAAAAAATCGAAGTTGGTTTCGAATTACTTTATTACAATTTGACTAAAAATTTATATAAAATCAAAAAAAAATACAAGTAAATTTCATCTAAATTCACTTGAATTTAACTCCTCCAACAAAAAAACTCATCAAAATACATAAAAATAGAAATTGGTTTCAAATTACTTTATTACAATTTGACTAAAAATTTATATAAAACAAAAAAAATAGAAGTAAATTTCATCTAAATTCACTCAAATTTAACACCACCAACAAAAAAACTCATCAAAATCCAAAAAAATCGAAGTTGGTTTCGAATTACTTTATTACAATTTGACTAAAAATTTATATAAAATAAAAAAAAAATACAAGTAAATTTCATCTAAATTCACTCGAATTTAACTCCTCCAACAAAAAAACTCATCAAAATACATAAAAATAGAAATTGGTTTCAAATTACTTTATTACAATTTGACTAAAAATTTATATAAAACAAAAAAAAATAGTAGTAAATTTCATCTAAATTCACTCAAATTTAACTCCTCCAACAAAAAAACTCATCAAAATCCAAAAAAATCGAAGTTGGTTTCAAATTACTTTATTACAATTTGACTAAAAATTTATATAAAATCCAAAAAAATACAAGTAAATTTCATCTAAATTCACTCAAATTTAACTCGTCCAACAAAAAAACTTATCAAAATCCTAAACAATCGAAGTTGATTTCAAATTACTTTATTACAATTTGACTAAAAATTTATATAAAATCAAAAAAAATAGAAGTAAATTTCATCTAAATTCACTCAAATTTAACTCCTCCAACAACGAAAATCATCAAAATCCAAAAAAATCGAAGTTGGTTTCAAATTCCGTTAATACAATTTGACTAAAAATTTATATAAAACAAAAAAAAATAGTAGTAAATTTCATCTAAATTCACTCAAATTTAACTCCTCCAACAAAAAAACTCATCAAAATCCAAAAAAATCGAAGTTGGTTTCAAATTACTTTATTACAATTTGACTAAAAATTTATATAAAATCCAAAAAAATACAAGTAAATTTCATCTAAATTCACTCAAATTTAACTCGTCCAACAAAAAAACTTATCAAAATCCTAAACAATCGAAGTTGATTTCAAATTACTTTATTACAATTTGACTAAAAATTTATATAAAATCAAAAAAAATAGAAGTAAATTTCATCTAAATTCACTCAAATTTAACTCCTCCAACAACGAAAATCATCAAAATCCAAAAAAATCGAAGTTGGTTTCAAATTCCGTTAATACAATTTGACTAAAAATTTATATGAAATAAAATAAAAATAGAAGGAAATTTCATCTAAATTCACTCAAACTTAACCACTCCAACAAAAAAACTCATCAAAATCCAAAAAAATCGAAGTTGGTTTAAAATTACTTTATTACAATTTGACTAAAAATTTATATAAAATCCAAAAAAATAGGTGTTAATTTCATCTAAATTTACTGAAATTTAACTCCTCCAACAACCAAAATCATCAAAATCCAAAAAATCGAAGTTGGTTTCAAATTCCGTTAATACAATTTGACTAAAAATTTATATGAAATAAAAAAAAAATAGAAGGAAATTTCATCTAAATTCACTCAAATTTAACCACTCCAACAAAAAAACTCATCAAAATCCAAAAAAATCGAAGTTGGTTTAAAATTACTTTATTACAATTTGACTAAAAATTTATATCAAATCCAAAAAAATAGGTGTTAATTTCATCTAAATTTACTGAAATTTAACTCCTCCAACAACCAAAATCATCAAAATCCAAAAAAATCGAAGTTGGTTTCAAATTCCGTTAATACAATTTGACTAAAAATTTATATAAAATAAAAAAAAATAGAAGTAAATTTCATCTAAATTCACTCAAATTTAACTCCTCCAACAAATAAACTCTTCAAAATCCAAAAAAATCGAAGTTGGTTTAAAATTACTTTATTTCAATTTGACTAAAAATTTATATAAAATCCAAAAAAATAAAATTAAATTCCATCTAAATTCACTCAAATTTAACTCCTCCAACAACCAAAATCATCAAAATCCAAAAAAATCGAAGTTGGTTTCAAATTCCGTTAATACAATTAGACTAAAAATTTATATAAAATCCAAAAAAATAGAAGTAAATTTCATCGAAATTCACTCAAATTTAACTCCACCAACAAAAAAACTCAAAATCCAAAAAAATCGAAGTTGGTTTCGAATTACTTTATTACAATTTGACTAAAAATTTATATAAAATCAAAAAAAAAATACAAGTAAATTTCATCTAAATTCACTCGAATTTAACTCCTCCAACAAAAAAACTCATCAAAATACATAAAAATAGAAATTGGTTTCAAATTACTTTATTACAATTTGACTAAAAATTTATATAAAACAAAAAAAATAGAAGTAAATTTCATCTAAATTCACTCAAATTTAACTCCACCAACAAAAAAACTCATCAAAATCCAAAAAAATCGAAGTTGGTTTCGAATTTCTTTATTACAATTTGACTAAAAATTTATATAAAATAAAAAAAAAATACAAGTAAATTTCATCTAAATTCACTCGAATTTAACTCCTCCAACAAAAAAACTCATCAAAATACATAAAAATAGAAATTGGTTTCAAATTACTTTATTACAATTTGACTAAAAATTTATATAAAACAAAAAAAAATAGTAGTAAATTTCATCTAAATTCACTCAAATTTAACTCCTCCAACAAAAAAACTCATCAAAATCAAAAAAAATCGAAGTTGGTTTCAAATTACTTTATTACAATTTGACTAAAAATTTATATAAATCAAAAAAAAATAGAAGTAAATTTCATCTAAATTCACTCAAAATTAACTCCTCCAACAACCAAAATCATCAAAATCCAAAAAAATCGAAGTTGGTTTCAAATTCCGTTAATACAATTTGACTAAAAATTTATATAAAATAAAAAAAAATAGAAGTAAATTTCATCTAAATTCACTCAAATTTAACTCCTCCAACAAATAAACTCTTCAAAATCCAAAAAAATCGAAGTTGGTTTAAAATTACTTTATTTCAATTTGACTAAAAATTTATATAAAATCCAAAAAAATAAAATTAAATTCCATCTAAATTCACTCAAATTTAACTCCTCCAACAACCAAAATCATCAAAATCCAAAAAAATCGAAGTTGGTTTCAAATTCCGTTAATACAATTAGACTAAAAATTTATATAAAATCCAAAAAAATAGAAGTAAATTTCATCGAAATTCACTCAAATTTAACTCCACCAACAAAAAAACTCAAAATCCAAAAAAATCGAAGTTGGTTTCGAATTACTTTATTACAATTTGACTAAAAATTTATATAAAATCAAAAAAAAAATACAAGTAAATTTCATCTAAATTCACTCGAATTTAACTCCTCCAACAAAAAAACTCATCAAAATACATAAAAATAGAAATTGGTTTCAAATTACTTTATTACAATTTGACTAAAAATTTATATAAAACAAAAAAAATAGAAGTAAATTTCATCTAAATTCACTCAAATTTAACTCCACCAACAAAAAAACTCATCAAAATCCAAAAAAATCGAAGTTGGTTTCGAATTACTTTATTACAATTTGACTAAAAATTTATATAAAATAAAAAAAAAATACAAGTAAATTTCATCTAAATTCACTCGAATTTAACTCCTCCAACAAAAAAACTCATCAAAATCCAAAAAAATTGAAGTTGGTTTCAAATTCCGTTAATACAATTTGACTAAAAATTTATATAAAATAAAAAAAAATAGAAGTAAATTTCATCTAAATTCACTCAAATTTAACTCCTCCAACAAAAAACTCTTCAAAATCCAAAAAAATCGAAGTTGGTTTAAAATTTCTTTATTTCAATTTGACTAAAAATTTATATAAAATCCAAAAAAATAAAATTAAATTCCATCTAAATTCACTCAAATTTAAATCGTCCAACAAAAAAACTTATCAAAATCCAAAAAAATCGAAGTTGGTTTCAAATTACTTTATTACAATTTGACTAAAAATTTATATAAAATTAAAAAAAATAGAAGTAAATTTCACCTAAATTCACTCAAATTTAACTCCACCAACAAAAAAACTCATCAAAATCCAAAAAAATTGAAGTTGGTTTCAAATTACTTTATTACAATTTGACTAAAAATTTATATAAAATTAAAAAAAATAGAAGTAAATTTCATCTAAATTCAATCAAATTTAACTCCTCCAACCAAAAAACTCATCAAAATCCAAAAAAATCGAAGTTGGTTTCAAATTACTTTATTACAATTTGACTAAAAATTTATATAAAATCCAAAAAAATAAAATTAAATTCCATCCAAATTCACTCAAATTTAACTCCTCCAACAAAAAAACTCATCAAAATCCTAAAAAATCGAAGATTGTTTCACATTACTTTATTACAATTGGACTAAAAATTTGTATAAAATCCAAAAAAATAGAAGTAAATTTCATCTAAATTCACTCAAATTTAACTCGTCCAACAACCAAAATCATCAAAATCCAAAAAAATCGAAGTTGGTTTCAAATTCCGTTAATATAATTTGACTAAAAATTTATATGCAATAAAAAAAAATAGAAGTAAATTTCATCTAAATTCACTCAAATTTAACCACTCCAACAAAAAAACTCATCAAAATCCAAAAAAATCGAAGTTGGTTTAAAATTACTTTATTACAATTTGACTAAAAATTTATATAAAATCCAAAAAATAGGTGTTAATTTCATCTAAATTTACTGAAATTTAACTCCTCCAACAACCAAAATCATCAAAATCCAAAAAAATCGAAGTTGGTTTCAAATTCCGTTAATACAATTAGACTAAAAATTTATATAAAATAAAAAAAAATAGAAGTAAATTTCATCTACATTCACTCAAATTTAACTCCTCCAACAAAAAAACTCATCAAATCCAAAAAAATCGAAGTTGGTTTCAAATTACTTTATTACAATTTGACTAAAAATTTATATAAAATAAAAAAAATAGAAGTAAATTTCATCTAAATTCAATCAAATTTAACTCCTCCAACCAAACAACTCATCAAAATCCAAAAAAATCGAAGTTGGTTTCAAATTACTTTATTACAATTTGACTAAAAATTTATATAAAATCCAAAAAAATAGAAGTAAATTTCATCTAAATTCACTCAAATTTAACTCGTCCAACAAAAAAACTCATCAAAATCCAAAAAAATGAAGTTGGTTTCAAATTACTTTATTACAATTTGACTAAAAATTTATATAAAATTAAAAAAAATAGAAGTAAATTTCATCTAAATTCAATCAAATTTAACTCCTACAACCAAAAAACTCATCAAAATCCAAAAAAATCGAAGTTGGTTTCAAATTACTTTATTACAATTTGACTAAAAATTTATATAAAATCCAAAAAAATAAAATTAAATTCCATCTAAATTCACTCAAATTTAACTCCTCCAACAAAAAAACTCATCAAAATCCTAAAAAATCGAAGATTGTTTCACATTACTTTATTACAATTTGACTAAAAATTTATATAAAATCCAAAAATATAGAAGTAAATTTCATCTAAATTCACTCAAATTTAACTCGTCCAACAAAAAAACTCATCAAAATCCAAAAAAATTGAAGTTGGTTTCAAATTACTTTATTACAATTTGACTAAAAATTTATATAAAATTAAAAAAAATAGAAGTAAATTTCATCTAAATTCAATCAAATTTAACTCCTCCAACCAAAAAACTCATCAAAATCCAAAAAAATCGAAGTTGGTTTAAAATTACTTTATTACAATTTGACTAAAAATTTATATAAAATTAAAAAAAATAGAAGTAAATTTCATCTAAATTCAATCAAATTTAACTCCTACAACCAAAAAACTCATCAAAATCCAAAAAAATCGAAGTTGGTTTCAAATTACTTTATTACAATTTGACTAAAAATTTATATAAATAAAAAAAAAATAGAAGTAAATTTCATCTAAATTCACTCAAATTTAACTCCTCCAACAACCAAAATCATCAAAATCCAAAAAATCGAAGTTGGTTTCAAATTACTTTATTACAATTTGACTAAAAATTTATATAAAATCCAAAAAAATACAAGTAAATTTCATCTAAATTCACTCAAATTTAACTCGTCCAACAAAAAAACTTATCAAAATCCTAAACAATCGAAGTTGATTTCAAATTACTTTATTACAATTTGACTAAAAATTTATATAAAATCAAAAAAAAATAGAAGTAAATTTCATCTAAATTCACTCAAATTTAACTCCTCCAACAACGAAAATCATCAAAATCCAAAAAAATCGAAGTTGGTTTCAAATTCCGTTAATACAATTTGACTAAAAATTTATATGAAATAAAATAAAAATAGAAGGAAATTTCATCTAAATTCACTCAAACTTAACCACTCCAACAAAAAAACTCATCAAAATCCAAAAAAATCGAAGTTGGTTTAAAATTACTTTATTACAATTTGACTAAAAATTTATATAAAATCCAAAAAAATAGGTGTTAATTTCATCTAAATTTACTGAAATTTAACTCCTCCAACAACCAAAATCATCAAAATCCAAAAAAATCGAAGTTGGTTTCAAATTCCGTTAATACAATTTGACTAAAAATTTATATAAAATAAAAAAAAATAGAAGTAAATTTCATCTAAATTCACTCAAATTTAACTCCTCCAACAAAAAACTCTTCAAAATCCAAAAAAATCGAAGTTGGTTTAAAATTTCTTTATTTCAATTTGACTAAAAATTTATATAAAATCCAAAAAAATAAAATTAAATTCCATCTAAATTCACTCAAATTTAAATCGTCCAACAAAAAAACTTATCAAAATCCAAAAAAATCGAAGTTGGTTTCAAATTACTTTATTACAATTTGACTAAAAATTTATATAAAATTAAAAAAAATAGAAGTAAATTTCACCTAAATTCACTCAAATTTAACTCCACCAACAAAAAAACTCATCAAAATCCAAAAAAATTGAAGTTGGTTTCAAATTACTTTATTACAATTTGACTAAAAATTTATATAAAATTAAAAAAAATAGAAGTAAATTTCATCTAAATTCAATCAAATTTAACTCCTCCAACCAAAAAACTCATCAAAATCCAAAAAAATCGAAGTTGGTTTCAAATTACTTTATTACAATTTGACTAAAAATTTATATAAAATCCAAAAAAATAAAATTAAATTCCATCCAAATTCACTCAAATTTAACTCCTCCAACAAAAAAACTCATCAAAATCCTAAAAAATCGAAGATTGTTTCACATTACTTTATTACAATTGGACTAAAAATTTGTATAAAATCCAAAAAAATAGAAGTAAATTTCATCTAAATTCACTCAAATTTAACTCGTCCAACAACCAAAATCATCAAAATCCAAAAAAATCGAAGTTGGTTTCAAATTCCGTTAATACAATTTGACTAAAAATTTATATGCAATAAAAAAAAATAGAAGTAAATTTCATCTAAATTCACTCAAATTTAACCACTCCAACAAAAAAACTCATCAAAATCCAAAAAAATCGAAGTTGGTTTAAAATTACTTTATTACAATTTGACTAAAAATTTATATAAAATCCAAAAAATAGGTGTTAATTTCATCTAAATTTACTGAAATTTAACTCCTCCAACAACCAAAATCATCAAAATCCAAAAAAATCGAAGTTGGTTTCAAATTCCGTTAATACAATTAGACTAAAAATTTATATAAAATAAAAAAAAATAGAAGTAAATTTCATCTACATTCACTCAAATTTAACTCCTCCAACAAAAAAACTCATCAAAATCCAAAAAAATCGAAGTTGGTTTCAAATTACTTTATTACAATTTGACTAAAAATTTATATAAAATAAAAAAAATAGAAGTAAATTTCATCTAAATTCAATCAAATTTAACTCCTCCAACCAAACAACTCATCAAAATCCAAAAAAATCGAAGTTGGTTTCAAATTACTTTATTACAATTTGACTAAAAATTTATATAAAATCCAAAAAAATAGAAGTAAATTTCATCTAAATTCACTCAAATTTAACTCGTCCAACAAAAAAACTCATCAAAATCCAAAAAAATGAAGTTGGTTTCAAATTACTTTATTACAATTTGACTAAAAATTTATATAAAATTAAAAAAAATAGAAGTAAATTTCATCTAAATTCAATCAAATTTAACTCCTACAACCAAAAAACTCATCAAAATCCAAAAAAATCGAAGTTGGTTTCAAATTACTTTATTACAATTTGACTAAAAATTTATATAAAATCCAAAAAAATAAAATTAAATTCCATCTAAATTCACTCAAATTTAACTCCTCCAACAAAAAAACTCATCAAAATCCTAAAAAATCGAAGGTTGTTTCACATTACTTTATTACAATTTGACTAAAAATTTATATAAAATCCAAAAATATAGAAGTAAATTTCATCTAAATTCACTCAAATTTAACTCGTCCAACAAAAAAACTCATCAAAATCCAAAAAAATTGAAGTTGGTTTCAAATTACTTTATTACAATTTGACTAAAAATTTATATAAAATTAAAAAAAATAGAAGTAAATTTCATCTAAATTCAATCAAATTTAACTCCTCCAACCAAAAAACTCATCAAAATCCAAAAAAATCGAAGTTGGTTTAAAATTTCTTTATTACAATTTGACTAAAAATTTATATAAAATTCAAAAAAATAAAATTAAATTCCATCTAAATTCACTCAAATTTAACTCCTCCAACAAAAAAACTAATCAAAATTAAAAAAATCGAAGATTGTTTCACATTACTTTATTACAATTGGACTAAAAATTTATATAAAATCCAAAAAAATAGAAGTAAATTTCATCTAAATTCACTCAAATTTAACTCCACCAACAAAAAAACTTATCAAAATCCAAAAAAATCGAAGTTGGTTTCGAATTACTTTATTACAATTTGACTAAAAATTTATATAAAATCAAAAAAAATAGAAGTAAATTTCATCTAAATTCACTCAAATTTAACTCCTCCAACAAAAAAACTCTTCAAAATCCAAAAAAATCGAAGTTGGTTTAAAATTACTTTATTTCAATTTGACTAAAAATTTATATAAAATCCAAAAAAATAAAATTAAATTCCATCTAAATTCACTCAAATTTAACTCCTCCAACAACCAAAATCATCAAAATCCAAAAAAATCGAAGTTGGTTTCAAATTCCGTTAATACAATTAGACTAAAAATTTATATAAAATCCAAAAAATAGAAGTAAATTTCATCTAAATTCACTCAAATTTAACTCCACCAACAAAAAAACTCAAAATCCAAAAAAATCGAAGTTGGTTTCGAATTACTTTATTACAATTTGACTAAAAATTTATATAAAATCAAAAAAAAATACAAGTAAATTTCATCTAAATTCACTCGAATTTAACTCCTCCAACAAAAAAACTCATCAAAATACATAAAAATAGAAATTGGTTTCAAATTACTTTATTACAATTTGACTAAAAATTTATATAAAACAAAAAAAATAGAAGTAAATTTCATCTAAATTCACTCAAATTTAACTCCACCAACAAAAAAACTCATCAAAATCCAAAAAAATCGAAGTTGGTTTCGAATTACTTTATTACAATTTGACTAAAAATTTATATAAAATAAAAAAAAATAGAAGTAAATTTCATCTAAATTCACTCAAACTTAACCACTCCAACAAAAAAACTCATCAAAATCCAAAAAAATCGAAGTTGGTTTAAAATTACTTTATTACAATTTGACTAAAAATTTATATAAAATCCAAAAAAATAGGTGTTAATTTCATCTAAATTTACTGAAATTTAACTCCTCCAACAACCAAAATCATCAAAATCCAAGAAATCGAAGTTGGTTTCAAATTCCGTTAATACAATTTGACTAAAAATTTATATGAAATAAAAAAAAAATAGAAGGAAATTTCATCTAAATTCACTCAAATTTAACCACTCCAACAAAAAAACTCATCAAAATCCAAAAAAATCGAAGTTGGTTTAAAATTACTTTATTACAATTTGACTAAAAATTTATATCAAATCCAAAAAAATAGGTGTTAATTTCATCTAAATTTACTGAAATTTAACTCCTCCAACAACCAAAATCATCAAAATCCAAAAAAATCGAAGTTGGTTTCAAATTCCGTTAATACAATTTGACTAAAAATTTATATAAAATAAAAAAAAATAGAAGTAAATTTCATCTAAATTCACTCAAATTTAACTCCTCCAACAAAAAAACTCTTCAAAATCCAAAAAAATCGAAGTTGGTTTAAAATTACTCTATTTCAATTTGACTAAAAATTTATATAAAATCCAAAAAAATAAAATTAAATTCCATCTAAATTCACTCAAATTTAACTCCTCCAACAACCAAAATCATCAAAATCCAAAAAAATCGAAGTTGGTTTCAAATTTCGTTAATACAATTAGACTAAAAATTTATATAAAATCCAAAAAAATAGAAGTAAATTTCATCTAAATTCACTCAAATTTAACTCCACCAACAAAAAAACTCAAAATCCAAAAAAATCGAAGTTGGTTTCGAATTACTTTATTACAATTTGACTAAAAATTTATATAAAATCAAAAAAAAATACAAGTAAATTTCATCTAAATTCACTCGAATTTAACTCCTCCAACAAAAAAACTCATCAAAATACATAAAAATAGAAATTGGTTTCAAATTACTTTATTACAATTTGACTAAAAATTTATATAAAACAAAAAAAATAGAAGTAAATTTCATCTAAATTCACTCAAATTTAACTCCACCAACAAAAAAACTCATCAAAATCCAAAAAAATCGAAGTTGGTTTCGAATTACTTTATTACAATTTGACTAAAAATTTATATAAAATAAAAAAAAAATACAAGTAAATTTCATCTAAATTCACTCGAATTTAACTCCTCCAACAAAAAAACTCATCAAAATACATAAAAATAGAAATTGGTTTCAAATTACTTTATTACAATTTGACTAAAAATTTATATAAAACAAAAAAAAATAGTAGTAAATTTCATCTAAATTCACTCAAATTTAACTCCTCCAACAAAAAAACTCATCAAAATCCAAAAAAATCGAAGTTGGTTTCAAATTACTTTATTACAATTTGACTAAAAATTTATATAAAATCCAAAAAAATACAAGTAAATTTCATCTAAATTCACTCAAATTTAACTCGTCCAACAAAAAAACTTATCAAAATCCTAAACAATCGAAGTTGATTTCAAATTACTTTATTACAATTTGACTAAAAATTTATATAAAATCAAAAAAAATAGAAGTAAATTTCATCTAAATTCACTCAAATTTAACTCCTCCAACAACGAAAATCATCAAAATCCAAAAAAATCGAAGTTGGTTTCAAATTCCGTTAATACAATTTGACTAAAAATTTATATAAAACAAAAAAAAATAGTAGTAAATTTCATCTAAATTCACTCAAATTTAACTCCTCCAACAAAAAAACTCATCAAAATCCAAAAAAATCGAAGTTGGTTTCAAATTACTTTATTACAATTTGACTAAAAATTTATATAAAATCCAAAAAAATACAAGTAAATTTCATCTAAATTCACTCAAATTTAACTCGTCCAACAAAAAAACTTATCAAAATCCTAAACAATCGAAGTTGATTTCAAATTACTTTATTACAATTTGACTAAAAATTTATATAAAATCAAAAAAAATAGAAGTAAATTTCATCTAAATTCACTCAAATTTAACTCCTCCAACAACGAAAATCATCAAAATCCAAAAAAATCGAAGTTGGTTTCAAATTCCGTTAATACAATTTGACTAAAAATTTATATGAAATAAAATAAAAATAGAAGGAAATTTCATCTAAATTCACTCAAACTTAACCACTCCAACAAAAAAACTCATCAAAATCCAAAAAAATCGAAGTTGGTTTAAAATTACTTTATTACAATTTGACTAAAAATTTATATAAAATCCAAAAAAATAGGTGTTAATTTCATCTAAATTTACTGAAATTTAAATCCTCCAACAACCAAAATCATCAAAATCCAAAAAAATCGAAGTTGGTTTCAAATCCCGTTAATACAATTTGACTAAAAATTTATATAAAATAAAAAAAAATAGAAGTAAATTTCATCTAAATTCACTCAAATTTAACTCCTCCAACAAAAAAACTCTTCAAAATCCAAAAAAATCGAAGTTGGTTTAAAATTACTTTATTTCAATTTGACTAAAAATTTATATAAAATCCAAAAAAATAGGTGTTAGTTTCATCTAAATTTACTGACATTTAACTCCTCCACCAACCAAAATCATCAAAATCCAAAAAAATCGAAGTTGGTTTCAAATTCCGTTAATACAATTAGACTAAAAATTTATATAAAATCCAAAAAAATAAAATTAAATTTCATCTAAATTCACTCAAATTTAAATCGTCCAACAAAAAAACTCATCAAAATCCAAAAAAATTGAAGTTGGTTTCAAATTACTTTATTACAATTTGACTAAAAATTTATATAAAATTAAAAAAAATAGAAGTAAATTTCATCTAAATTCAATCAAATTTAACTCCTCCAACCAAAAAACTCATCAAAATCCAAAAAAATCGAAGTTGGTTTCAAATTACTTTATTACAATTTGACTAAAAATTTATATAAAATCCAAAAAATAAAATTAAATTGCATCTAAATTCACTCAAATTTAACTCCTCCAACAAAAAAACTCATCAAAATCCTAAAAAATCGAAGTTGGTTTCAAATTCCGTTAATACAATTTGACTAAAAATTTATATGAAATAAAAAAAAATACAAGGAAATTTCATCTAAATTCACTCAAATTTAACCACTCCAACAAAAAACTCATCAAAATCCAAAAAAATCGAAGTTGGTTTAAAATTACTTTATTACAATTTGACTAAAAATTTATATCAAATCCAAAAAAATAGGTGTTAATTTCATCTAAATTTACTGAAATTTAACTCCTCCAACAACCAAAATCATCAAAATCCAAAAAAATCGAAGTTGGTTTCAAATTCCGTTAATACAATTTGACTAAAAATTTATATAAAATAAAAAAAAATAGAAGTAAATTTCATCTAAATTCACTCAAATTTAACTCCTCCAACAAAAAAACTCTTCAAAATCCAAAAAAATCGAAGTTGGTTTAAAATTACTTTATTTCAATTTAACTAAAAATTTATATAAAATCCAAAAAAATAAAATTAAATTCCATCTAAATTCACTCAAATTTAACTCCTCCAACAACCAAAATCATCAAAATCCAAAAAAATCGAAGTTGGTTTCAAATTCCGTTAATACAATTAGACTAAAAATTTATATAAAATCCAAAAAAATAGAAGTAAATTTCATCTAAATTCACTCAAATTTAACTCCACCAACAAAAAAACTCAAAATCCAAAAAAATCGAAGTTGGTTTCGAATTACTTTATTACAATTTGACTAAAAATTTATATAAAATCAAAAAAAAATACAAGTAAATTTCATCTAAATTCACTCGAATTTAACTCCTCCAACAAAAAAACTCATCAAAATACATAAAAATAGAAATTGGTTTCAAATTACTTTATTACAATTTGACTAAAAATTTATATAAAACAAAAAAAAATAGAAGTAAATTTCATCTAAATTCACTCAAATTTAACTCCACCAACAAAAAAACTCATCAAAATCCAAAAAAATCGAAGTTGGTTTCGAATTACTTTATTACAATTTGACTAAAAATTTATATAAAATAAAAAAAAAAATACAAGTAAATTTCATCTAAATTCACTCGAATTTAACTCCTCCAACAAAAAAACTCATCAAAATACATAAAAATAGAAATTGGTTTCAAATTACTTTATTACAATTTGACTAAAAATTTATATAAAACAAAAAAAAATAGTAGTAAATTTCATCTAAATTCACTCAAATTTAACTCCTCCAACAAAAAAACTCATCAAAATCCAAAAAAATCGAAGTTGGTTTCAAATTACTTTATTACAATTTGACTAAAAATTTATATAAAATCCAAAAAAATACAAGTAAATTTCATCTAAATTCACTCAAATTTAACTCGTCCAACAAAAAAACTTATCAAAATCCTAAACAATCGAAGTTGATTTCAAATTACTTTATTACAATTTGACTAAAAATTTATATAAAATCAAAAAAAATAGAAGTAAATTTCATCTAAATTCACTCAAATTTAACTCCTCCAACAACGAAAATCATCAAAATCCAAAAAAATCGAAGTTGGTTTCAAATTCCGTTAATACAATTTGACTAAAAATTTATATAAAACAAAAAAAAATAGTAGTAAATTTCATCTAAATTCACTCAAATTTAACTCCTCCAACAAAAAAACTCATCAAAATCCAAAAAAATCGAAGTTGGTTTCAAATTACTTTATTACAATTTGACTAAAAATTTATATAAAATCCAAAAAAATACAAGTAAATTTCATCTAAATTCACTCAAATTTAACTCGTCCAACAAAAAAACTTATCAAAATCCTAAACAATCGAAGTTGATTTCAAATTACTTTATTACAATTTGACTAAAAATTTATATAAAATCAAAAAAAATAGAAGTAAATTTCATCTAAATTCACTCAAATTTAACTCCTCCAACAACGAAAATCATCAAAATCCAAAAAAATCGAAGTTGGTTTCAAATTCCGTTAATACAATTTGACTAAAAATTTATATGAAATAAAATAAAAATAGAAGGAAATTTCATCTAAATTCACTCAAACTTAACCACTCCAACAAAAAAACTCATCAAAATCCAAAAAAATCGAAGTTGGTTTAAAATTACTTTATTACAATTTGACTAAAAATTTATATAAAATCCAAAAAAATAGGTGTTAATTTCATCTAAATTTACTGAAATTTAAATCCTCCAACAACCAAAATCATCAAAATCCAAAAAAATCGAAGTTGGTTTCAAATCCCGTTAATACAATTTGACTAAAAATTTATATAAAATAAAAAAAAATAGAAGTAAATTTCATCTAAATTCACTCAAATTTAACTCCTCCAACAAAAAAACTCTTCAAAATCCAAAAAAATCGAAGTTGGTTTAAAATTACTTTATTTCAATTTGACTAAAAATTTATATAAAATCCAAAAAAATAGGTGTTAGTTTCATCTAAATTTACTGACATTTAACTCCTCCACCAACCAAAATCATCAAAATCCAAAAAAATCGAAGTTGGTTTCAAATTCCGTTAATACAATTAGACTAAAAATTTATATAAAATCCAAAAAAATAAAATTAAATTTCATCTAAATTCACTCAAATTTAAATCGTCCAACAAAAAAACTCATCAAAATCCAAAAAAATTGAAGTTGGTTTCAAATTACTTTATTACAATTTGACTAAAAATTTATATAAAATTAAAAAAAATAGAAGTAAATTTCATCTAAATTCAATCAAATTTAACTCCTCCAACCAAAAAACTCATCAAAATCCAAAAAAATCGAAGTTGGTTTCAAATTACTTTATTACAATTTGACTAAAAATTTATATAAAATCCAAAAAAATAAAATTAAATTGCATCTAAATTCACTCAAATTTAACTCCTCCAACAAAAAAACTCATCAAAATCCTAAAAAATCGAAGTTGGTTTCAAATTCCGTTAATACAATTTGACTAAAAATTTATATGAAATAAAAAAAAATACAAGGAAATTTCATCTAAATTCACTCAAATTTAACCACTCCAACAAAAAAACTCATCAAAATCCAAAAAAATCGAAGTTGGTTTAAAATTACTTTATTACAATTTGACTAAAAATTTATATCAAATCCAAAAAAATAGGTGTTAATTTCATCTAAATTTACTGAAATTTAACTCCTCCAACAACCAAAATCATCAAAATCCAAAAAAATCGAAGTTGGTTTCAAATTCCGTTAATACAATTTGACTAAAAATTTATATAAAATAAAAAAAAATAGAAGTAAATTTCATCTAAATTCACTCAAATTTAACTCCTCCAACAAAAAAACTCTTCAAAATCCAAAAAAATCGAAGTTGGTTTAAAATTACTTTATTTCAATTTGACTAAAAATTTATATAAAATCCAAAAAAATAAAATTAAATTCCATCTAAATTCACTCAAATTTAACTCCTCCAACAACCAAAATCATCAAAATCCAAAAAAATCGAAGTTGGTTTCAAATTCCGTTAATACAATTAGACTAAAAATTTATATAAAATCCAAAAAAATAGAAGTAAATTTCATCTAAATTCACTCAAATTTAACTCCACCAACAAAAAAACTCAAAATCCAAAAAAATCGAAGTTGGTTTCGAATTACTTTATTACAATTTGACTAAAAATTTATATAAAATCAAAAAAAAAATACAAGTAAATTTCATCTAAATTCACTTGAATTTAACTCCTCCAACAAAAAAACTCATCAAAATACATAAAAATAGAAATTGGTTTCAAATTACTTTATTACAATTTGACTAAAAATTTATATAAAACAAAAAAAATAGAAGTAAATTTCATCTAAATTCACTCAAATTTAACACCACCAACAAAAAAACTCATCAAAATCCAAAAAAATCGAAGTTGGTTTCGAATTACTTTATTACAATTTGACTAAAAATTTATATAAAATAAAAAAAAAATACAAGTAAATTTCATCTAAATTCACTCGAATTTAACTCCTCCAACAAAAAAACTCATCAAAATACATAAAAATAGAAATTGGTTTCAAATTACTTTATTACAATTTGACTAAAAATTTATATAAAACAAAAAAAAATAGTAGTAAATTTCATCTAAATTCACTCAAATTTAACTCCTCCAACAAAAAAACTCATCAAAATCCAAAAAAATCGAAGTTGGTTTCAAATTACTTTATTACAATTTGACTAAAAATTTATATAAAATCCAAAAAAATACAAGTAAATTTCATCTAAATTCACTCAAATTTAACTCGTCCAACAAAAAAACTTATCAAAATCCTAAACAATCGAAGTTGATTTCAAATTACTTTATTACAATTTGACTAAAAATTTATATAAAATCAAGAAAAATAGAAGTAAATTTCATCTAAATTCACTCAAATTTAACTCCTCCAACAACCAAAATCATCAAAATCCAAAAAAATCGAAGTTGGTTTCAAATTCCGTTAATACAATTTGACTAAAAATTTATATAAAATAAAAAAAAATAGAAGTAAATTTCATCTAAATTCACTCAAATTTAACTCCTCCAACAAAAAAACTCTTCAAAATCCAAAAAAATCGAAGTTGGTTTAAAATTACTTTATTTCAATTTGACTAAAAATTTATATAAAATCCAAAAAAATAAAATTAAATTCCATCTAAATTCACTCAAATTTAACTCCTCCAACAACCAAAATCATCAAAATCCAAAAAAATCGAAGTTGGTTTCAAATTCCGTTAATACAATTAGACTAAAAATTTATATAAAATCCAAAAAAATAGAAGTAAATTTCATCTAAATTCACTCAAATTTAACTCCACCAACAAAAAAACTCAAAATCCAAAAAAATCGAAGTTGGTTTCGAATTACTTTATTACAATTTGACTAAAAATTTATATAAAATCAAAAAAAAAATACAAGTAAATTTCATCTAAATTCACTTGAATTTAACTCCTCCAACAAAAAAACTCATCAAAATACATAAAAATAGAAATTGGTTTCAAATTACTTTATTACAATTTGACTAAAAATTTATATAAAACAAAAAAAATAGAAGTAAATTTCATCTAAATTCACTCAAATTTAACACCACCAACAAAAAAACTCATCAAAATCCAAAAAAATCGAAGTTGGTTTCGAATTACTTTATTACAATTTGACTAAAAATTTATATAAAATAAAAAAAAAATACAAGTAAATTTCATCTAAATTCACTCGAATTTAACTCCTCCAACAAAAAAACTCATCAAAATACATAAAAATAGAAATTGGTTTCAAATTACTTTATTACAATTTGACTAAAAATTTATATAAAACAAAAAAAAATAGTAGTAAATTTCATCTAAATTCACTCAAATTTAACTCCTCCAACAAAAAAACTCATCAAAATCCAAAAAAATCGAAGTTGGTTTCAAATTACTTTATTACAATTTGACTAAAAATTTATATAAAATCCAAAAAAATACAAGTAAATTTCATCTAAATTCACTCAAATTTAACTCGTCCAACAAAAAAACTTATCAAAATCCTAAACAATCGAAGTTGATTTCAAATTACTTTATTACAATTTGACTAAAAATTTATATAAAATCAAAAAAAATAGAAGTAAATTTCATCTAAATTCACTCAAATTTAACTCCTCCAACAACTAAAATCATCAAAATCCAAAAAAATCGAAGTTGGTTTCAAATTCCGTTAATACAATTTGACTAAAAATTTATATAAAACAAAAAAAAATAGTAGTAAATTTCATCTAAATTCACTCAAATTTAACTCCTCCAACAAAAAAACTCATCAAAATCCAAAAAAATCGAAGTTGGTTTCAAATTACTTTATTACAATTTGACTAAAAATTTATATAAAATCCAAAAAAATACAAGTAAATTTCATCTAAATTCACTCAAATTTAACTCGTCCAACAAAAAAACTTATCAAAATCCTAAACAATCGAAGTTGATTTCAAATTACTTTATTACAATTTGACTAAAAATTTATATAAAATCAAAAAAAATAGAAGTAAATTTCATCTAAATTCACTCAAATTTAACTCCTCCAACAACGAAAATCATCAAAATCCAAAAAAATCGAAGTTGGTTTCAAATTCCGTTAATACAATTTGACTAAAAATTTATATGAAATAAAATAAAAATAGAAGGAAATTTCATCTAAATTCACTCAAACTTAACCACTCCAACAAAAAAACTCATCAAAATCCAAAAAAATCGAAGTTGGTTTAAAATTACTTTATTACAATTTGACTAAAAATTTATATAAAATCCAAAAAAATAGGTGTTAATTTCATCTAAATTTACTGAAATTTAACTCCTCCAACAACCAAAATCATCAAAATCCAAAAAAATCGAAGTTGGTTTCAAATTCCGTTAATACAATTTGACTAAAAATTTATATAAAATAAAAAAAAATAGAAGTAAATTTCATCTAAATTCACTCAAATTTAACTCCTCCAACAAATAAACTCTTCAAAATCCAAAAAAATCGAAGTTGGTTTAAAATTACTTTATTACAATTTGACTAAAAATTTATATAAAATCCAAAAAAATAAAATTAAATTCCATCTAAATTCACTCAAATTTAACTCCTCCAACAACCAAAATCATCAAAATCCAAAAAAATCGAAGTTGGTTTCAAATTCCGTTAATACAATTAGACTAAAAATTTATATAAAATCCAAAAAAATAGAAGTAAATTTCATCGAAATTCACTCAAATTTAACTCCACCAACAAAAAAACTCAAAATCCAAAAAAATCGAAGTTGGTTTCGAATTACTTTATTACAATTTGACTAAAAATTTATATAAAATCAAAAAAAAAATACAAGTAAATTTCATCTAAATTCACTCGAATTTAACTCCTCCAACAAAAAAACTCATCAAAATACATAAAAATAGAAATTGGTTTCAAATTACTTTATTACAATTTGACTAAAAATTTATATAAAACAAAAAAAATAGAAGTAAATTTCATCTAAATTCACTCAAATTTAACTCCACCAACAAAAAAACTCATCAAAATCCAAAAAAATCGAAGTTGGTTTCGAATTACTTTATTACAATTTGACTAAAAATTTATATAAAATAAAAAAAAAATACAAGTAAATTTCATCTAAATTCACTCGAATTTAACTCCTCCAACAAAAAAACTCATCAAAATCCAAAAAAATTGAAGTTGGTTTCAAATTACTTTATTACAATTTGACTAAAAATTTATATAAAATTAAAAAAAATAGAAGTAAATTTCATCTAAATTCAATCAAATTTAACTCCTCCAACCAAAAAACTCATCAAAATCCAAAAAAATCGAAGTTGGTTTCAAATTACTTTATTACAATTTGACTAAAAATTTATATAAAATCCAAAAAAATAAAATTAAATTGCATCTAAATTCACTCAAATTTAACTCCTCCAACAAAAAAACTCATCAAAATCCTAAAAAATCGAAGTTGGTTTCAAATTCCGTTAATACAATTTGACTAAAAATTTATATGAAATAAAAAAAAATACAAGGAAATTTCATCTAAATTCACTCAAATTTAACCACTCCAACAAAAAAACTCATCAAAATCCAAAAAAATCGAAGTTGGTTTAAAATTACTTTATTACAATTTGACTAAAAATTTATATCAAATCCAAAAAAATAGGTGTTAATTTCATCTAAATTTACTGAAATTTAACTCCTCCAACAACCAAAATCATCAAAATCCAAAAAAAATCGAAGTTGGTTTCAAATTCCGTTAATACAATTTGACTAAAAATTTATATAAAATAAAAAACAATAGAAGTAAATTTCATCTAAATTCACTCAAATTTAACTCCTCCAACAAAAAAACTCTTCAAAATCCAAAAAAATCGAAGTTGGTTTAAAATTACTTTATTTCAATTTGACTAAAAATTTATATAAAATCCAAAAAAATAAAATTAAATTCCATCTAAATTCACTCAAATTTAACTCCTCCAACAACCAAAATCATCAAAATCCAAAAAAATCGAAGTTGGTTTCAAATTCCGTTAATACAATTAGACTAAAAATTTATATAAAATCCAAAAAAATAGAAGTAAATTTCATCTAAATTCACTCAAATTTAACTCCACCAACAAAAAAACTCAAAATCCAAAAAAA
Organism: Andrena chrysosceles; assembly: GCA_963855975.1. Classification (NCBI taxonomy): domain Eukaryota; kingdom Metazoa; phylum Arthropoda; class Insecta; order Hymenoptera; family Andrenidae; genus Andrena; species Andrena chrysosceles. Next base: position 53,972 of record CAWLCU010000461.1, read on the forward strand.
TCGAAGTTGGTTTCGAATTACTTTATTACAATTTGACTAAAAATTTATATAAAATCAAAAAAAAATACAAGTAAATTTCATCTAAATTCACTTGAATTTAACTCCTCCAACAAAAAAACTCATCAAAATACATAAAAATAGAAATTGGTTTCAAATTACTTTATTACAATTTGACTAAAAATTTATATAAAACAAAAAAAATAGAAGTAAATTTCATCTAAATTCACTCAAATTTAACACCACCAACAAAAAAACTCATCAAAATCCAAAAAAATCGAAGTTGGTTTCGAATTACTTTATTACAATTTGACTAAAAATTTATATAAAATAAAAAAAAAATACAAGTAAATTTCATCTAAATTCACTCGAATTTAACTCCTCCAACAAAAAAACTCATCAAAATACATAAAAATAGAAATTGGTTTCAAATTACTTTATTACAATTTGACTAAAAATTTATATAAAACAAAAAAAAATAGTAGTAAATTTCATCTAAATTCACTCAAATTTAACTCCTCCAACAAAAAAACTCATCAAAATCCAAAAAAATCGAAGTTGGTTTCAAATTACTTTATTACAATTTGACTAAAAATTTATATAAAATCCAAAAAAATACAAGTAAATTTCATCTAAATTCACTCAAATTTAACTCGTCCAACAAAAAAACTTATCAAAATCCTAAACAATCGAAGTTGATTTCAAATTACTTTATTACAATTTGACTAAAAATTTATATAAAATCAAAAAAAATAGAAGTAAATTTCATCTAAATTCACTCAAATTTAACTCCTCCAACAACGAAAATCATCAAAATCCAAAAAAATCGAAGTTGGTTTCAAATTCCGTTAATACAATTTGACTAAAAATTTATATGAAATAAAATAAAAATAGAAGGAAATTTCATCTAAATTCACTCAAACTTAACCACTCCAACAAAAAAACTCATCAAAATCCAAAAAAATCGAAGTTGGTTTAAAATTACTTTATTACAATTTGACTAAAAATTTATATAAAATCCAAAAAAATAGGTGTTAATTTCATCTAAATTTACTGAAATTTAACTCCTCCAACAACCAAAATCATCAAAATCCAAAAAATCGAAGTTGGTTTCAAATTCCGTTAATACAATTTGACTAAAAATTTATATGAAATAAAAAAAAAATAGAAGGAAATTTCATCTAAATTCACTCAAATTTAACCACTCCAACAAAAAAACTCATCAAAATCCAAAAAAATCGAAGTTGGTTTAAAATTACTTTATTACAATTTGACTAAAAATTTATATCAAATCCAAAAAAATAGGTGTTAATTTCATCTAAATTTACTGAAATTTAACTCCTCCAACAACCAAAATCATCAAAATCCAAAAAAATCGAAGTTGGTTTCAAATTCCGTTAATACAATTTGACTAAAAATTTATATAAAATAAAAAAAAATAGAAGTAAATTTCATCTAAATTCACTCAAATTTAACTCCTCCAACAAATAAACTCTTCAAAATCCAAAAAAATCGAAGTTGGTTTAAAATTACTTTATTTCAATTTGACTAAAAATTTATATAAAATCCAAAAAAATAAAATTAAATTCCATCTAAATTCACTCAAATTTAACTCCTCCAACAACCAAAATCATCAAAATCCAAAAAAATCGAAGTTGGTTTCAAATTCCGTTACTACAATTAGACTAAAAATTTATATAAAATCCAAAAAAATAGAAGTAAATTTCATCGAAATTCACTCAAATTTAACTCCACCAACAAAAAAACTCAAAATCCAAAAAAATCGAAGTTGGTTTCGAATTACTTTATTACAATTTGACTAAAAATTTATATAAAATCAAAAAAAAAATACAAGTAAATTTCATCTAAATTCACTCGAATTTAACTCCTCCAACAAAAAAACTCATCAAAATACATAAAAATAGAAATTGGTTTCAAATTACTTTATTACAATTTGACTAAAAATTTATATAAAACAAAAAAAATAGAAGTAAATTTCATCTAAATTCACTCAAATTTAACTCCACCAACAAAAAAACTCATCAAAATCCAAAAAAATCGAAGTTGGTTTCGAATTACTTTATTACAATTTGACTAAAAATTTATATAAAATAAAAAAAAAATACAAGTAAATTTCATCTAAATTCACTCGAATTTAACTCCTCCAACAAAAAAACTCATCAAAATCCAAAAAAATTGAAGTTGGTTTCAAATTACTTTATTACAATTTGACTAAAAATTTATATAAAATCCAAAAAAATACAAGTAAATTTCATCTAAATTCACTCAAATTTAACTCGTCCAACAAAAAAAGTTATCAAAATCCTAAACAATCGAAGTTGATTTCAAATTACTTTATTACAATTTGACTAAAAATTTATATAAAATCAAAAAAAATAGAAGTAAATTTCATCTAAATTCACTCAAATTTAACTCCTCCAACAACGAAAATCATCAAAATCCAAAAAAATCGAAGTTGGTTTCAAATTCCGTTAATACAATTTGACTAAAAATTTATATGAAATAAAATAAAAATAGAAGGAAATTTCATCTAAATTCACTCAAACTTAACCACTCCAACAAAAAAACTCATCAAAATCCAAAAAAATCGAAGTTGGTTTAAAATTACTTTATTACAATTTGACTAAAAATTTATATAAAATCCAAAAAAATAGGTGTTAATTTCATCTAAATTTACTGAAATTTAACTCCTCCAACAACCAAAATCATCAAAATCCAAAAAAATCGAAGTTGGTTTCAAATTCCGTTAATACAATTAGACTAAAAATTTATATAAAATCCAAAAAAATAAAATTAAATTTCATCTAAATTCACTCAAATTTAAATCGTCCAACAAAAAAACTCATCAAAATCCAAAAAAATTGAAGTTGGTTTCAAATTACTTTATTTCAAATTGACTAAAAATTTATATAAAATTAAAAAAAATAGAAGTAAATTTCATCTAAATTCAATCAAATTTAACTCCTCCAACCAAAAAACTCATCAAAATCCAAAAAAATCGAAGTTGGTTTCAAATTACTTTATTACAATTTGACTAAAAATTTATATAAAATCCAAAAAATAAAATTAAATTGCATCTAAATTCACTCAAATTTAACTCCTCCAACAAAAAAACTCATCAAAATCCTAAAAAATCGAAGTTGGTTTCAAATTCCGTTAATACAATTTGACTAAAAATTTATATGAAATAAAAAAAAATACAAGGAAATTTCATCTAAATTCACTCAAATTTAACCACTCCAACAAAAAACTCATCAAAATCCAAAAAAATCGAAGTTGGTTTAAAATTACTTTATTACAATTTGACTAAAAATTTATATCAAATCCAAAAAAATAGGTGTTAATTTCATCTAAATTTACTGAAATTTAACTCCTCCAACAACCAAAATCATCAAAATCCAAAAAAATCGAAGTTGGTTTCAAATTCCGTTAATACAATTTGACTAAAAATTTATATAAAATAAAAAAAAATAGAAGTAAATTTCATCTAAATTCACTCAAATTTAACTCCTCCAACAAAAAAACTCTTCAAAATCCAAAAAAATCGAAGTTGGTTTAAAATTACTTTATTTCAATTTAACTAAAAATTTATATAAAATCCAAAAAAATAAAATTAAATTCCATCTAAATTCACTCAAATTTAACTCCTCCAACAACCAAAATCATCAAAATCCAAAAAAATCGAAGTTGGTTTCAAATTCCGTTAATACAATTAGACTAAAAATTTATATAAAATCCAAAAAAATAGAAGTAAATTTCATCTAAATTCACTCAAATTTAACTCCACCAACAAAAAAACTCAAAATCCAAAAAAATCGAAGTTGGTTTCGAATTACTTTATTACAATTTGACTAAAAATTTATATAAAATCAAAAAAAAATACAAGTAAATTTCATCTAAATTCACTCGAATTTAACTCCTCCAACAAAAAAACTCATCAAAATACATAAAAATAGAAATTGGTTTCAAATTACTTTATTACAATTTGACTAAAAATTTATATAAAACAAAAAAAATAGAAGTAAATTTCATCTAAATTCACTCAAATTTAACACCACCAACAAAAAAACTCATCAAAATCCAAAAAAATCGAAGTTGGTTTCGAATTACTTTATTACAATTTGACTAAAAATTTATATAAAATAAAAAAAAAATACAAGTAAATTTCATCTAAATTCACTCGAATTTAACTCCTCCAACAAAAAAACTCATCAAAATACATAAAAATAGAAATTGGTTTCAAATTACTTTATTACAATTTGACTAAAAATTTATATAAAACAAAAAAAAATAGTAGTAAATTTCATCTAAATTCACTCAAATTTAACTCCTCCAACAAAAAAACTCATCAAAATCCAAAAAAATCGAAGTTGGTTTCAAATTACTTTATTACAATTTGACTAAAAATTTATATAAAATCCAAAAAAATACAAGTAAATTTCATCTAAATTCACTCAAATTTAACTCGTCCAACAAAAAAACTTATCAAAATCCTAAACAATCGAAGTTGATTTCAAATTACTTTATTACAATTTGACTAAAAATTTATATAAAATCAAAAAAAATAGAAGTAAATTTCATCTAAATTCACTCAAATTTAACTCCTCCAACAACGAAAATCATCAAAATCCAAAAAAATCGAAGTTGGTTTCAAATTCCGTTAATACAATTTGACTAAAAATTTATATAAAACAAAAAAAAATAGTAGTAAATTTCATCTAAATTCACTCAAATTTAACTCCTCCAACAAAAAAACTCATCAAAATCCATAAAAATCGAAGTTGGTTTCAAATTACTTTATTACAATTTGACTAAAAATTTATATAAAATCCAAAAAAAATACAAGTAAATTTCATCTAAATTCACTCAAATTTAACTCGTCCAACAAAAAAACTTATCAAAATCCTAAACAATCGAAGTTGATTTCAAATTACTTTATTACAATTTGACTAAAAATTTATATAAAATCAAAAAAAATAGAAGTAAATTTCATCTAAATTCACTCAAATTTAACTCCTCCAACAACGAAAATCATCAAAATCCAAAAAAATCGAAGTTGGTTTCAAATTCCGTTAATACAATTTGACTAAAAATTTATATGAAATAAAATAAAAATAGAAGGAAATTTCATCTAAATTCACTCAAACTTAACCACTCCAACAAAAAAACTCATCAAAATCCAAAAAAATCGAAGTTGGTTTAAAATTACTTTATTACAATTTGACTAAAAATTTATATAAAATCCAAAAAAATAGGTGTTAATTTCATCTAAATTTACTGAAATTTAACTCCTCCAACAACCAAAATCATCAAATTCCAAAAAATCGAAGTTGGTTTCAAATTCCGTTAATACAATTTGACTAAAAATTTATATGAAATAAAAAAAAAATAGAAGGAAATTTCATCTAAATTCACTCAAATTTAACCACTCCAACAAAAAAACTCATCAAAATCCAAAAAAATCGAAGTTGGTTTAAAATTACTTTATTACAATTTGACTAAAAATTTATATCAAATCCAAAAAAATAGGTGTTAATTTCATCTAAATTTACTGAAATTTAACTCCTCCAACAACCAAAATCATCAAAATCCAAAAAAATCGAAGTTGGTTTCAAATTCCGTTAATACAATTTGACTAAAAATTTATATAAAATAAAAAAAAATAGAAGTAAATTTCATCTAAATTCACACAAATTTAACTCCTCCAACAAATAAACTCTTCAAAATCCAAAAAAATCGAAGTTGGTTTAAAATTACTTTATTTCAATTTGACTAAAAATTTATATAAAATCCAAAAAAATAAAATTAAATTCCATCTAAATTCACTCAAATTTAACTCCTCCAACAACCAAAATCATCAAAATCCAAAAAAATCGAAGTTGGTTTCAAATTCCGTTAATACAATTAGACTAAAAATTTATATAAAATCCAAAAAAATAGAAGTAAATTTCATCGAAATTCACTCAAATTTAACTCCACCAACAAAAAAACTCAAAATCCAAAAAAATCGAAGTTGGTTTCGAATTACTTTATTACAATTTGACTAAAAATTTATATAAAATCAAAAAAAAAATACAAGTAAATTTCATCTAAATTCACTCGAATTTAACTCCTCCAACAAAAAAACTCATCAAAATACATAAAAATAGAAATTGGTTTCAAATTACTTTATTACAATTTGACTAAAAATTTATATAAAACAAAAAAAATAGAAGTAAATTTCATCTAAATTCACTCAAATTTAACTCCACCAACAAAAAAACTCATCAAAATCCAAAAAAATCGAAGTTGGTTTCGAATTACTTTATTACAATTTGACTAAAAATTTATATAAAATAAAAAAAAAATACAAGTAAATTTCATCTAAATTCACTCGAATTTAACTCCTCCAACAAAAAAACTCATCAAAATCCAAAAAAATTGAAGTTGGTTTCAAATTACTTTATTACAATTTGACTAAAAATTTATATAAAATTAAAAAAAATAGAAGTAAATTTCATCTAAATTCAATCAAATTTAACTCCTCCAACCAAAAAACTCATCAAAATCCAAAAAAATCGAAGTTGGTTTCAAATTACTTTATTACAATTTGACTAAAAATTTATATAAAATCCAAAAAAATAAAATTAAATTGCATCTAAATTCACTCAAATTTAACTCCTCCAACAAAAAAACTCATCAAAATCCTAAAAAATCGAAGTTGGTTTCAAATTCCGTTAATACAATTTGACTAAAAATTTATATGAAATAAAAAAAAATACAAGGAAATTTCATCTAAATTCACTCAAATTTAACCACTCCAACAAAAAAACTCATCAAAATCCAAAAAAATCGAAGTTGGTTTAAAATTACTTTATTACAATTTGACTAAAAATTTATATCAAATCCAAAAAAATAGGTGTTAATTTCATCTAAATTTACTGAAATTTAACTCCTCCAACAACCAAAATCATCAAAATCCAAAAAAATCGAAGTTGGTTTCAAATTCCGTTAATACAATTTGACTAAAAATTTATATAAAATAAAAAAAAATAGATGTAAATTTCATCTAAATTCACTCAAATTTAACTCCTCCAACAAATAAACTCTTCAAAATCCAAAAAAATCGAAGTTGGTTTAAAATTACTTTATTTCAATTTGACTAAAAATTTAAATAAAATCCAAAAAAATAAAATTAAATTCCATCTAAATTCACTCAAATTTAACTCCTCCAACAACCAAAATCATCAAAATCCAAAAAAATCGAAGTTGGTTTCAAATTCCGTTAATACAATTAGACTAAAAATTTATATAAAATCCAAAAAAATAGAAGTAAATTTCATCTAAATTCACTCGAATTTAACTCCTCCAACAAAAAAACTCATCAAAATACATAAAAATAGAAATTGGTTTCAAATTACTTTATTACAATTTGACTAAAAATTTATATAAAACAAAAAAAAATAGTAGTAAATTTCATCTAAATTCACTCAAATTTAACTCCTCCAACGAAAAAACTCATCAAAATCCAAAAAAATCGAAGTTGGTTTCAAATTACTTTATTACAATTTGACTAAAAATTTATATAAAATCCAAAAAAATACAAGTAAATTTCATCTAAATTCACTCAAATTTAACTCGTCCAACAAAAAAACTTATCAAAATCCTAAACAATCGAAGTTGATTTCAAATTACTTTATTACAATTTGACTAAAAATTTATATAAAATCAAAAAAAATAGAAGTAAATTTCATCTAAATTCACTCAAATTTAACTCCTCCAACAAAAAAACTCTTCAAAATCCAAAAAAATCGAAGTTGGTTTAAAATTACTCTATTTCAATTTGACTAAAAATTTATATAAAATCCAAAAAAATAAAATTAAATTCCATCTAAATTCACTCAAATTTAACTCCTCCAACAACCAAAATCATCAAAATCCAAAAAAATCGAAGTTGGTTTCAAATTCCGTTAATACAATTAGACTAAAAATTTATATAAAATCCAAAAAAATAGAAGTAAATTTCATCTAAATTCACTCAAATTTAACTCCACCAACAAAAAAACTCAAAATCCAAAAAAATCGAAGTTGGTTTCGAATTACTTTATTACAATTTGACTAAAAATTTATATAAAATCAAAAAAAAATACAAGTAAATTTCATCTAAATTCACTTGAATTTAACTCCTCCAACAAAAAAACTCATCAAAATACATAAAAATAGAAATTGGTTTCAAATTACTTTATTACAATTTGACTAAAAATTTATATAAAATAAAAAAAAATAGAAGTAAATTTCATCTAAATTCACACAAATTTAACTCCTCCAACAAATAAACTCTTCAAAATCCAAAAAAATCGAAGTTGGTTTAAAATTACTTTATTTCAATTTGACTAAAAATTTATATAAAATCCAAAAAAATAAAATTAAATTCCATCTAAATTCACTCAAATTTAACTCCTCCAACAACCAAAATCATCAAAATCCAAAAAAATCGAAGTTGGTTTCAAATTCCGTTAATACAATTAGACTAAAAATTTATATAAAATCCAAAAAAATAGAAGTAAATTTCATCGAAATTCACTCAAATTTAACTCCACCAACAAAAAAACTCAAAATCCAAAAAAATCGAAGTTGGTTTCGAATTACTTTATTACAATTTGACTAAAAATTTATATAAAATCAAAAAAAAAATACAAGTAAATTTCATCTAAATTCACTCGAATTTAACTCCTCCAACAAAAAAACTCATCAAAATACATAAAAATAGAAATTGGTTTCAAATTACTTTATTACAATTTGACTAAAAATTTATATAAAACAAAAAAAATAGAAGTAAATTTCATCTAAATTCACTCAAATTTAACTCCACCAACAAAAAAACTCATCAAAATCCAAAAAAATCGAAGTTGGTTTCGAATTACTTTATTACAATTTGACTAAAAATTTATATAAAATAAAAAAAAAATACAAGTAAATTTCATCTAAATTCACTCGAATTTAACTCCTCCAACAAAAAAACTCATCAAAATCCAAAAAAATTGAAGTTGGTTTCAAATTACTTTATTACAATTTGACTAAAAATTTATATAAAATTAAAAAAAATAGAAGTAAATTTCATCTAAATTCAATCAAATTTAACTCCTCCAACCAAAAAACTCATCAAAATCCAAAAAAATCGAAGTTGGTTTCAAATTACTTTATTACAATTTGACTAAAAATTTATATAAAATCCAAAAAAATAAAATTAAATTGCATCTAAATTCACTCAAATTTAACTCCTCCAACAAAAAAACTCATCAAAATCCAAAAAAATCGAAGTTGGTTTAAAATTACTTTATTACAATTTGACTAAAAATTTATATAAAATCCAAAAAAATACAAGTAAATTTCATCTAAATTCACTCAAATTTAACTCGTCCAACAAAAAAACTTATCAAAATCCTAAACAATCGAAGTTGATTTCAAATTACTTTATTACAATTTGACTAAAAATTTATATAAAATCAAAAAAAATAGAAGTAAATTTCATCTAAATTCACTCAAATTTAACTCCTCCAACAAAAAAACTCTTCAAAATCCAAAAAAATCGAAGTTGGTTTAAAATTACTCTATTTCAATTTGACTAAAAATTTATATAAAATCCAAAAAAATAAAATTAAATTCCATCTAAATTCACTCAAATTTAACTCCTCCAACAACCAAAATCATCAAAATCCAAAAAAATCGAAGTTGGTTTCAAATTCCGTTAATACAATTAGACTAAAAATTTATATAAAATCCAAAAAAATAGAAGTAAATTTCATCTAAATTCACTCAAATTTAACTCCACCAACAAAAAAACTCAAAATCCAAAAAAATCGAAGTTGGTTTCGAATTACTTTATTACAATTTGACTAAAAATTTATATAAAATCAAAAAAAAATACAAGTAAATTTCATCTAAATTCACTTGAATTTAACTCCTCCAACAAAAAAACTCATCAAAATACATAAAAATAGAAATTGGTTTCAAATTACTTTATTACAATTTGACTAAAAATTTATATAAAACAAAAAAAATAGAAGTAAATTTCATCTAAATTCACTCAAATTTAACACCACCAACAAAAAAACTCATCAAAATCCAAAAAAATCGAAGTTGGTTTCGAATTACTTTATTACAATTTGACTAAAAATTTATATAAAATAAAAAAAAAATACAAGTAAATTTCATCTAAATTCACTCGAATTTAACTCCTCCAACAAAAAAACTCATCAAAATACATAAAAATAGAAATTGGTTTCAAATTACTTTATTACAATTTGACTAAAAATTTATATAAAACAAAAAAAAATAGTAGTAAATTTCATCTAAATTCACTCAAATTTAACTCCTCCAACAAAAAAACTCATCAAAATCCAAAAAAATCGAAGTTGGTTTCAAATTACTTTATTACAATTTGACTAAAAATTTATATAAAATCCAAAAAAATACAAGTAAATTTCATCTAAATTCACTCAAATTTAACTCGTCCAACAAAAAAACTTATCAAAATCCTAAACAATCGAAGTTGATTTCAAATTACTTTATTACAATTTGACTAAAAATTTATATAAAATCAAAAAAAATAGAAGTAAATTTCATCTAAATTCACTCAAATTTAACTCCTCCAACAACGAAAATCATCAAAATCCAAAAAAATCGAAGTTGGTTTCAAATTCCGTTAATACAATTTGACTAAAAATTTATATAAAACAAAAAAAAATAGTAGTAAATTTCATCTAAATTCACTCAAATTTAACTCCTCCAACAAAAAAACTCATCAAAATCCAAAAAAATCGAAGTTGGTTTCAAATTACTTTATTACAATTTGACTAAAAATTTATATAAAATCCAAAAAAATACAAGTAAATTTCATCTAAATTCACTCAAATTTAACTCGTCCAACAAAAAAACTTATCAAAATCCTAAACAATCGAAGTTGATTTCAAATTACTTTATTACAATTTGACTAAAAATTTATATAAAATCAAAAAAAATAGAAGTAAATTTCATCTAAATTCACTCAAATTTAACTCCTCCAACAACGAAAATCATCAAAATCCAAAAAAATCGAAGTTGGTTTCAAATTCCGTTAATACAATTTGACTAAAAATTTATATGAAATAAAATAAAAATAGAAGGAAATTTCATCTAAATTCACTCAAACTTAACCACTCCAACAAAAAAACTCATCAAAATCCAAAAAAATCGAAGTTGGTTTAAAATTACTTTATTACAATTTGACTAAAAATTTATATAAAATCCAAAAAAATAGGTGTTAATTTCATCTAAATTTACTGAAATTTAACTCCTCCAACAACCAAAATCATCAAAATCCAAAAAATCGAAGTTGGTTTCCAATTCCGTTAATACAATTTGACTAAAAATTTATATGAAATAAAAAAAAAATAGAAGGAAATTTCATCTAAATTCACTCAAATTTAACCACTCCAACAAAAAAACTCATCAAAATCCAAAAAAATCGAAGTTGGTTTAAAATTACTTTATTACAATTTGACTAAAAATTTATATAAAATCCAAAAAAATAAAATTAAATTGCATCTAAATTCACTCAAATTTAACTCCTCCAACAAAAAAACTCATCAAAATCCAAAAAAATCGAAGTTGGTTTCAAATTCCGTTAATACAATTTGACTAAAAATTTATATAAAATAAAAAAAAATAGATGTAAATTTCATCTAAATTCACTCAAATTTAACTCCTCCAACAAATAAACTCTTCAAAATCCAAAAAAATCGAAGTTGGTTTAAAATTACTTTATTTCAATTTGACTAAAAATTTATATAAAATCCAAAAAAATAAAATTAAATTCCATCTAAATTCACTCAAATTTAACTCCTCCAACAACCAAAATCATCAAAATCCAAAAAAATCGAAGTTGGTTTCAAATTCCGTTAATACAATTAGACTAAAAATTTATATAAAATCCAAAAAAATAGAAGTAAATTTCATCTAAATTCACTCGAATTTAACTCCTCCAACAAAAAAACTCATCAAAATACATAAAAATAGAAATTGGTTTCAAATTACTTTATTACAATTTGACTAAAAATTTATATAAAACAAAAAAAATAGAAGTAAATTTCATCTAAATTCACTCAAATTTAACTCCACCAACGAAAAAACTCATCAAAATCCAAAAAAATCGAAGTTGGTTTCAAATTACTTTATTACAATTTGACTAAAAATTTATATAAAATCCAAAAAAATACAAGTAAATTTCATCTAAATTCACTCAAATTTAACTCGTCCAACAAAAAAACTTATCAAAATCCTAAACAATCGAAGTTGATTTCAAATTACTTTATTACAATTTGACTAAAAATTTATATAAAATCAAAAAAAATAGAAGTAAATTTCATCTAAATTCACTCAAATTTAACTCCTCCAACAACGAAAATCATCAAAATCCAAAAAAATCGAAGTTGGTTTCAAATTCCGTTAATACAATTTGACTAAAAATTTATATGAAATAAAATAAAAATAGAAGGAAATTTCATCTAAATTCACTCAAATTTAACTCCTCCAACAACCAAAATCATCAAAATCCAAAAAAATCGAAGTTGGTTTCAAATTCCGTTAATACAATTAGACTAAAAATTTATATAAAATCCAAAAAAATAGAAGTAAATTTCATCTAAATTCACTCGAATTTAACTCCTCCAACAAAAAAACTCATCAAAATACATAAAAATAGAAATTGGTTTCAAATTACTTTATTACAATTTGACTAAAAATTTATATAAAACAAAAAAAAATAGTAGTAAATTTCATCTAAATTCACTCAAATTTAACTCCTCCAACGAAAAAACTCATCAAAATCCAAAAAAATCGAAGTTGGTTTCAAATTACTTTATTACAATTTGACTAAAAATTTATATAAAATCCAAAAAAATACAAGTAAATTTCATCTAAATTCACTCAAATTTAACTCGTCCAACAAAAAAACTTATCAAAATCCTAAACAATCGAAGTTGATTTCAAATTACTTTATTACAATTTGACTAAAAATTTATATAAAATCAAAAAAAATAGAAGTAAATTTCATCTAAATTCACTCAAATTTAACTCCTCCAACAAAAAAACTCTTCAAAATCCAAAAAAATCGAAGTTGGTTTAAAATTACTCTATTTCAATTTGACTAAAAATTTATATAAAATCCAAAAAAATAAAATTAAATTCCATCTAAATTCACTCAAATTTAACTCCTCCAACAACCAAAATCATCAAAATCCAAAAAAATCGAAGTTGGTTTCAAATTCCGTTAATACAATTAGACTAAAAATTTATATAAAATCCAAAAAAATAGAAGTAAATTTCATCTAAATTCACTCAAATTTAACTCCACCAACAAAAAAACTCAAAATCCAAAAAAATCGAAGTTGGTTTCGAATTACTTTATTACAATTTGACTAAAAATTTATATAAAATCAAAAAAAAATACAAGTAAATTTCATCTAAATTCACTTGAATTTAACTCCTCCAACAAAAAAACTCATCAAAATACATAAAAATAGAAATTGGTTTCAAATTACTTTATTACAATTTGACTAAAAATTTATATAAAATCAAAAAAAATAGAAGTAAATTTCATCTAAATTCACTCAAATTTAACTCCTCCAACAACGAAAATCATCAAAATCCAAAAAAATCGAAGTTGGTTTCAAATTCCGTTAATACAATTTGACTAAAAATTTATATAAAACAAAAAAAAATAGTAGTAAATTTCATCTAAATTCACTCAAATTTAACTCCTCCAACAAAAAAACTCATCAAAATCCAAAAAAATCGAAGTTGGTTTCAAATTACTTTATTACAATTTGACTAAAAATTTATATAAAATCCAAAAAAATACAAGTAAATTTCATCTAAATTCACTCAAATTTAACTCGTCCAACAAAAAAACTTATCAAAATCCTAAACAATCGAAGTTGATTTCAAATTACTTTATTACAATTTGACTAAAAATTTATATAAAATCAAAAAAAATAGAAGTAAATTTCATCTAAATTCACTCAAATTTAACTCCTCCAACAACGAAAATCATCAAAATCCAAAAAAATCGAAGTTGGTTTCAAATTCCGTTAATACAATTTGACTAAAAATTTATATGAAATAAAATAAAAATAGAAGGAAATTTCATCTAAATTCACTCAAACTTAACCACTCCAACAAAAAAACTCATCAAAATCCAAAAAAATCGAAGTTGGTTTAAAATTACTTTATTACAATTTGACTAAAAATTTATATAAAATCCAAAAAAATAGGTGTTAATTTCATCTAAATTTACTGAAATTTAACTCCTCCAACAACCAAAATCATCAAAATCCAAAAAATCGAAGTTGGTTTCCAATTCCGTTAATACAATTTGACTAAAAATTTATATGAAATAAAAAAAAAATAGAAGGAAATTTCATCTAAATTCACTCAAATTTAACCACTCCAACAAAAAAACTCATCAAAATCCAAAAAAATCGAAGTTGGTTTAAAATTACTTTATTACAATTTGACTAAAAATTTATATAAAATCCAAAAAAATAAAATTAAATTGCATCTAAATTCACTCAAATTTAACTCCTCCAACAAAAAAACTCATCAAAATCCAAAAAAATCGAAGTTGGTTTCAAATTCCGTTAATACAATTTGACTAAAAATTTATATAAAATAAAAAAAAATAGATGTAAATTTCATCTAAATTCACTCAAATTTAACTCCTCCAACAAATAAACTCTTCAAAATCCAAAAAAATCGAAGTTGGTTTAAAATTACTTTATTTCAATTTGACTAAAAATTTATATAAAATCCAAAAAAATAAAATTAAATTCCATCTAAATTCACTCAAATTTAACTCCTCCAACAACCAAAATCATCAAAATCCAAAAAAATCGAAGTTGGTTTCAAATTCCGTTAATACAATTAGACTAAAAATTTATATAAAATCCAAAAAAATAGAAGTAAATTTCATCTAAATTCACTCGAATTTAACTCCTCCAACAAAAAAACTCATCAAAATACATAAAAATAGAAATTGGTTTCAAATTACTTTATTACAATTTGACTAAAAATTTATATAAAACAAAAAAAATAGAAGTAAATTTCATCTAAATTCACTCAAATTTAACTCCACCAACGAAAAAACTCATCAAAATCCAAAAAAATCGAAGTTGGTTTCAAATTACTTTATTACAATTTGACTAAAAATTTATATAAAATCCAAAAAAATACAAGTAAATTTCATCTAAATTCACTCAAATTTAACTCGTCCAACAAAAAAACTTATCAAAATCCTAAACAATCGAAGTTGATTTCAAATTACTTTATTACAATTTGACTAAAAATTTATATAAAATCAAAAAAAATAGAAGTAAATTTCATCTAAATTCACTCAAATTTAACTCCTCCAACAACGAAAATCATCAAAATCCAAAAAAATCGAAGTTGGTTTCAAATTCCGTTAATACAATTTGACTAAAAATTTATATGAAATAAAATAAAAATAGAAGGAAATTTCATCTAAATTCACTCAAATTTAACTCCTCCAACAACCAAAATCATCAAAATCCAAAAAAATCGAAGTTGGTTTCAAATTCCGTTAATACAATTAGACTAAAAATTTATATAAAATCCAAAAAAATAGAAGTAAATTTCATCTAAATTCACTCGAATTTAACTCCTCCAACAAAAAAACTCATCAAAATACATAAAAATAGAAATTGGTTTCAAATTACTTTATTACAATTTGACTAAAAATTTATATAAAACAAAAAAAAATAGTAGTAAATTTCATCTAAATTCACTCAAATTTAACTCCTCCAACGAAAAAACTCATCAAAATCCAAAAAAATCGAAGTTGGTTTCAAATTACTTTATTACAATTTGACTAAAAATTTATATAAAATCCAAAAAAATACAAGTAAATTTCATCTAAATTCACTCAAATTTAACTCGTCCAACAAAAAAACTTATCAAAATCCTAAACAATCGAAGTTGATTTCAAATTACTTTATTACAATTTGCCTAAAAATTTATATAAAATCAAAAAAAATAGAAGTAAATTTCATCTAAATTCACTCAAATTTAACTCCTCCAACAAAAAAACTCTTCAAAATCCAAAAAAATCGAAGTTGGTTTAAAATTACTCTATTTCAATTTGACTAAAAATTTATATAAAATCCAAAAAAATAAAATTAAATTCCATCTAAATTCACTCAAATTTAACTCCTCCAACAACCAAAATCATCAAAATCCAAAAAAATCGAAGTTGGTTTCAAATTCCGTTAATACAATTAGACTAAAAATTTATATAAAATCCAAAAAAATAGAAGTAAATTTCATCTAAATTCACTCAAATTTAACTCCACCAACAAAAAAACTCAAAATCCAAAAAAATCGAAGTTGGTTTCGAATTACTTTATTACAATTTGACTAAAAATTTATATAAAATCAAAAAAAAATACAAGTAAATTTCATCTAAATTCACTTGAATTTAACTCCTCCAACAAAAAAACTCATCAAAATACATAAAAATAGAAATTGGTTTCAAATTACTTTATTACAATTTGACTAAAAATTTATATAAAACAAAAAAAATAGAAGTAAATTTCATCTAAATTCACTCAAATTTAACACCACCAACAAAAAAACTCATCAAAATCCAAAAAAAAAAAAGTTGGTTTCGAATTACTTTATTACAATTTGACTAAAAATTTATATAAAATAAAAAAAAAATACAAGTAAATTTCATCTAAATTCACTTGAATTTAACTCCTCCAACAAAAAAACTCATCAAAATACATAAAAATAGAAATTGGTTTCAAATTACTTTATTACAATTTGACTAAAAATTTATATAAAACAAAAAAAATAGAAGTAAATTTCATCTAAATTCACTCAAATTTAACACCACCAACAAAAAAACTCATCAAAATCCAAAAAAATCGAAGTTGGTTTCGAATTACTTTATTACAATTTGACTAAAAATTTATATAAAATAAAAAAAAAATACAAGTAAATTTCATCTAAATTCACTCGAATTTAACTCCTCCAACAAAAAAACTCATCAAAATACATAAAAATAGAAATTGGTTTCAAATTACTTTATTACAATTTGACTAAAAATTTATATAAAACAAAAAAAAATAGTAGTAAATTTCATCTAAATTCACTCAAATTTAACTCCTCCAACAAAAAAACTCATCAAAATCCAAAAAAATCGAAGTTGGTTTCAAATTACTTTATTACAATTTGACTAAAAATTTATATAAAATCCAAAAAAATACAAGTAAATTTCATCTAAATTCACTCAAATTTAACTCGTCCAACAAAAAAACTTATCAAAATCCTAAACAATCGAAGTTGATTTCAAATTACTTTATTACAATTTGACTAAAAATTTATATAAAATCAAAAAAAATAGAAGTAAATTTCATCTAAATTCACTCAAATTTAACTCCTCCAACAACGAAAATCATCAAAATCCAAAAAAATCGAAGTTGGTTTCAAATTCCGTTAATACAATTTGACTAAAAATTTATATAAAACAAAAAAAAATAGTAGTAAATTTCATCTAAATTCACTCAAATTTAACTCCTCCAACAAAAAAACTCATCAAAATCCAAAAAAATCGAAGTTGGTTTCAAATTACTTTATTACAATTTGACTAAAAATTTATATAAAATCCAAAAAAATACAAGTAAATTTCATCTAAATTCACTCAAATTTAACTCGTCCAACAAAAAAACTTATCAAAATCCTAAACAATCGAAGTTGATTTCAAATTACTTTATTACAATTTGACTAAAAATTTATATAAAATAAAAAAAAATAGAAGTAAATTTCATCTAAATTCACTCAAATTTAACTCCTCCAACAACGAAAATCATCAAAATCCAAAAAAATCGAAGTTGGTTTCAAATTCCGTTAATACAATTTGACTAAAAATTTATATGAAATAAAATAAAAATAGAAGGAAATTTCATCTAAATTCACTCAAACTTAACCACTCCTACAAAAAAACTCATCAAAATCCAAAAAAATCGAAGTTGGTTTAAAATTACTTTATTACAATTTGACTAAAAATTTATATAAAATCCAAAAAAATAGGTGTTAATTTCATCTAAATTTACTGAAATTTAACTCCTCCAACAACCAAAATCATCAAAATCCAAAAAATCGAAGTTGGTTTCCAATTCCGTTAATACAATTTGACTAAAAATTTATATGAAATAAAAAAAAAATAGAAGGAAATTTCATCTAAATTCACTCAAATTTAACCACTCCAACAAAAAAACTCATCAAAATCCAAAAAAATCGAAGTTGGTTTAAAATTACTTTATTACAATTTGACTAAAAATTTATATAAAATCCAAAAAAATAAAATTAAATTGCA
Organism: Andrena chrysosceles; assembly: GCA_963855975.1. Lineage (NCBI taxonomy): Eukaryota > Metazoa > Arthropoda > Insecta > Hymenoptera > Andrenidae > Andrena > Andrena chrysosceles. Next base: position 72,402 of record CAWLCU010000461.1, read on the forward strand.
TCTAAATTCACTCAAATTTAACTCCTCCAACAAAAAAACTCATCAAAATCCAAAAAAATCGAAGTTGGTTTCAAATTCCGTTAATACAATTTGACTAAAAATTTATATAAAATAAAAAAAATAGATGTAAATTTCATCTAAATTCACTCAAATTTAACTCCTCCAACAAATAAACTCTTCAAAATCCAAAAAAATCGAAGTTGGTTTAAAATTACTTTATTTCAATTTGACTAAAAATTTATATAAAATCCAAAAAAATAAAATTAAATTCCATCTAAATTCACTCAAATTTAACTCCTCCAACAACCAAAATCATCAAAATCCAAAAAAATCGAAGTTGGTTTCAAATTCCGTTAATACAATTAGACTAAAAATTTATATAAAATCCAAAAAAATAGAAGTAAATTTCATCTAAATTCACTCGAATTTAACTCCTCCAACAAAAAAACTCATCAAAATACATAAAAATAGAAATTGGTTTCAAATTACTTTATTACAATTTGACTAAAAATTTATATAAAACAAAAAAAATAGAAGTAAATTTCATCTAAATTCACTCAAATTTAACTCCACCAACGAAAAAACTCATCAAAATCCAAAAAAATCGAAGTTGGTTTCAAATTACTTTATTACAATTTGACTAAAAATTTATATAAAATCCAAAAAAATACAAGTAAATTTCATCTAAATTCACTCAAATTTAACTCGTCCAACAAAAAAACTTATCAAAATCCTAAACAATCGAAGTTGATTTCAAATTACTTTATTACAATTTGACTAAAAATTTATATAAAATCAAAAAAAATAGAAGTAAATTTCATCTAAATTCACTCAAATTTAACTCCTCCAACAACGAAAATCATCAAAATCCAAAAAAATCGAAGTTGGTTTCAAATTCCGTTAATACAATTTGACTAAAAATTTATATGAAATAAAATAAAAATAGAAGGAAATTTCATCTAAATTCACTCAAACTTATCCACTCCAACAAAAAAACTCATCAAAATCCAAAAAAATCGAAGTTGGTTTAAAATTACTTTATTACAATTTGACTAAAAATTTATATAAAATCCAAAAAAATAGGTGTTAATTTCATCTAAATTTACTGAAATTTAACTCCTCCAACAACCAAAATCATCAAAATCCAAAAAAATCGAAGTTGGTTTCAAATTCCGTTAATACAATTTGACTAAAAATTTATATAAAATAAAAAAAAATAGAAGTAAATTTCATCTAAATTCACTCAAATTTAACTCCTCCAACAAAAAACTCTTCAAAATCCAAAAAAATCGAAGTTGGTTTAAAATTTCTTTATTTCAATTTGACTAAAAATTTATATAAAATCCAAAAAAATAAAATTAAATTCCATCTAAATTCACTCAAATTTAAATCGTCCAACAAAAAAACTTATCAAAATCCAAAAAAATCGAAGTTGGTTTCAAATTACTTTATTACAATTTGACTAAAAATTTATATAAAATTAAAAAAAATAGAAGTAAATTTCACCTAAATTCACTCAAATTTAACTCCACCAACAAAAAAACTCATCAAAATCCAAAAAAATTGAAGTTGGTTTCAAATTACTTTATTACAATTTGACTAAAAATTTATATAAAATTAAAAAAAATAGAAGTAAATTTCATCTAAATTCAATCAAATTTAACTCCTCCAACCAAAAAACTCATCAAAATCCAAAAAAATCGAAGTTGGTTTCAAATTACTTTATTACAATTTGACTAAAAATTTATATAAAATCCAAAAAAATAAAATTAAATTCCATCCAAATTCACTCAAATTTAACTCCTCCAACAAAAAAACTCATCAAAATCCTAAAAAATCGAAGATTGTTTCACATTACTTTATTACAATTGGACTAAAAATTTGTATAAAATCCAAAAAAATAGAAGTAAATTTCATCTAAATTCACTCAAATTTAACTCGTCCAACAACCAAAATCATCAAAATCCAAAAAAATCGAAGTTGGTTTCAAATTCCGTTAATACAATTTGACTAAAAATTTATATGCAATAAAAAAAAATAGAAGTAAATTTCATCTAAATTCACTCAAATTTAACCACTCCAACAAAAAAACTCATCAAAATCCAAAAAAATCGAAGTTGGTTTAAAATTACTTTATTACAATTTGACTAAAAATTTATATAAAATCCAAAAAATAGGTGTTAATTTCATCTAAATTTACTGAAATTTAACTCCTCCAACAACCAAAATCATCAAAATCCAAAAAAATCGAAGTTGGTTTCAAATTCCGTTAATACAATTAGACTAAAAATTTATATAAAATAAAAAAAAATAGAAGTAAATTTCATCTACATTCACTCAAATTTAACTCCTCCAACAAAAAAACTCATCAAAATCCAAAAAAATCGAAGTTGGTTTCAAATTACTTTATTACAATTTGACTAAAAATTTATATAAAATAAAAAAAATAGAAGTAAATTTCATCTAAATTCAATCAAATTTAACTCCTCCAACCAAACAACTCATCAAAATCCAAAAAAATCGAAGTTGGTTTCAAATTACTTTATTACAATTTGACTAAAAATTTATATAAAATCCAAAAAAATAGAAGTAAATTTCATCTAAATTCACTCAAATTTAACTCGTCCAACAAAAAAACTCATCAAAATCCAAAAAAATGAAGTTGGTTTCAAATTACTTTATTACAATTTGACTAAAAATTTATATAAAATTAAAAAAAATAGAAGTAAATTTCATCTAAATTCAATCAAATTTAACTCCTACAACCAAAAAACTCATCAAAATCCAAAAAAATCGAAGTTGGTTTCAAATTACTTTATTACAATTTGACTAAAAATTTATATAAAATCCAAAAAAATAAAATTAAATTCCATCTAAATTCACTCAAATTTAACTCCTCCAACAAAAAAACTCATCAAAATCCTAAAAAATCGAAGATTGTTTCACATTACTTTATTACAATTTGACTAAAAATTTATATAAAATCCAAAAATATAGAAGTAAATTTCATCTAAATTCACTCAAATTTAACTCGTCCAACAAAAAAACTCATCAAAATCCAAAAAAATTGAAGTTGGTTTCAAATTACTTTATTACAATTTGACTAAAAATTTATATAAAATTAAAAAAAATAGAAGTAAATTTCATCTAAATTCAATCAAATTTAACTCCTCCAACCAAAAAACTCATCAAAATCCAAAAAAATCGAAGTTGGTTTAAAATTACTTTATTACAATTTGACTAAAAATTTATATAAAATTCAAAAAAATAAAATTAAATTCCATCTAAATTCACTCAAATTTAACTCCTCCAACAAAAAAACTAATCAAAATTAAAAAAATCGAAGATTGTTTCACATTACTTTATTACAATTGGACTAAAAATTTATATAAAATCCAAAAAAATAGAAGTAAATTTCATCTAAATTCACTCAAATTTAACTCCACCAACAAAAAAACTCATCAAAATCCAAAAAAATCGAAGTTGGTTTCGAATTACTTTATTACAATTTGACTAAAAATTTATATAAAATCAAAAAAAAATAGAAGTAAATTTCATCTAAATTCACTCAAATTTAACTCCTCCAACAAAAAAACTCTTCAAAATCCAAAAAAATCGAAGTTGGTTTAAAATTACTTTATTTCAATTTGACTAAAAATTTATATAAAATCCAAAAAAATAAAATTAAATTCCATCTAAATTCACTCAAATTTAACTCCTCCAACAACCAAAATCATCAAAATCCAAAAAAATCGAAGTTGGTTTCAAATTCCGTTAATACAATTAGACTAAAAATTTATATAAAATCCAAAAAAATAGAAGTAAATTTCATCTAAATACACTCAAATTTAACTCCACCAACAAAAAAACTCAAAATCCAAAAAAATCGAAGTTGGTTTCGAATTACTTTATTACAATTTGACTAAAAATTTATATAAAATCAAAAAAAAATACAAGTAAATTTCATCTAAATTCACTCGAATTTAACTCCTCCAACAAAAAAACTCATCAAAATACATAAAAATAGAAATTGGTTTCAAATTACTTTATTACAATTTGACTAAAAATTTATATAAAACAAAAAAAATAGAAGTAAATTTCATCTAAATTCACTCAAATTTAACTCCACCAACAAAAAAACTCATCAAAATCCAAAAAAATCGAAGTTGGTTTCGAATTACTTTATTACAATTTGACTAAAAATTTATATAAAATAAAAAAAATAGAAGTAAATTTCATCTAAATTCACTCAAACTTAACCACTCCAACAAAAAAACTCATCAAAATCCAAAAAAATCGAAGTTGGTTTAAAATTACTTTATTACAATTTGACTAAAAATTTATATAAAATCCAAAAAAATAGGTGTTAATTTCATCTAAATTTACTGAAATTTAACTCCTCCAACAACCAAAATCATCAAAATCCAAAAAATCGAAGTTGGTTTCAAATTCCGTTAATACAATTTGACTAAAAATTTATATGAAATAAAAAAAAAATAGAAGGAAATTTCATCTAAATTCACTCAAATTTAACCACTCCAACAAAAAAACTCATCAAAATCCAAAAAAATCGAAGTTGGTTTAAAATTACTTTATTACAATTTGACTAAAAATTTATATCAAATCCAAAAAAATAGGTGTTAATTTCATCTAAATTTACTGAAATTTAACTCCTCCAACAACCAAAATCATCAAAATCCAAAAAAATCGAAGTTGGTTTCAAATTCCGTTAATACAATTTGACTAAAAATTTATATAAAATAAAAAAAAATAGAAGTAAATTTCATCTAAATTCACTCAAATTTAACTCCTCCAACAAAAAAACTCTTCAAAATCCAAAAAATCGAAATTGGTTTAAAATTACTCTATTTCAATTTGACTAAAAATTTATATAAAATCCAAAAAAATAAAATTAAATTCCATCTAAATTCACTCAAATTTAACTCCTCCAACAACGAAAATCATCAAAATCCAAAAAAATCGAAGTTGGTTTCAAATTCCGTTAATACAATTTGACTAAAAATTTATATGAAATAAAAAAAAAATAGAAGGAAATTTCATCTAAATTCACTCAAATTTAACCACTCCAACAAAAAAACTCATCAAAATCCAAAAAAATCGAAGTTGGTTTAAAATTACTTTATTACAATTTGACTAAAAATTTATATCAAATCCAAAAAAATAGGTGTTAATTTCATCTAAATTTACTGAAATTTAACTCCTCCAACAACCAAAATCATCAAAATCCAAAAAAATCGAAGTTGGTTTCAAATTCCGTTAATACAATTTGACTAAAAATTTATATAAAATAAAAAAAAATAGAAGTAAATTTCATCTAAATTCACTCAAATTTAACTCCTCCAACAAATAAACTCTTCAAAATCCAAAAAAATCGAAGTTGGTTTAAAATTACTTAATTTCAATTTGACTAAAAATTTATATAAAATCCAAAAAAATAAAATTAAATTCCATCTAAATTCACTCAAATTTAAATCGTCCAACAAAAAAACTTATCAAAATCCAAAAAAATCGAAGTTGGTTTCAAATTACTTTATTACAATTTGACTAAAAATTTATATAAAATTAAAAAAAATAGAAGTAAATTTCACCTAAATTCACTCAAATTTAACTCCACCAACAAAAAAACTCATCAAAATCCAAAAAAATTGAAGTTGGTTTCAAATTACTTTATTACAATTTGACTAAAAATTTATATAAAATTAAAAAAAATAGAAGTAAATTTCATCTAAATTCAATCAAATTTAACTCCTCCAACCAAAAAACTCATCAAAATCCAAAAAAATCGAAGTTGGTTTCAAATTACTTTATTACAATTTGACTAAAAATTTATATAAAATCCAAAAAAATAAAATTAAATTCCATCCAAATTCACTCAAATTTAACTCCTCCAACAAAAAAACTCATCAAAATCCTAAAAAATCGAAGATTGTTTCACATTACTTTATTACAATTGGACTAAAAATTTGTATAAAATCCAAAAAAATAGAAGTAAATTTCATCTAAATTCACTCAAATTTAACTCGTCCAACAACCAAAATCATCAAAATCCAAAAAAATCGAAGTTGGTTTCAAATTCCGTTAATACAATTTGACTAAAAGTTTATATGCAATAAAAAAAAATAGAAGTAAATTTCATCTAAATTCACTCAAATTTAACCACTCCAACAAAAAAACTCATCAAAATCCAAAAAAATCGAAGTTGGTTTAAAATTACTTTATTACAATTTGACTAAAAATTTATATAAAATCCAAAAAATAGGTGTTAATTTCATCTAAATTTACTGAAATTTAACTCCTCCAACAACCAAAATCATCAAAATCCAAAAAAATCGAAGTTGGTTTCAAATTCCGTTAATACAATTAGACTAAAAATTTATATAAAATAAAAAAAAATAGAAGTAAATTTCATCTACATTCACTCAAATTTAACTCCTCCAACAAAAAAACTCATCAAAATCCAAAAAAATCGAAGTTGGTTTCAAATTACTTTATTACAATTTGACTAAAAATTTATATAAAATAAAAAAAATAGAAGTAAATTTCATCTAAATTCAATCAAATTTAACTCCTCCAACCAAACAACTCATCAAAATCCAAAAAAATCGAAGTTGGTTTCAAATTACTTTATTACAATTTGACTAAAAATTTATATAAAATCCAAAAAAATAGAAGTAAATTTCATCTAAATTCACTCAAATTTAACTCGTCCAACAAAAAAACTCATCAAAATCCAAAAAAATGAAGTTGGTTTCAAATTACTTTATTACAATTTGACTAAAAATTTATATAAAATTAAAAAAAATAGAAGTAAATTTCATCTAAATTCAATCAAATTTAACTCCTACAACCAAAAAACTCATCAAAATCCAAAAAAATCGAAGTTGGTTTCAAATTACTTTATTACAATTTGACTAAAAATTTATATAAAATCCAAAAAAATAAAATTAAATTCCATCTAAATTCACTCAAATTTAACTCCTCCAACAAAAAAACTCATCAAAATCCTAAAAAATCGAAGATTGTTTCACATTACTTTATTACAATTTGACTAAAAATTTATATAAAATCCAAAAATATAGAAGTAAATTTCATCTAAATTCACTCAAATTTAACTCGTCCAACAAAAAAACTCATCAAAATCCAAAAAAATTGAAGTTGGTTTCAAATTACTTTATTACAATTTGACTAAAAATTTATATAAAATTAAAAAAAATAGAAGTAAATTTCATCTAAATTCAATCAAATTTAACTCCTCCAACCAAAAAACTCATCAAAATCCAAAAAAATCGAAGTTGGTTTAAAATTACTTTATTACAATTTGACTAAAAATTTATATAAAATTCAAAAAAATAAAATTAAATTCCATCTAAATTCACTCAAATTTAACTCCTCCAACAAAAAAACTAATCAAAATTAAAAAAATCGAAGATTGTTTCACATTACTTTATTACAATTGGACTAAAAATTTATATAAAATCCAAAAAAATAGAAGTAAATTTCATCTAAATTCACTCAAATTTAACTCCACCAACAAAAAAACTCATCAAAATCCAAAAAAATCGAAGTTGGTTTCGAATTACTTTATTACAATTTGACTAAAAATTTATATAAAATCAAAAAAAAATAGAAGTAAATTTCATCTAAATTCACTCAAATTTAACTCCTCCAACAAAAAAACTCTTCAAAATCCAAAAAAATCGAAGTTGGTTTAAAATTACTTTATTTCAATTTGACTAAAAATTTATATAAAATCCAAAAAAATAAAATTAAATTCCATCTAAATTCACTCAAATTTAACTCCTCCAACAACCAAAATCATCAAAATCCAAAAAAATCGAAGTTGGTTTCAAATTCCGTTAATACAATTAGACTAAAAATTTATATAAAATCCAAAAAAATAGAAGTAAATTTCATCTAAATACACTCAAATTTAACTCCACCAACAAAAAAACTCAAAATCCAAAAAAATCGAAGTTGGTTTCGAATTACTTTATTACAATTTGACTAAAAATTTATATAAAATCAAAAAAAAATACAAGTAAATTTCATCTAAATTCACTCGAATTTAACTCCTCCAACAAAAAAACTCATCAAAATACATAAAAATAGAAATTGGTTTCAAATTACTTTATTACAATTTGACTAAAAATTTATATAAAACAAAAAAAATAGAAGTAAATTTCATCTAAATTCACTCAAATTTAACTCCACCAACGAAAAAACTCATCAAAATCCAAAAAAATCGAAGTTGGTTTCAAATTACTTTATTACAATTTGACTAAAAATTTATATAAAATCCAAAAAAATACAAGTAAATTTCATCTAAATTCACTCAAATTTAACTCGTCCAACAAAAAAACTTATCAAAATCCTAAACAATCGAAGTTGATTTCAAATTACTTTATTACAATTTGACTAAAAATTTATATAAAATCAAAAAAAATAGAAGTAAATTTCATCTAAATTCACTCAAATTTAACTCCTCCAACAACGAAAATCATCAAAATCCAAAAAAATCGAAGTTGGTTTCAAATTCCGTTAATACAATTTGACTAAAAATTTATATGAAATAAAATAAAAATAGAAGGAAATTTCATCTAAATTCACTCAAACTTATCCACTCCAACAAAAAAACTCATCAAAATCCAAAAAAATCGAAGTTGGTTTAAAATTACTTTATTACAATTTGACTAAAAATTTATATAAAATCCAAAAAAATAGGTGTTAATTTCATCTAAATTTACTGAAATTTAACTCCTCCAACAACCAAAATCATCAAAATCCAAAAAAATCGAAGTTGGTTTCAAATTCCGTTAATACAATTTGACTAAAAATTTATATAAAATAAAAAAAAATAGAAGTAAATTTCATCTAAATTCACTCAAATTTAACTCCTCCAACAAAAAACTCTTCAAAATCCAAAAAAATCGAAGTTGGTTTAAAATTTCTTTATTTCAATTTGACTAAAAATTTATATAAAATCCAAAAAAATAAAATTAAATTCCATCTAAATTCACTCAAATTTAAATCGTCCAACAAAAAAACTTATCAAAATCCAAAAAAATCGAAGTTGGTTTCAAATTACTTTATTACAATTTGACTAAAAATTTATATAAAATTAAAAAAAATAGAAGTAAATTTCACCTAAATTCACTCAAATTTAACTCCACCAACAAAAAAACTCATCAAAATCCAAAAAAATTGAAGTTGGTTTCAAATTACTTTATTACAATTTGACTAAAAATTTATATAAAATTAAAAAAAATAGAAGTAAATTTCATCTAAATTCAATCAAATTTAACTCCTCCAACCAAAAAACTCATCAAAATCCAAAAAAATCGAAGTTGGTTTCAAATTACTTTATTACAATTTGACTAAAAATTTATATAAAATCCAAAAAAATAAAATTAAATTCCATCCAAATTCACTCAAATTTAACTCCTCCAACAAAAAAACTCATCAAAATCCTAAAAAATCGAAGATTGTTTCACATTACTTTATTACAATTGGACTAAAAATTTGTATAAAATCCAAAAAAATAGAAGTAAATTTCATCTAAATTCACTCAAATTTAACTCGTCCAACAACCAAAATCATCAAAATCCAAAAAAATCGAAGTTGGTTTCAAATTCCGTTAATACAATTTGACTAAAAATTTATATGCAATAAAAAAAAATAGAAGTAAATTTCATCTAAATTCACTCAAATTTAACCACTCCAACAAAAAAACTCATCAAAATCCAAAAAAATCGAAGTTGGTTTAAAATTACTTTATTACAATTTGACTAAAAATTTATATAAAATCCAAAAAATAGGTGTTAATTTCATCTAAATTTACTGAAATTTAACTCCTCCAACAACCAAAATCATCAAAATCCAAAAAAATCGAAGTTGGTTTCAAATTCCGTTAATACAATTAGACTAAAAATTTATATAAAATAAAAAAAAATAGAAGTAAATTTCATCTACATTCACTCAAATTTAACTCCTCCAACAAAAAAACTCATCAAAATCCAAAAAAATCGAAGTTGGTTTCAAATTACTTTATTACAATTTGACTAAAAATTTATATAAAATAAAAAAAATAGAAGTAAATTTCATCTAAATTCAATCAAATTTAACTCCTCCAACCAAACAACTCATCAAAATCCAAAAAAATCGAAGTTGGTTTCAAATTACTTTATTACAATTTGACTAAAAATTTATATAAAATCCAAAAAAATAGAAGTAAATTTCATCTAAATTCACTCAAATTTAACTCGTCCAACAAAAAAACTCATCAAAATCCAAAAAAATGAAGTTGGTTTCAAATTACTTTATTACAATTTGACTAAAAATTTATATAAAATTAAAAAAAATAGAAGTAAATTTCATCTAAATTCAATCAAATTTAACTCCTACAACCAAAAAACTCATCAAAATCCAAAAAAATCGAAGTTGGTTTCAAATTACTTTATTACAATTTGACTAAAAATTTATATAAAATCCAAAAAAATAAAATTAAATTCCATCTAAATTCACTCAAATTTAACTCCTCCAACAAAAAAACTCATCAAAATCCTAAAAAATCGAAGATTGTTTCACATTACTTTATTACAATTTGACTAAAAATTTATATAAAATCCAAAAATATAGAAGTAAATTTCATCTAAATTCACTCAAATTTAACTCGTCCAACAAAAAAACTCATCAAAATCCAAAAAAATTGAAGTTGGTTTCAAATTACTTTATTACAATTTGACTAAAAATTTATATAAAATTAAAAAAAATAGAAGTAAATTTCATCTAAATTCAATCAAATTTAACTCCTCCAACCAAAAAACTCATCAAAATCCAAAAAAATCGAAGTTGGTTTAAAATTACTTTATTACAATTTGACTAAAAATTTATATAAAATTCAAAAAAATAAAATTAAATTCCATCTAAATTCACTCAAATTTAACTCCTCCAACAAAAAAACTAATCAAAATTAAAAAAATCGAAGATTGTTTCACATTACTTTATTACAATTGGACTAAAAATTTATATAAAATCCAAAAAAATAGAAGTAAATTTCATCTAAATTCACTCAAATTTAACTCCACCAACAAAAAAACTCATCAAAATCCAAAAAAATCGAAGTTGGTTTCGAATTACTTTATTACAATTTGACTAAAAATTTATATAAAATCAAAAAAAAATAGAAGTAAATTTCATCTAAATTCACTCAAATTTAACTCCTCCAACAAAAAAACTCTTCAAAATCCAAAAAAATCGAAGTTGGTTTAAAATTACTTTATTTCAATTTGACTAAAAATTTATATAAAATCCAAAAAAATAAAATTAAATTCCATCTAAATTCACTCAAATTTAACTCCTCCAACAACCAAAATCATCAAAATCCAAAAAAATCGAAGTTGGTTTCAAATTCCGTTAATACAATTAGACTAAAAATTTATATAAAATCCAAAAAAATAGAAGTAAATTTCATCTAAATACACTCAAATTTAACTCCACCAACAAAAAAACTCAAAATCCAAAAAAATCGAAGTTGGTTTCGAATTACTTTATTACAATTTGACTAAAAATTTATATAAAATCAAAAAAAAATACAAGTAAATTTCATCTAAATTCACTCGAATTTAACTCCTCCAACAAAAAAACTCATCAAAATACATAAAAATAGAAATTGGTTTCAAATTACTTTATTACAATTTGACTAAAAATTTATATAAAACAAAAAAAATAGAAGTAAATTTCATCTAAATTCACTCAAATTTAACTCCACCAACAAAAAAACTCATCAAAATCCAAAAAAATCGAAGTTGGTTTCGAATTACTTTATTACAATTTGACTAAAAATTTATATAAAATAAAAAAAATAGAAGTAAATTTCATCTAAATTCACTCAAACTTAACCACTCCAACAAAAAAACTCATCAAAATCCAAAAAAATCGAAGTTGGTTTAAAATTACTTTATTACAATTTGACTAAAAATTTATATAAAATCCAAAAAAATAGGTGTTAATTTCATCTAAATTTACTGAAATTTAACTCCTCCAACAACCAAAATCATCAAAATCCAAAAAATCGAAGTTGGTTTCAAATTCCGTTAATACAATTTGACTAAAAATTTATATGAAATAAAAAAAAAATAGAAGGAAATTTCATCTAAATTCACTCAAATTTAACCACTCCAACAAAAAAACTCATCAAAATCCAAAAAAATCGAAGTTGGTTTAAAATTACTTTATTACAATTTGACTAAAAATATATATCAAATCCAAAAAAATAGGTGTTAATTTCATCTAAATTTACTGAAATTTAACTCCTCCAACAACCAAAATCATCAAAATCCAAAAAAATCGAAGTTGGTTTCAAATTCCGTTAATACAATTTGACTAAAAATTTATATAAAATAAAAAAAAATAGAAGTAAATTTCATCTAAATTCACTCAAATTTAACTCCTCCAACAAAAAAACTCTTCAAAATCCAAAAAATCGAAATTGGTTTAAAATTACTCTATTTCAATTTGACTAAAAATTTATATAAAATCCAAAAAAATAAAATTAAATTCCATCTAAATTCACTCAAATTTAACTCCTCCAACAACCAAAATCATCAAAATCCAAAAAAATCGAAGTTGGTTTCAAATTCCGTTAATACAATTAGACTAAAAATTTATATAAAATCCAAAAAAATAGAAGTAAATTTCATCTAAATTCACTCAAATTTAACTCCACCAACAAAAAAACTCAAAATCCAAAAAAATCGAAGTTGGTTTCGAATTACTTTATTACAATTTGACTAAAAATTTATATAAAATAAAAAAAAAATACAAGTAAATTTCATCTAAATTCACTCGAATTTAACTCCTCCAACAAAAAAACTCATCAAAATACATAAAAATAGAAATTGGTTTCAAATTACTTTATTACAATTTGACTAAAAATTTATATAAAACAAAAAAAATAGAAGTAAATTTCATCTAAATTCACTCAAATTTAACTCCACCAACAAAAAAACTCATCAAAATCCAAAAAAATCGAAGTTGGTTTCGAATTACTTTATTACAATTTGACTAAAAATTTATATAAAATAAAAAAAAAATACAAGTAAATTTCATCTAAATTCACTCGAATTTAACTCCTCCAACAAAAAAACTCATCAAAATACATAAAAATAGAAATTGGTTTCAAATTACTTTATTACAATTTGACTAAAAATTTATATAAAACAAAAAAAAATAGTAGTAAATTTCATCTAAATTCACTCAAATTTAACTCCTCCAACAAAAAAACTCATCAAAATCCAAAAAAATCGAAGTTGGTTTCAAATTACTTTATTACAATTTGACTAAAAATTTATATAAAATCCAAAAAAATACAAGTAAATTTCATCTAAATTCACTCAAATTTAACTCGTCCAACAAAAAAACTTATCAAAATCCTAAACAATCGAAGTTGATTTCAAATTACTTTATTACAATTTGACTAAAAATTTATATAAAATCAAAAAAAATAGAAGTAAATTTCATCTAAATTCACTCAAATTTAACTCCTCCAACAACGAAAATCATCAAAATCCAAAAAAATCGAAGTTGGTTTCAAATTCCGTTAATACAATTTGACTAAAAATTTATATGAAATAAAAAAAAAATAGAAGGAAATTTCATCTAAATTCACTCAAATTTAACCACTCCAACAAAAAAACTCATCAAAATCCAAAAAAATCGAAGTTGGTTTAAAATTACTTTATTACAATTTGACTAAAAATTTATATCAAATCCAAAAAAATAGGTGTTAATTTCATCTAAATTTACTGAAATTTAACTCCTCCAACAACCAAAATCATCAAAATCCAAAAAAATCGAAGTTGGTTTCAAATTCCGTTAATACAATTTGACTAAAAATTTATATAAAATAAAAAAAAATAGAAGTAAATTTCATCTAAATTCACTCAAATTTAACTCCTCCAACAAATAAACTCTTCAAAATCCAAAAAAATCGAAGTTGGTTTAAAATTACTTAATTTCAATTTGACTAAAAATTTATATAAAATCCAAAAAAATAAAATTAAATTCCATCTAAATTCACTCAAATTTAACTCCTCCAACAACCAAAATCATCAAAATCCAAAAAAATCGAAGTTGGTTTCAAATTCCGTTAATACAATTAGACTAAAAATTTATATAAAATCCAAAAAAATAGAAGTAAATTTCATCGAAATTCACTGAAATTTAACTCCACCAACAAAAAAACTCAAAATCCAAAAAAATCGAAGTTGGTTTCGAATTACTTTATTACAATTTGACTAAAAATTTATATAAAATCAAAAAAAAAATACAAGTAAATTTCATCTAAATTCACTCGAATTTAACTCCTCCAACAAAAAAACTCATCAAAATACATAAAAATAGAAATTGGTTTCAAATTACTTTATTACAATTTGACTAAAAATTTATATAAAACAAAAAAAATAGAAGTAAATTTCATCTAAATTCACTCAAATTTAACTCCACCAACAAAAAAACTCATCAAAATCCAAAAAAATCGAAGTTGGTTTCGAATTACTTTATTACAATTTGACTAAAAATTTATATAAAATAAAAAAAAAATACAAGTAAATTTCATCTAAATTCACTCGAATTTAACTCCTCCAACAAAAAAACTCATCAAAATACATAAAAATAGAAATTGGTTTCAAATTACTTTATTACAATTTGACTAAAAATTTATATAAAACAAAAAAAAATAGTAGTAAATTTCATCTAAATTCACTCAAATTTAACTCCTCCAACGAAAAAACTCATCAAAATCCAAAAAAATCGAAGTTGGTTTCAAATTACTTTATTACAATTTGACTAAAAATTTATATAAAATCCAAAAAAATACAAGTAAATTTCATCTAAATTCACTCAAATTTAACTCGTCCAACAAAAAAACTTATCAAAATCCTAAACAATCGAAGTTGATTTCAAATTACTTTATTACAATTTGACTAAAAATTTATATAAAATCAAAAAAAATAGAAGTAAATTTCATCTGAATTCACTCAAATTTAACTCCTCCAACAACGAAAATCATCAAAATCCAAAAAAATCGAAGTTGGTTTCAAATTCCGTTAATACAATTTGACTAAAAATTTATATGAAATAAAATAAAAATAGAAGGAAATTTCATCTAAATTCACTCAAACTTAACCACTCCAACAAAAAAACTCATCAAAATCCAAAAAAATCGAAGTTGGTTTCAAATTACTTTATTACAATTTGACTAAAAATTTATATAAAATCCAAAAAAATACAAGTAAATTTCATCTAAATTCACTCAAATTTAACTCGTCCAACAAAAAAACTTATCAAAATCCTAAACAATCGAAGTTGATTTCAAATTACTTTATTACAATTTGACTAAAAATTTATATAAAATCAAAAAAAATAGAAGTAAATTTCATCTAAATTCACTCAAATTTAACTCCTCCAACAACGAAAATCATCAAAATCCAAAAAAATCGAAGTTGGTTTCAAATTCCGTTAATACAATTTGACTAAAAATTTATATAAAACAAAAAAAAATAGTAGTAAATTTCATCTAAATTCACTCAAATTTAACTCCACCAACAAAAAAACTCATCAAAATCCAAAAAAATTGAAGTTGGTTTCAAATTACTTTATTACAATTTGACTAAAAATTTATATAAAATTAAAAAAATAGAAGTAAATTTCATCTAAATTCAATCAAATTTAACTCCTCCAACCAAAAAACTCATCAAAATCCAAAAAAATCGAAGTTGGTTTCAAATTACTTTATTACAATTTGACTAAAAATTTATATAAAATCCAAAAAAATAAAATTAAATTCCATCCAAATTCACTCAAATTTAACTCCTCCAACAAAAAAACTCATCAAAATCCTGAAAAATCGAAGATTGTTTCACATTACTTTATTACAATTGGACTAAAAATTTGTATAAAATCCAAAAAAATAGAAGTAAATTTCATCTAAATTCACTCAAATTTAACTCGTCCAACAACCAAAATCATCAAAATCCAAAAAAATCGAAGTTGGTTTCAAATTCCGTTAATACAATTTGACTAAAAATTTATATGCAATAAAAAAAAATAGAAGTAAATTTCATCTAAATTCACTCAAATTTAACCACTCCAACAAAAAAACTCATCAAAATCCAAAAAAATCGAAGTTGGTTTAAAATTACTTTATTACA
This sequence comes from Andrena chrysosceles, assembly GCA_963855975.1. NCBI lineage: Eukaryota > Metazoa > Arthropoda > Insecta > Hymenoptera > Andrenidae > Andrena > Andrena chrysosceles. The sequence goes on from CAWLCU010000461.1 coordinate 88,631, forward strand.
ATTTGACTAAAAATTTATATAAAATCCAAAAAAATAGGTGTTAATTTCATCTAAATTTACTGAAATTTAACTCCTCCAACAACCAAAATCATCAAAATCCAAAAAAATCGAAGTTGGTTTCAAATTCCGTTAATACAATTAGACTAAAAATTTATATAAAATAAAAAAAAATAGAAGTAAATTTCATCTACATTCACTCAAATTTAACTCCTCCAACAAAAAAAACTCATCAAAATCCAAAAAATCGAAGTTGGTTTCAAATTACTTTATTACAATTTGACTAAAAATTTATATAAAATAAAAAAAATAGAAGTAAATTTCATCTAAATTCAATCAAATTTAACTCCTCCAACCAAACAACTCATCAAAATCCAAAAAAAATAGAAGTAAATTTCATCTAAATTCACTCGAATTTAACTCCTCCAACAAAAAAACTCATCAAAATACATAAAAATAGAAATTGGTTTCAAATTACTTTATTACAATTTGACTAAAAATTTATATAAAACAAAAAAAAATAGTAGTAAATTTCATCTAAATTCACTCAAATTTAACTCGTCCAACAAAAAAACTCATCAAAATCCAAAAAAATTGAAGTTGGTTTCAAATTACTTTATTACAATTTGACTAAAAATTTATATAAAATTAAAAAAAGTAGAAGTAAATTTCATCTAAATTCAATCAAATTTAACTCCTCCAACCAAAAAACTCATCAAAATAAAAAAAAATCGAAGTTGGTTTCAAATTACTTTATTACAATTTGACTAAAAATTTATATAAAATCCAAAAAAATAGGTGTTAATTTCATCTAAATTTACTGAAATTTAACTCCTCCAACAACCAAAATCATCAAAATCCAAAAAAATCGAAGTTGGTTTCAAATTCCGTTAATACAATTAGACTAAAAATTTATATAAAATAAAAAAAAATAGAAGTAAATTTCATCTACATTCACTCAAATTTAACTCCTCCAACAAAAAAACTCATCAAAATCCAAAAAATCGAAGTTGGTTTCAAATTACTTTATTACAATTTGACTAAAAATTTATATAAAATAAAAAAAATAAAATTAAATTCCATCTAAATTCACTCAAATTTAACTCCTCCAACAAAAAAACTCATCAAAATTAAAAAAATTCGAAGATTGTTTCACATTACTTTATTACAATTGGACTAAAAATTTGTATAAAATCCAAAAAAATAGAAGTAAATTTCATCTAAATTCACTCAAATTTAACTCGTCCAACAAAAAAATTATCAAAATCCTAAAAAATCGAAGTTGATTTCAAATTACTTTATTACAATTTGACTAAAAATTTATATAAAATCCAAAAAAAATAGGTGTTAATTTCATCTAAATTTACTCAAATTTAACTCCTACAACAACCAAAATCATCAAAATCCAAAAAAATCGAAGTTGGTTTCAAATTCCGTTAATACAATTTGACTAAAAATTTATATAAAATAAAAAAAATAGAAGTAAATTTCATCTAAATTCACTCAATAATTTAACTCCTCCAGCAAAAAAACTCTTCAAAATCCAAAAAAATCGAAGTTGGTTTAAAATTACTTTATTACAATTTGACTAAAAATATATATAAAATCCAAAAAAATAGGTGTTAATTTCATCTAAATTTACTGACATTTAACTCCTCCACCAACCAAATTAATCAAAATCCAAAAAAATCGAAGTTGGTTTCAAATTACTTTATTACAATTTGACTAAAAATTTATATAAAATTAAAAAAAATAGAAGTAAATTTCATCTAAATTCACTCAAATTTAACTCCACCAACAAAAAACTCATCAAAATCCAAAAAAATTGAAGTTGGTTTCAAATTACTTTATTACAATTTGACTAAAAATTTATATAGAATTAAAAAAAATAGAAGTAAATTTCATCTAAATTCAATCAAATTTAACTCCTCCAACCAAAAAACTCATCAAAATCCAAAAAAATCGAAGTTGGTTTCAAATTACTTTATTACAATTTGACTAAAAATTTATATAAAATCGAAAAAAATATAATTAAATTCCATCTAAATTCACTCAAATTTAACTCCTCCAACAAAAAAACTCATCAAAATTAAAAAAAATCGAAGATTGTTTCACATTAATTTATTACAATTGGACTAAAAATTTGTATAAAATCCAAAAAAATAGAAGTAAATTTCATCTAAATTCACTCAAATTTAACCACTCCAACAAAAAAACTCATCAAAATCCAAAAAAATCGAAGTTGGTTTAAAATTACTTTATTACAATTTGACTAAAAATTTATATAAAATCCAAAAAAATAGGTGTTAATTTCATCTAAATTTACTGAAATTTAACTCCTCCAACAACCAAAATCATCAAAATCCAAAAAAATCGAAGTTGGTTTCAAATTCCGTTAATACAATTAGACTAAAAATTTATATAAAATAAAAAAAAATAGAAGTAAATTTCATCTACATTCACTCAAATTTAACTCCTCCAACAAAAAAACCCATCAAAATCCACAAAATCGAAGTTGGTTTCAAATTACTTTATTACAATTTGACTAAAAATTTATATAAAATAAAAAAAAATAGAAGTAAATTTCATCTAAATTCACTCAAATTTAACTCCTCCAACCAAAAAACTTATCAAAATCCTAAAAAATCGAAGTTGATTTCAAATTACTTTATTACAATTAGACTAAAAATTTATATAAAATAAAAAAAAATAGAAGTAAATTTCATCTACATTCACTCAAATTTAACTCCTCCAACAAAAAAACTCATCAAAATCCAAAAAATCGAAGTTGGTTTCAAATTACTTTATTACAATTTGACTAAAAATTTATATAAAATAAAAAAAATAGAAGTAAATTTCATCTAAATTCAATCAAATTTAACTCCTCCAACCAAACAACTCATCAAAATCCAAAAAAATCGAAGTTGGTTTCAAATTACTTTATTACAATTTGACTAAAAATTTATATAAAATCCAAAAAAATAGGTGTTAATTTCATCTAAATTTACTGAAATTTAACTCCTCCAACAACCAAAATCATCAAAATCCAAAAAAATCGAAGTTGGTTTCAAATTCCGTTAATACAATTAGACTAAAAATTTATATAAAATAAAGAAAAATAGAAGTAAATTTCATCTACATTCACTCAAATTTAACTCCTCCAACAAAAAAAACTCATCAAAATCCAAAAAATCGAAGTTGGTTTCAAATTACTTTATTACAATTTGACTAAAAATTTATATAAAATAAAAAAAATAGAAGTAAATTTCATCTAAATTCAATCAAATTTAACTCCTCCAACCAAACAACTCATCAAAATCCAAAAAAATCGAAGTTGGTTTCAAATTACTTTATTACAATTTGACTAAAAATTTATATAAAATCCAAAAAAATAGAAGTAAATTTCATCTAAATTCACTCAAATTTAACTCGTCCAACAAAAAAACTCATCAAAATCCAAAAAAAATGAAGTTGGTTTCAAATTACTTTATTACAATTTGACTAAAAATTTATATAAAATTAAAAAAAATAGAAGTAAATTTCATCTAAATTCAATCAATTTTAACTCCTACAACCAAAAAACTCATCAAAATCCAAAAAAATCGAAGTTGGTTTCAAATTACTTTATTACAATTTGACTAAAAATTTATATAAAATCCAAAAAAATAAAATTAAATTCCATCTAAATTCACTCAAATTTAACTCCTCCAACAAAAAAACTCATCAAAATCCTAAAAAATCGAAGATTGTTTCACATTACTTTATTACAATTTGACTAAAAATTTATATAAAATCCAAAAAAATAGAAGTAAATTTCATCTAAATTCACTCAAATTTAACTCGTCCAACAAAAAAACTCATCAAAATCCAAAAAAATTGAATTTGGTTTCAAATTACTTTATTACAATTTAACTAAAAATTTATATAAAATTAAAAAAAATAGAAGTAAATTTCATCTAAATTCAATCAAATTTAACTCCTCCAACCAAAAAACTCATCAAAATCCAAAAAAATCGAAGTTGGTTTCAAATTACTTTATTACAATTTGACTAAAAATTTATATAAAATCCAAAAAAATAGGTGTTAATTTCATCTAAATTTACTGAAATTTAACTCCTCCAACAACCAAAATCATCAAAATCCAAAAAAATCGAAGTTGGTTTCAAATTCCGTTAATACAATTAGACTAAAAATTTATATAAAATAAAAAAAAATAGAAGTAAATTTCATCTACATTCACTCAAATTTAACTCCTCCAACAAAAAAACCCATCAAAATCCACAAAATCGAAGTTGGTTTCTAATTACTTTATTACAATTTGACTAAAAATTTATATAAAATAAAAAAAAATAGAAGTAAATTTCATCTAAATTCACTCAAATTTAACTCCTCCAACCAAAAAACTTATCAAAATCCTAAAAAATCGAAGTTGATTTCAAATTACTTTATTACAATTAGACTAAAAATTTATATAAAATAAAAAAAAATAGAAGTAAATTTCATCTACATTCACTCAAATTTAACTCCTCCAACAAAAAAACTCATCAAAATCCAAAAAATCGAAGTTGGTTTCAAATTACTTTATTACAATTTGACTAAAAATTTATATAAAATAAAAAAAAATAGAAGTAAATTTCATCTAAATTCAATCAAATTTAACTCCTCCAACCAAAAAACTCATCAAAATCCAAAAAAATCGAAGTTGGTTTCAAATTACTTTATTACAATTTGACTAAAAATTTATATAAAATCCAAAAAAATAGAAGTAAATTTCATCTACATTCACTCAAATTTAACTCCTCCAACAAAAAAACTCATCAAAATCCAAAAAATCGAAGTTGGTTTCAAATTACTTTATTTCAATTTGACTAAAAATTTATATAAAATCCAAAAAAATAGGTGTTAATTTCATCTAAATTTACTGACATTTAACTCCTCCACCAACCAAAATCATCAAAATCCAAAAAAATCGAAGTTGGTTTCAAATTCCGTTAATACAATTAGACTAAAAATTTATATAAAATCCAAAAAAATAAAATTAAATTTCATCTAAATTCACTCAAATTTAAATCGTCCAACAAAAAAACTTATCAAAATCCAAAAAAATCGAAGTTGGTTTCAAATTACTTTATTACAATATGACTAAAAATTTATATAAAATTAAAAAAAATAGAAGTAAATTTCACCTAAATTCACTCAAATTTAACTCCACCAACAAAAAAACTCATCAAAATCCAAAAAAATTGAAGTTGGTTTCAAATTACTTTATTACAATTTGACTAAAAATTTATATAAAATTAAAAAAAATAGAAGTAAATTTCATCTAAATTCAATCAAATTTAACTCCTCCAACCAAAAAACTCATCAAAATCCAAAAAAATCGAAGTTGGTTTCAAATTACTTTATTACAATTTGACTAAAAATTTATATAAAATCCAAAAAAATAAAATTAAATTCCATCCAAATTCACTCAAATTTAACTCCTCCAACAAAAAAACTCATCAAAATCCTAAAAAATCGAAGATTGTTTCACATTACTTTATTACAATTGGACTAAAAATTTGTATAAAATCCAAACAAATAGAAGTAAATTTCATCTAAATTCACTCAAATTTAACTCGTCCAACAACCAAAATCATCAAAATCCAAAAAAATCGAAGTTGGTTTCAAATTCCGTTAATACAATTTGACTAAAAATTTATATGAAATAAAAAAAAATAGAAGTAAATTTCATCTAAATTCACTCAAATTTAACCACTCCAACAAAAAAACTCATCAAAAACCAAAAAAATCGAAGTTGGTTTAAAATTACTTTATTACAATTTGACTAAAAATTTATATAAAATCCAAAAAAATAGGTGTTAATTTCATCTAAATTTACTGAAATTTAACTCCTCCAACAACCAAAATCATCAAAATCCAAAAAAATCGAAGTTGGTTTCAAATTCCGTTAATACAATTAGACTAAAAATTTATATAAAATAAAAAAAAATAGAAGTAAATTTCATCTACATTCACTCAAATTTAACTCCTCCAACAAAAAAACCCATCAAAATCCACAAAATCGAAGTTGGTTTCAAATTACTTTATTACAATTTGACTAAAAATTTATATAAAATAAAAAAAAATAGAAGTAAATTTCATCTAAATTCACTCAAATTTAACTCCTCCAACCAAAAAACTT